>CM052092.1:9561798-9624774 GCA_028453745.1 Agapostemon virescens
TTGGTTCATGTCGATAGCTCTAATAGTTTGGCCGGGGCACGACTTCAAAGATTTGCCAAATATTGCCACAAAATCGGTAAATATTGAAGGTAACCCCCTTCTTAAAATCGCGAAAAATCTTTAGGTCTCCGATTCTTTTGTAATTTTGGGAACACGTTTCCAGATGGGTAGGCAGAGTGTATGCCAAATTTTAGCTCGATCGGAATCGAATTGCAGCCGTGGCGCGACTTTGAAATCTCAGGGCGATCAATGGCGAAAGTGGGAAAAATTGGGGTTGATAAAAGGTAGCTTTCCGAAGTCCGCTGATATGGTAGCCTAGATTTTGAGGGCTCTTCTTAAAGGGGAAGGTTTGAGGAAGATTTTCGCGTTTGAGCCATGGCGATAGCTCTAATAGTTTGGCCGTGGCACGACTTCAAAGATTTGCATATCGTGCAAACGTGCATATCAAATTTGTTACTATTAATCGTACGTGCAGCATTTCAATTTTTAGTAGCTTCTTAAATATAAATATTGTAATGTAAACATTGTTTTGAATAATATTCTGCCTCAAAGGAGCCATCGGAGTACTAAGGGTTAACATTTAATAGTACACATTTATGAATCTATAATTATAACTATGACATTTTTCTATTACTATATTTTATATATTTATACTTTTTATAATAATACTTTATTTACTGGGTTGCTCTGGCATGTTCGTTTCAAATCTATTTTCAATTTATGGTAGATTGCCAAATTTTTCGTCGAATTCTAAAATCTGACAATAAATTAAAAAGTGTCTGATAGAGATTTTGTACAGTTATTACGTGAATTAAAATTAGTAGGAACAGACTAAAACAATTTAACACTGAACATATCCAACTTTGAAATTAAGAATTGTATATTATTATGTAAAAATAGCAAGATTTAAATTATATGGACTTTGTGTAATTTATATTACAATATAAAACAATTTAACACTAAACTTACCGAGCATAGAAATTGCTAATTGTATATTGTTTTATAAAAATACGAAGATTTCAATTATTCGGACTTTGTGCGATTTATATGTCAATATACGATTGAGTAAAAAAATCTATTAACTCTTTGACTGCCATGTCATCCATATATGGGTGACAGAATTGTTTGTCCACGTTTAAAAATAAATTTGTGCATTAATATATTCGTTGCACCAAATTTAGTTCAAATCTGAAGAATAGAAAAAGGTTGAAGCATAACTTTGTATCAAACATTTTATGTTTTCAATTGTTGCTTCGTTAAATAAATTACATTAATTTTGTAGGATATTCGAGGTCGTTGGTTAGGTAGTTAAAAAAGTGAAATTTCACCTGCTGAGGTAGGTTTCTTGTTAAGAATATGGATCTTAAGAACGAGAGAGTCTTCGTTTGCGTTGCAAACGCATGTTTCTGCAATCCGTTAATAAGCAGGATTTGCTTTCAGACGCTAAAGTTTTCAATACAAATGAACGCAATTAGACACTGACAGTTTGTTTCAAGGTTCGATGGAATCCACGTTCTTCAGATACACAGAGACGTTTAAATTTTTCTCGCATCGAGCACTGCGTATGACAGGAATAAATTCCTTTGGCATCAATCGTAAGATAAATATATGGTACACGTTATAAAAGATATCGCAGATGAATTCTCGGCTGAATTGGCAGATCAGAGATCCTTTGATAAATCATTTAAATAAACGTTTGACTACAGACGTGCATGCGCGGTTCCCAAGAGAAATTATTTCTGAAAACTTCAACCGAAGGGTCTTTGTGCTTCTGAATTTCTCTGCGAAAATAAAATCCTGTTCTCCTGTGCCAACAACCGGCAACGATTTTGCATATTCATTCTTTTTTTTCGATTAGCGCTGCTAATCGAACATATCGAGACGCGAAAGTGGAGGTGCTACAACGATTCCGTTATTCGGAATTCGAAACTGTTGAGTACGTAAATGATACAGAATATCGATCTAAACGGCGCGCCGTAACGAGTGAGGATATAAATTGAGAAACTTCGAGTTAACTATCTCGTGTTTATTGAGTTAGCCGGAGACAATTACCAAGTCATTTAGATGCGTTTTATTAACACTAAACCTATCGCGCACCAAAGCGACCAATATGAGTTACCTAATAAAAATGATAGAATTGTTATTCAGGGTTTGAGCAATTTTGATTGTAATACATTCGTGTATCTTTGAAGTCGTGCCCCGGCCGTTCTGTCAGCGCTATCGACATGGTTCAAACGCTAAAATCTTCCCCGAACCTTCCTCTTTAAGAAATACCCCGTACATTGTGGCTAATGTTTCAGGGGACCCCATCAAGCTACATTTTATCAACCCCATTTTCACCATGTGATGAAAGCAACCAATATGCGTTACCTAATAAAAATGATAGAATTGTCATTCTGGTTTTCAGCAATTTTTATTGTAATACGTTCGTGAGTAAACAAATGTGTATAAATTATTTTCAATCAATTATTTTCATAATTATAATTTTAATAATAGCTAAAGACTAATAGCTAGAAACACTAAAAGACTTCTACTGTATTCTAGTAGTATAGAATTATATTGGGTTAACCGCACAGTTCGTGCCGATTAAATTTTAGTTACGATACGTTAATTTTTGTCAGTTTTATACGCTTTTTATACGCTGTTTCAATCTTCCATTAAAATCGTCACGAACTTTGCGGACAAACGTAACTTCAAAAATGCACGTCTATTTATGAAGATAACGCAGATCGTTTTCGAATTTTCTCACTGTCATTAACCCTTTGTCACATCATTTTCTTTGTAACTAAAGTTATTATAGTATCTTTATCATTAAAACTATTACAGAAGAGAAAAGACAATTTATATCTATTACGTACTGCTACATCTACTTCGATACTTAAATATTGACTACGAATAAACAATTTTCGATTCCGTCTAAAAAGAAAAGCGTAATGTTTATATTTGTTACAGTTTGTTTAAAACTTCAACACGAGTGTGACACGTCATAATATGGCAAGGGGTAAATCGCATAATCAAAGTGCACATCTTTATGTAAAATAAAAATGTTTGGTATTGATTACAAGAAATATGTACTACACTACTTTTTCTTAAAGGCCTAAAATCTGCAGTCTATTTACTATATTAGTATTATTAATTTGTGTCAGTGTATTCATATATGAGCATGAATGAATAAAGAATTGAGTATTTTTGTAATTTCAATATTTAACTGAATGAGATGAAGACAGATTATTCTAGTTATTATTTTTGTTACCTAACACGGAAACATATTCAGATGCGAAAATCCGATTTCGATGAAACTTATGGGAGCTTATAGCTCTTTGAAAAATATTTCACACGTGTTTTTTTTTATCGGCAACCATCCACTTTGGAGGGGTGAAAACAGCCCTCAAAGTTGGGGTGTTTTTTAGATATCTCGGAAACCAGAGGTCGAAAAAATTTGAATTTTTTTTAAATTGTGTGTTTTTCAATGGAAAATGTATTCACGCAAGAAAATTTTAACAAAAGTTTTTTGTTTAAACAATAAAGCTATAAGCTCCCATAAGTTTCATCAAAATCGGATTTTCGCATCTGAATATGATCCTGTAGTTTGTAAGTTATTATTCCTTTCCTCTAGTTACCCATAGTTACTATTTTTGCAATGAATAAGATGAAAACGGATTATTCCAGTTATTATTTTTGTCATTGTCTATAAAACTCGTATGTACACCGGACAATGATTTTCTTGATATGGAATGAGTTTTACTTGAAACATTCTTTCGGTTAGGGAACTGCGTTTTACATAGAACTGGGTTTTCAAGTTAAATATGCATACTCTGTATATTAATATTTGCATTGATATCGCGAGAAGCATAAAGTTGGAGTATCTCGTGAATATCTGCTTTTCGTTCTGTAAATTAAACGGTCCCGGGACAGTTGAGAAACAGAATGTGATACCAAGTGTTTGAGAGTTTATTGTATGTTCGTGTTGACTGGATGTTTGATTATGCGCAAGAGTGCTTGTAGATTGTATTTGTATATAGTTTGAACATAGTCGACTGCACGTTACGCTGACTGCATGATTCTGGGTCATTTATGACTTGTGTCGTGATTGTAACAAAACGTGCACATGTTCTTTCAATTGTATTTCTTCAAACGAGATCCATTTCTCTTACTATCATAAAAATTAATACTTGCATAATCATGAACAGCAGAGTCGTAAGTAACAAATGAAATGATTCATCTGGAAGATTCAGGTAGACGATTTCTCAAAAATAACGGATCTCAAATGACCGCACCATAAAGATTGCCGTTCATTTAAAATTTCTTTCCGCCATTTTCTTGTTTTGACATCTAACAAAGATTTTCAATTCACAACCATAGAAGTTTCATACAACAATAGTTTTTAATAGCTTTGAACATATCGAATTTTGTGCCTGGGAACTATGATTTGCGGAAAACATTGATTTCCTGTTACCATTTAAAGGAAATTGCTGCATAATCGCATCGAATGCTTGTCAAAGCTTATGATCTTGGTAAATCATAATGCAAGAAACGAAGAACGTGGAAGATCCGGAAAAAGGTTGAAGACAGCGAATTGCAAGCATCGTTGGATAAGGATGACGCTCAAACGCGACAACGAGAAGCCGTCTCCGTTTAATAGCCATGGAAAAGACCCAGAAGACGACTGGAATATCAAAAACGGCAACGCAAAGTGATTTTGCTTCATGATAATGCACTATCGCACACAGCAAAACCGGTCAAGGAAAAGATTAGTGCGTTTTTTGTGAAAGATTATCGCATGCGGCTTGCTCATCAGACTTGGCTCCATCCTATTATTACTTATTTGCATCAATATGACACAATATGACAAAATTGTTGAGAAGCGCTTCATATCTTACGAAAACAACTCGATGACTATTTTTTCTTAACCCGTCCGAGTGCCGCCTATAGGCGGCGGCCACGCGACGACTTCTGGGTCGTCACCCCATATATTCGGCATCCAAACGATGCATCAGTCGATAATAACAAAGACGTAAACTATACTCATTATATTGTAGCAAAGATTATTTTATTTAGCAAAATTGTTATTTATATATAATTGTTATATATTGCACGTATTAACGACGCGCACTTCCGTTCAGTGACAGTACTTCGGCAGACTGGACAGCCGAAGCGAAAGGGTTAAAAGAAGAACAGTCTTTTTGACATGGTATCCACAAATTGTCAAAGGGGTGGGAGAAATGTGTACCTACCGACGAGCAATATTTCGAATACATTGTTTTGTATCATTTCCATACAATAAGTGTGTATTTTCTTTTACAAGAATTCTGGTTTCATATTGACACACCTGGTACACTGTTCTATTGTTGCAGTTCATTCGTCACCCAAAGGTATCTCCGAGAGCCGTCAATAGGCCGTTCCGCTATTTTCAGGAAAACAGAACGTTAAGGTGAAAACGGCGTCGATTTGTCCTTATTTCATTTTCTTGTGTCGACTGGTAATTCCAGGCTTTCTAGAAACCAATATATCTCACGTCGTTGCGTCTTCCACGTCATTGAATCCGATCGAATCATTCTCCTCTCCCAGGCGTTCATTCCCGTTTTCAACGTCGAGCGAAACCAGCATTTCGCGCGAGACCATACGTATATAAGGCACGTTCTCCCTTGTGGAATTTTCGGAAGTGTGACTGGTGTTTGCCGTTCCGATAAATCGGATTCCGTTCTTCCAGTTTCATCGCGCAGGATTCGCACACTTATTTCTAATTGGACCGTCTCGGAGTTAGATTCGGTACAGTCGATTTCTCCATCTCAATACCTCTAAATCCTTCTATTCTGGATGGTCCCTCTTTTTGCCCCTCTTGTCTGTTAACACATTGGTGACCGGTGACGAGTTAACTCCAGTTAACTCTACCACTACTTAACACCAGTTATTTTGACTAGTAGTTCTAGTGTTAAAACACCATAATGCCTCAATTCATGTGAAAGCGAAGTGCGCGATGTTTAGTCTCGATTTTCGAGAAGTTTAACATGGTAATCGATTGAATATATCAGTGAGACCATACTAATTCAATGACAAAACATTCATGCATTGAATGATCTGTATTGTGATACTTTTACGGATGTATTGGTGACATTTGTCTCATTAAAATAAAGCCAAATATGACATAATTTTGGACACATTGGATTATACGATTCAGTAAGTCCTCGATTATCAGAATCGATGACATCTTTGAGAGGATTCTCCGTTATCCGAGTGATGAATAGTATAATTTAAAGCGATTCGTATACAACGTCTTTCATTGTTCATCATTCAACGAATCATTAATGTTTTACTGATTAATTCAGACAATTGAGGTTTTATTGATCGCATACAGCGTTGTTGATTGTTCACCATTCAACAAATCATTAATGTTTTACCGATTAGTTCAGATAATTGAAGTTTTATTGAATCGTGAACCGAAGAAGTACGATCCAAATGACGTCACGTTTGTTATCATTTCAACCTGAAAAATGTTACAAATATGTTGATTATAGTTTCTTACGCGAATGAACGAGAACAGGAGAATGAGAATTACAAAGAGAACAAGAGTTTAATAGACGTTTGATGGTCACTTACATCGTAATTGACTACATAACAAGCTACAGAATAGAGATTATATTCAATTCTTTATACACTTTGATCAAAGCACGAAGAAAATAGTTTTCTACTTATTATCGTTTACCAATAGATTACTTTTCAATCTTTATGAGCTTTTGACAAAATAGTTGCACAGATCATCTGCTGGATTTTACCGACATTTATTTTATACTTTATTTCAAACAATCGTGTTTTACGCGTAACTTCATATTCCGAACAAATATATCATATTGCAATGCAGTTACAGGGATGTAACAATTTTTCATGTATAATAAAAATCGACGAGTTCTCGATTTGAAAAGCTTATGCGTGATAATGAAAACTGAAAATTACAGAATTATTAACAGTGTAATAATTAAACTATGATAAGAGGGTGAATTCAATTTTTCTCTTATCAAATGATTACAATTTAACATAAAAGTATCATATTGATCATGTTCTAACTGCTACTTCAATTTTAAACAAAATGCTCTAAAGATTTCGGTGGAAATTATTGCCAACTAATACGATTCAAATAAACAATTCAAATAAATGAAATTTGTTGAATAAATTTTTGCTTCGACTGAAACTGTAGCTTATTATTAAAGAAAATAATTAAAAATTTTCAAGCAGACTGTCTTTGACACGTTACTCGGAAACGATCTGCATGTGCCTTGGAGTCTGACGAATGTGTGAAAAATTGATTCATATTGTAATAGTGATATTAGCGTCTGTTTTCTTGCATTTTTACTATCAACGACGAGCACGTCACTTAAAAGTAAGTTTTATCGCACAGCGGAAACGGTAAATTTTGCAGGTTCGCCAAATACATGTAGCATAAGGAAGAATCTCTTCGTGGGAGTCAATAATGCATACAGGAAATTGCCCAAAGTGGCATAGCTTTGTCTATAAATATTCAAGTGCGTTTTTTTCCTATAAATATTCAGTTCATATTCAGCAACTCCACAGCAATTCTTTCTTGAGATGTTGCTCTTTCCTGGATCACTTATTATTTCAACCATAAATATTTATTTCTGATAGGCTAAAATATTGATTCTCTGCTACGCAAATAATACTTGTCTCTCATGCAACTGTCATTGCCAGTTGTCGCTCAACTGAGAAAGAATTGGGTTGTCCGTAAAGTTCGTGCCGATTTACTCATGGGGAATCGATTATTTATCGATTCTTTTTCCTTAAAAATTCAATTTCATTTGTGCATGTTTATAGAGGTATTTTGCAAGAATGTATAAAAATAAAATCTTGGTTGTAACGTTAAATAAATAAAAATTACGTTAATTTTAAAGTGTGCTATTTTCTTGTTCCAGATTACATTCTTCAAACATAAATAACTTTTTTAAGATTGGAGCAAACGTCTTGACATGTCTTGAGCAATTAGTTGCATTGATTTAATAAATGATATGCAAAATGAATTTTGTAAATATTGGAATTGGTATGAATTAGATGACCAATAAAAAAGGAACCTTTTAAGTATTTTTTATTTCAGCCACGTACAAAAAATTTTAATGACGCATCTGGTAGATCTATGATATTTATACACATGCTGAAAAATTCATAAAAATCGATCGACATACACACAAGTTACGTGCCACCGAAAATGATGAAAATCGCAATTTTTCATGATTCTTGGTCAATACTAAAAATCAATGCTTCTAGTTGCTCCAGAAAAGTCAAGTCGTTTGGTTCAATTTTGAAAAAGTTATTTAGATTTAAAGAGTGTCCGAATACTTTCGTGAGTCACTGTAATATCTCTAGAACGTCGCGAATCGTAAAAGAAAAAATCTGGAATTCGTCAAGTCGACAGGATCAGTGGTTGTAGTGTTTAATTTGCCTTTCCCCTCTGCTTCACTTCCGGGCTGCTTACACCGATTCAGCATCGGACCTTTAAATCGTCGTCCATTCAGGACAATACGTCGCTGGTTTGCTATCTACCCCTCTGGTCCTCCGAATGCAAGTAAATTCCAAGCGTACCGAACAACTCGATACAAATCTCCGATTGTTGACGACCTCGTTTGCCCATGTAAACACGCTCGTTTCGATCCGTCCGCAGAATTGAAAGATTCGTACGGTTCTGGTGATACGGGGGAGGCCGAGGTGCATCGATATCATCGGCCAGCCAAAATCTCTTCTGGGTACCGTCTTGGCTATGATAGCATCAGAAAAACGGACGAGAGGGAGGAGAATGATGGGCACCGGCGGAGGGGTTTGGCGAGGAAAAGGAGTGGGAGTGGAACCCGTGGAAAGAGACGGAAGGGAGAGAAGAAAGAATAAAAGGAAAGTAAAAGAAAAAGCGTGGAAAAACTGTAACAGAGGGGAAGATACGGTTGAGATCTCGTCTGGGCCCATTGTTGGCCCTTTGTTTCGCGCAGCCAGAGGACGCGGATATCGCGAAACAATGCTCGAGCCTCGAGCAACGCCGTGGAAGGGACCTCGCAGTCAGACAGAGGAAAAAAGGCGGACGATGAAAGACAGAGAGGGCGAAAATAGACGCGAAACATAGATGGACAGTCGGAGAGATAAAGGGGAACCAGGGGGTGAATCCATGATAAAGGGGGGGGGATCATAGGCCGCGGATTGAGGGTGGAAATACGGGGGTGTCGTGTTACGTTATCCGGACAGGAACCGATTCCACATAGAAAAATAAATCGAATACGTGGGATCGAAGTTTTTCACTGCGCACTTCGTTCTCGAGGATAGTCGACTCTAACCTTCGACTCGGAATGACGACTGAACTCGACATTCCTGTTTGTTGTCACCTGTTGAACGATTCTCGTTTTCTTCGTAATTGAACAAACAATTCACTTTATTCGGTGACAATGTCAATATTAAATTGTATCGTATTTGTATCGATCGTGGATAAAATTTTGGATGCCACTTTCGTTTGTTCAGTTTTGCTTAAATGCTCGTGGTCGAAGAATCGCTCAGCGTAAAAATTAAGAATAAATTTCGTAAGTCTCTATTGTTCAGTAATTCGATAACTCAAAAATTGTTAGGCACAATGTCTACGATTTTTTGTACAATTCTGCTCCTCTCATTAAATTTCTACGTTCGTTTTCTGTAGAGGTTACGGTGGCTGTAAAATAATTTCCTTGTTTTTAATCTGTGATTTTCACTTTACAACTTGTCGCGTTTCGCGTTGGAACAGAGGAACAGATTGTACGACGGAGAACCTAACCAATCACGCGAACTGTTTTCCCACTCTTTCGCTCCGGATTCGCCTATGTAGTCGTCGCAATCCCCACCACGAATTCTGGAACGTGTAACAACTCATGAGAGCGCTAGTATACGATGAACGAGGATTTCGTGCAATAAACGAGGTCCTTCCGTGCTTTTCATTAACTATTCCATATTGCTTTACAACAATGACAGAATTTAATTAATTTATACTTTCTGCGGTTCCTATTATAATACGCGCACCCCTGAAGATATCTATTCTATAATTTCCTATAAAAGCATCTTTATAATTACAATAATTCTAAAATATGAAATCTGGGGCCAGTCATCTTGCCCTGTGGCGGCAGGTTTACTAGTTAAACAAGTTAAACAAACCTCGAGACAATGTTTACAAGTAAGCAGTGGATAAAGTCTGCAATGAAGTCTGTTGAAACGAGAAGTCTGTAGTCCAGCGTACCGATCAAATGTTTAAAAGTCCATTTTCTCGAAACAGGAGTCTCAAATGAAAAAATTTTATTCTACCTTTTCGACTTATTCTTTCGTGTAGGATCAGCTTCTGTTCGATTGTACTACCGGTATATTACCAGGACGATGCAAACGAGTGAAAAAATCGCCGACTGTCCTGCAGTCTCGCGTTTGAATTCAATAAGAAACGGCGGACGGTGGGACGGCATTCAGTTTCGAAATCAACCGCCGCTTCCTCTTGCCAAAACCTCCACGGCGAATCGATAGTCCAGTAGGTCACGTTGGCATGGAAAACTGTGCCAACGCCTTTTCTTTTCCATTCGGCTTCTATCTTTGTCTCTACGTCCACGCTACCGTCTTTCTCGCAGTTACATGCCCCTTCTAAGGATCATCCTCTCCGCGTTTGTGTGGGTCTCTTTGTCCGTGTGTATGTGTTCGCGAATCAAATTGGTTCTTTTGTTTTTTTTACCGTTCCTCCAAAGTTCGGACCGTGTTTTGCTTGCGAACCGGTGCCGACGTTCCCGTTTTTCTCCGAGCGACCACTTTGCCTCGGGATTTTTGATCCGACTCTGCGTCCCGTGTTTACGGGGATGAAGAAAAGTATTCGCGCTGTGGGGAAATTATGAAAGGGGGTTGGTTGGTTGTGTGTTTGTAGTTGGTCGAAAAGTCGAAGAGTTTACCCTTTAACATAGTGGTTTTTTCAAACAAGGTCGAACGACTTAGGTTCTCTTTTGAAATCTTGGGAGATTTGGTTTACCGGCTGTTTTCTATGAAAATTCGGGAAAAATTCCGTTCTGCCGACTTTTACAACATTTTCATCTGCTTCTCCTATAATAGATCTCTTGGGGAACCGAAAAGACTTTTATACTTCACTTTTTAAAATGTTGTGTAATACTAACGGAAATAAAGTAATACATTCATGAATTTTCAGACAATAGAAATGTTTATAAAAATTAGAAAATTATTTTTATTTACGTATATTTTTAGAACTGAATACGACACGATTTCAACGATTATTAATAATAATATTATAATTAGATAACAAAATTTGCATGAAAGGTGCAAATAAAGAATAGTTAATATAAAGGTAATAATAATTTTGCTAACAAGATTGATTAGCATCATGAAAAAATATTTCTGCAAAATATTTAAAAAATGGAACAGCTCGCATACAATGAACGTTTCTTTAATAACCGAAGTAATTAGACAACGCGAAGCGAGGTAATGAAAATGGTAGTGCAAAATAATGTAAGGTAAAATCTCGCGGCAGAATAATAAACAACTTTTATAATCACCGTCTGTGCACCGAATAAAATAAATGGCACTTCTGCGAAACCCACATTTGCATGGCAATCATTGCATTAATTGTCTAATTATAGGCAGTTTCATTGTTAACTACAAGCTAGAATCGCAATTTCATGCGGAAGGTAGATGAAAGGATACGATAGCAATGCTCTCCACCGCAGCTGTGGGGGAATTTTCAGTTGAAAAGTCAAACTGATAAAAAAGTGTACACGCTATAGTGTCAATGTGTAACTTAGTTAGGAACTATCATTGTACAACGCTGACATACCCCATTTTGCCTAATTGAAGAACGAAAAACACGTTCTACATTGTTGATGGGGTCAGTTTGGTCCATTGACCACGTTAAGCAACGACGGGAACAAGAGTTCGAATTTTATAAAGTTTAACAATTCTCTCTTTTTGTAATAGCAATATATGTTCCACTATATATACCTATAATAATCCTTGGATCACATTTACAAAACATAGAGTATTTCCACAAGATATCATACAAGAAAATATTAAAACATATATATTAACCCTTTGAGGACGATGCCATCACATTTGCAACGTCAGATGTGTATATTCTATCCTTAAAGTTGCAAAAAATAATTAAATTATTGTAGCAACAAAAAAATAGTATGTAGCTTAATTTTCTCCCAGAATTGAAAATTTTAATATTCGATTTAGCTTTCTGGAGAGAATGTTTTAAATATTTCCAAAAATCGTAGTAAATTATTGACCTGCGGAGTAATTATTTTCTGTAATAAATGTAATATTCTTTTGTACGACGTAGAGAATGTTTACAAACAGTCGTACAAGAGAAGATTAAAATAAACCAGTCACTGCGACTTAATGGAATGTCAATTGGCAAAATATAAACTTGTAAAATTATTATTTTGTACAATAATTGTACACCCAGATTTACTAATGCTACTCGACAGATTATAATTAAACAAAATATTTACCTTTAAAATTATTATTATGTATAACGATCGTATTTTCAGTTTTTTTCAATGGAAAAATTATTTGCAAACAAAAATACAAGGAAGAATGTATCAGATCTGTTAATGCTATATGAAATCAAGTAAAATATTTCGTTGCGATGTTACTATCTGTAGCGAATCAAAAGTATTTATCAAGTAGTATTTTTCACAGCTATTTTTTTTAGTTAACCTGTTTGTTTGAACTGTCGTCCCGTCCGATTCGAGCTTCCGTTTCAGTGTGACATGTTTGTTTATCGCTCGTAAGTGTTAAGAGGATTAAAAGTCGTTTATTTTTCAAGAAATGTTGTCCCAGGTTTACAATAAACACTCGGAGGTAAATACGCTTTTACCTTCTAGGAGAGCATGTTACAAATTGAAAAGTATAACGCTATCATACATTGTAAAGACGGTAATAAGTTATTGTTTCATATTTATAACTGTAAAAATTTATATTATTAAGCTTGTAAAATAGTTTTGTGAAATTAAATGCAATGAAAATATATCTGAAACATCATCTGTGAATTTTGTCGAATTTAAAAAATCAATTGAATCGTCACCCGTTATAAATAGATTTATCGATACATAAAAAAAGTAAATGAACAATTGGTCAGTAAAATGATGAGAAAAAAAGAAAGAATAAAATAGGAGTAAATAATGGACTATATGTTCCTGCTCATGAAAAATGATACACACAATTAAAGAGATAAAAATAAAGATAATTTTTTTGAAGCTACATAATTGTGTGTCAGTAACTAACTTTCTAGAATCTATTTGAAATGAGAAGAAGCATTAAGAACTAAGCAAATATGATTTCGCAAACAAATAAATAAATCTATACTGTCTTTGCTTCACCTCATAATAACAAAATTATTATATCCAAAAATTCAATTGTTTGTATAGTTAAAAAATGTGTGTTAATATATTTTAAGTAGTATCTCTCTACTTTGAATAAAAAAGTTGGAATATCGTTAAAGTGGCATTACTAAAATCAAGTTTTCATGATGCACATCTATTTTCTCCGGGAAAATTATGTGAATGTTTATCGGACGCGATGAAACCCAAAACAGAATGTATGCAACTATCGATAAACTAAATTGTTTTCGATGTAACCGAAAGGGTTGTATAGGAGGCCACGCATTCGAATAAACATTCAATCAACAATCCTACCTATACAGCGCTAGTAAAATAACCTCAACAGCACCGACACTAATTTAGAACTCAACAAGCGATTTCCTCCCCACCACAGCTACAGAACCAGAAACTCCATAATATATTACAACTACGAGTAACGAAAGGGGTAGTCCACGTCGACGATAAGCCTGACCAACATTACTACAAATGGTATTAATATACCTCGCGCAAAATCCAAACGTAATCGTGCAATTTAACTGAAACACACTGACAAATATAGAATAATATATATAAATATACAATCGTAAAAAGTTGTCAAATGAACCAATGGAAAATGTTACTGATAGGTTTCAAGTCATCTGGACACTTTTAAAGAAACAAACAAATCGTTATGAAATTAAAAATATTATTAATTGTGCGAATTATTGCAGCAAATACAAGGTGATTAATAAATCAGTAAGCCATTAAAACTTTTAGTACAATTTGCATAATATACATATTAAAATTTCATTATTTTAGAGTAACTTGCGAGAAACTAGAAGTCACGACTTTCTGAAAATCGTAAAGACATTCACCTATAATGGCTATGCTAATTATAACTGGACGTTCATTTAGTTTTAACAGATAGCAACTTAAAGAAATGTAATTTAAAGTGAAGTAACTTTGCTTTGTTCATTATTGATTTCAGTGAATGTAAACTTGAATAAAATTATACTGAATTTAATAACTCTTATATTTCATATATTCCTAAAAGTTTTGAATACTGATACAACGCAAAGTAACAACTGATTTTGTGAATGTTTTAAACGTAGATAATGAAAAATTATGAACTAATTACTTCGAGACGATGAATTCAGAAGAAGAAAAGCAAACAGATGAACCGACTATGCACGATTGGTATCGAAACTCCCTAACTTAATGGAACGATGACACTTTGGAAGAATTGAAAAGTCACTTTGACCAATTTGTAGCAATTCATTAATAGAGAGCAATCAGATTACAGCTGAGATAAATAGTACCGAGATCTGTCAGCAAACTTTGCATGCATATATTAACAAGCTCCATCTTCCACAGCACAGCGGTCCTTATCCATTCTTAAGATGCAACGAATACTTGATGAACCTCCCCGACCGACTAAGTCATTATTAAGTCGAAATGCAAGCAATACAAGGGGGAAAAAAGAGATGGCGCTTGTTAGGAAACTTGCAGCTCGTTTTGATCTACAACAAAAGGGTTCCCAGGTGTGTTGTCTTGTAATCAAAGAAAAATAAAAGGAACCCGGGAGACAAAAGCGTGGACGGGGGACTTATTAAGAAGATGGAGAGACTTAATGGGTTGCTTCGATCAGTCTCCGTCGTCGTTAGTTCCCGACCCTTGTGGCCTGCATCGCTAATACCTTCGTGCTTCCCAACATCTTGCTGAATTTGCTGCATCAACGACGTTGACCGTCCGAGGGTCAATCAAACGACCAAACTAACTGTTTTCCGTATATTGTCGAACTTCCATAACTCGAAAACCACTACGAAACACGCACTTTATTCATTTCTCCCCTTAGCTCCCCAAGGTAACTTAGAAGATAATATTGACTCATTTGTGAATCTAAAAATATTATATTATAATTTATATGAAAGATATTCTTTTCCTTCTTCTCTGATGTAAGAACCTCTAAGAGATGGCCCAAAAAATGATATTGACTCAATCGTGACTCTAAAAATATTAATACAAAACTTGTTATATATCTTCAATGTACAGGATAATTTACACAGCTTGCAAGTCTCAAAATGCTTCTGTTAAAAAATTGTTCATCACATTAATTTTCAATATATTGTCCCAAAAATTGCATAAAAGTAAAGCAACTTCTTTAGTAATATAAATATATAAAAGACGAGATTCATTATAATAATTATTTATGTGACTTTTTCCCTCCACGTAGACCTGACCAAAGTTTAGTTTACTTAATACATCGAAACACAACTCGATTTTCAATTTTGAAAAACAAACATAACGCCAGGCTTATGTTACTGACGTGGTAGTCAAAGTGTTCGATACAAAAGTTGCATGATTGTAAAAAGACAATTTTTAAAAAAATATATAATTCCATTTAAAGAAACAAAGTTGACCTTGTAGCCATTGTCGACATTTCTGCTAGTCGAGGGTCATCTCTGCCACTGGCATACAGCGAACAAGATGTGTAGCAATGGAACTAACAGAGAGAGCGAAACAACAAGGCAGGAATAGATTGCATGGCAACGCAACTACTGCAGAATCGTGCCCATTGTTTTCCATAATTGCATTACTAGTCTCAAGCAAAGTGACTATTGAAAGGGAATGTCGTTTATATGCACATTTGACGGTGATAGTGAAACGAAAAATTAAAATTTACTTTCTGCATATGTATAAAATCTTCCTTTTAATCCTCCTTCCCTGTTTTTTTTGTATTTATTACACATATCACAACGAATTTGCATATTACATTTTAAAAAACATTAAAATGAACACACAAATAACTTTCATTACTTTTTACTTTATTAACTATTATATGTTAAAACCTTCTTTAAACGTAATTTCGTTAAATCATGTCTTACTTATTACTTTTTCAGTCCTTTAACATTTTATTCATAAAATATTTCTTAATAAACGTTTGCAAACTCATTTTTTAAATTTTTAGTTATTATTTCGTATCATAGTAATTGCTTCGACGATTCAATGATTCAATTGCAGAATGTTAAACAGAAATTCACTTGGTCTCTTAACAATTTTATCCCTCAGCACTAAAATGGCATCTCTGAGACGACACTAAAAATTGCCATATTAATTAAACATTTTTACTCATTTTTTTAGTCAACGAAAATTGTTGCACGCACGAGTAACAGCAATAAACTTCATACTCGCTAAAGGAAATTAACCATGTACAATATAACTACACCAAAGAGTGTCCCAATTTTGGAATTAAAATTGCTTCGAGCACCAAGGGTTAATTTTTAAAAAATAACGCACCTTTATTCTTGCATTCTTTAAACATCTTTTCTATTTTGTGTTCCACCTATCCATTTTTTTATATAAGCATAAAATTCATGTTCCAGTGTTATGAAATTTTAAGCAGTAATTTCGACGTGAATGTTGAACAAAATACTTTGATACAAATGCAAAACAAAAAAATTTGAATCACCAGCTAATAAAAATGCCAGCAACGCGCGTTGCGGAGGGTTGAAGAGTTCCGTGAAACGTACGGCCGTCGCTGAAAGAATTTCATTCTTCTCTGTATCACCCGAGAATGCGGTGCGACCATAAGACTGTTACAAGATGTTTGCACAATACGGTCTCATATTTTGAAAATAGTTGCGCTCTGACGCGGATCTCGTGGAAAAAGATGTCTACGAGAAAGGGCTTTTACCCTTGCTGGCCGAGTAGCAGCGGATCTCTTTAGTTGACTGGAGATCGATTTGGAACCGGAACAACATTTTAACGCTCGTCGTTTGCGTTTATTCAGTAATATAAAAATTAACGGGTAAATAATAACGGCTCAAATTTCGGATATCGCGTTAACAAAATCGAATAAATAATTGAATTAGCAATCAATCGACGTTGGGGGCTGCTGATGTCCACTGACGTTAAAAAGTGACGAAACGAAGACAATTAATATAATATGACGTATTGTAAACAATATTTACTTTTATTCTTTTACTTTTATTAAATATACATTTTTATTTACTCAATGTTCAGTGTGGACAGCGTAGAAATATTAATGCAATTCATAGAAAATCTTCAAATGCATTAAATGTACAGAATTTTTTAAATTGTCGATTAAAAATATTTTTAAACACTTGTTTATGTATTTGAGAATATAAAATTCTGTTAGCTTGTAATCTTTTTGCACAGATATATTTTATAAACAAAGTACTTATTAATGTTGATTTTAAATTACTCAATTTGTTGATTTTAACAATAGTTTAATGGATTATTTAATAGTGTCTCTAATATTACTGGATTCGAGTTGCGCTTTTAAATTATTATAAACAATCATAGGGCGCGTATGCATAATATTAACCTACATTTCTGTATCTTTTATTATGAACATTTTTAATTATAACGTTGGCTAGGTTCCATTCTCTGCACTGAATTATTATATACGTTTAAAGCATAATTGGTGAACATAACGATGCGAAGAAAAGATCAAAATTACTTAATGAGAACCTATTGTCGTGAGTGTGGTCAACATGCTTTGGTGCAATATGTGTGTGTAAAAAAGAGAGAAAGAAACAGAATACAGAATGGAATTTTTTCATGAACAATTAGCTCGACAATTGTGCAGCATATTAATAAATAAAAAATTGCATTAATCGTCTGAAAATCTTGGCAGGAAAATTTGTATGTTTTGCCAATTTCATATCTAGCGTATGTGTTTTGTGAAATATTTTGTTTCATGTATTTTATTGTATGTAATTTATCATGTACGTAAAAAATTGAATAAGAAAGACTGGTTGTTCAAAATTTTCATATCGCGGGCAGTATTTTATTTTTCAAGGTTAGTTAATACAATTTTTCAGCTGCACAACGTAACACGATGAAAATTAACCAAAGAGAATTATTCTATTATGCATCGTAGATCTCATTTTCAAGAAAAGCTTTATAAATTCCTATTAAATCGAATCGTTTACGTTAAATCGCTTGCATTATCAGTTGTTTCCGGTTGTTGCTTATTGAATGCGTTTCTGGTACGGTATAATGAACTAATTGATACAATTTCGAATCAATCGGAGCGGAGAGATTAAATAAGAAAATGAATGTAAACTCACGAAGCTTGTAAATGTTTTCGGAATCAATTTCATAATTGATTCAATAGCATCATTCTATTAAGTGGCAAATAAAACGTGTATAAATATATCCATAACCTTTAAATAATTTTAATAATGATTTTTCGCTGATACTTGGTCGTGTAATAAATATGAGAATTATTTATTTTATTATTCATAGAGACAGCTTCTTTTTCTTAAGTTTTGACATTTTAATATTTAACATATTAACGTTAATTTTGTATAATTTACAACCATTATACAAGTAGAAACTATTAATATTGTCATACGCATATGCAACTTTTTTATCTTAAATTTTTAGATTTTAATATTTAAGTTGTTACCGTCAGCTGTCTTTAATTTAAATCTAATTATAAAAATAAGAAATATTCATATTATTATTCGCATATGCTGATACCGTTTCATAACCTTCGAGATTATTATATTCAATACTACTTATCAGGGTATAGTTAATCATCGGTTACGTATGCACTACGATTAAACACAGATGTAAATTTATTTAACAAAAGCGAAAACAAAGTGCGCAACTCGTGAAACATGTATATACACGGAAACCCAGAAACGATATCATTGCAGGTTCATTTAGTTCGATAACGACAATGATTACCTTAGAGCTACAACATTGATATTGAATAATGAAATTCTAAATTTTAATGACAACACCGCGCAATTTCTATTTGCCCTCGAACACAAAGCGTGCATGATAATTTGATTACGTGAAATGATTTTAAATTGACACTTATCGCCTTCGCGTTCATGAATAATTGCTAAACATTGTTTAGACCATAAACAGAGTATCAAATATTGATTCCGATGATGTTTACGCTTGACAGAGCAATCGAAAATTCTTTCTCGTGAAATCACGTTGCAATAGAAATATATGCGGGACCAGATGGCGTCCGAGATAATTGAATTAGAATATCCAATTCCGAATTCCACATAGTTTCAGAGAATCCCAAAGTCATGCGATAGTTAAAAGTAGGGGGCAATTAAAAGCGAGAATAGAAAGTCGTAATTGGATTTTCGTTCGGGAAGAATTAAATGTACGATGTTTACCGAAATTTTATTTATTTACTGTAAGCATCTGGACGTATCATAAATTCAACGTAATAATGGTAAATATCTATAGAGTAATATCGTTAACGAAGTTTCCTTTATACTAAATATTACTGCATACATATATGTCAATCGTGATTGTCATAACAGTTAAACAACCAAGTGCTTAATAACCCCTATACTTAACAGTTTAACAGTAGAACTACCAAAAATGTCAAAACGACTTGTCACTGTTTTTTGTTTTACCTTCATTGAAATTATACACATATTTAAAAAACATTTTTTTTATCGAAGCGCATATTTGCAGGGAAACTTTAAAAATGCAATCTTATCAGTATTATAAATTAATACTTATTAGTCCAGCCTAGTGCTAGACAGTTCTAGTGTTAATACATTATATATAATTATATAGTACACAAATATATTATATTATACATATTATATTATAATATAACAATATATTATATTATATTATAGTATGACAATATATTATATTATATTA
Organism: Agapostemon virescens; assembly: GCA_028453745.1. Lineage (NCBI taxonomy): Eukaryota > Metazoa > Arthropoda > Insecta > Hymenoptera > Halictidae > Agapostemon > Agapostemon virescens. Next base: position 9,581,826 of record CM052092.1, read on the forward strand.
TAGTTTGACAATATATTATATTATATTATATTATAATATAACAGTATATTATATTATGTTACACATATTATATTATAAGATAACAATATATTATATTATGGTATTCATATGATATTATAATATAACAATATACTATATTATATATATATTATATTATAATTTAACAATATATTATATTATATTGCACATATTATATTATAGTATAAAAATGTATTGTACTATATTATACATGTTATATTATAATATAACAATATATTATATTACATTATATAATATAATTAATATCAATATATAATAATATATAATAGTATTATTAAATTATATACAATACACATTTTCTGTCAGCACAACTGAAGATATTTATGTGACTACATTTAGGTGCATCATTCTGTATAAGTATCATCCAATTCGATACATGGACCAAATATTAACGATGTTCCACTTAATTGTCAGATAAATGCAACTGTCAAGCATCGAGAAAGCGAATAGTTGAGAAAAATCTGCAATGACAGAATGGTAATATATCGCTGGCAGAAGGGTCAAGTTGATTTCGGAAAAAAAATCCAATTTCAAGGGCCCCGGAGGCTTTGGGGGCGATAGAAAACAGGGAACGGTCGGAATAAGGGACGATAGCAAATACGTGGATCCTCTCCTTACAAGTCGAAGGTCTGTTCTTGAGCGCTATTTTGCGGCACGTCGTTCTGTCTATCTCGTATTGTCTAGTTTTTTGCGCATGTTTACGGATGATATCGTTGCTCTTTCGACAACGGTTCCAGAACATTGCCAGACTCGATCTGATTCTTCAATCTCGAGAGGTAGTCGAGCATTTTTCCGGGAGACTTTTCGAGGGTTCCTTGGGATCCTTCCAAGCTGTTGGTAAGAGCAAGGCAATGTAGATCATAGATTTGAATGTAGATTCACTTGTGACTCCGGTGCCTTCGTACCCGATATCATAGAAGGAAATAAGATAATCGAGAAACTCCGGGAACTTTAACATAGAAATGAGTATCCAAACGTTTCATGCAAACAACTTGCGGAATATTCGATGTCACGCGCAGAATATTTTTATTGGACTATAACCGCCGGTGGTTTGAGGTTATTTGTAATTCGGAAGCAACCTAATTGTATTGATTGAAACGGGACGCATCACTATTATCCGTGTACCAAAATCCGGGGTCACGGAACATTGAATTTAATCGCGGTTTGGTTCCATTCGGAGGCTTTAGCGAAGCTTTTCAGAATACGAAAGAACATTTTGCGTCTTTTCACTCTTACACATGCGACTGCAACACGTATACACACGCAGAACTGTTTTCAACGATTTTTCGATTGAAATTTAATAGTAGCATGAAAAATTTAAAGGAAATTGCTTAAATAATTCAAAAGTATAATAACAATTTAATGAATATATAATAGTAATTGTAAAATTGTATTGAGTTTAAAGTTACTAATATAGCAACGTACATTATCGAAATTGTATCAACATATCTATTTAATAAAATTAATGTAAAATGTTTTAAGAAAAGTTGAACATTCATGAAGTATGAAGAGGTAGAAAATAAAAGTAACTTAGCTAGCGTAATAAAAATTAAAAATTAAAAATACGAAGAAGATGAGGAAAACGAGAACGATGATGGAGTATTGTGAAACTAAAGCACGATTATTTATAAATCAATCAATTTTCGCGATGCCTATTTAATCGTTATACATACGTTACTCAGACTAGTGAAATTTCTACTCTTCCAGCTTGGAATTTCGATGAAATTTAGGAGACTGTCTGCATAATTAAAAAATATAATAAAAATTTACCGAATGTATAATAGTAATTGTAAAATTTTATTGAGTTTAAGGTTCCTAATATAGCAACATACATTATCGAAATTATAGCAACATCACTATTTAATAAAATTAATGTTAAATGTTTTAAGAAAAATTGAACTTTTATGAAATACAAAGAGGTAGAAAATAAGAGTTAGTTAGAATAATAAAAACAATAAATAATTTAAAATACGAACATGAAGAGGAGAACGAGAACGATGCTGAGGGGTATTGTGAAAATAAAACACGATTATTTATAAACCAATCAATCTCCGCGATGCCTATTTCGTCGTTACACAGACGTTACTCAGACGGGTGGAATTTCTCCTGTTCGAGCTTGGAATTTCGATGAAACCTGACGATGACGGTTCCCGACGCTCGTACACACGGGCATATTTCATTCGTAAATTTAGTTCTATCTGGCAGATACTTGGGGACAAAAGAATCTCTCATCCTTGAAGAGAACTGATCGAGCGTGATGCAAAGACCGGAGGCCTTCTTCTCTTGGGTTTATACTCCCTTGGCGCTTATCGGATAACCATAAGTTCCAGCAGATCAAAGCCCCCTACCTCCTTCGTCGACGTGCCACCACATGAACCTAATGGTGGCTCGTCATAAAGTCCAAAAACTAGCTGAAAAGTCTTCCCGGAAAAATGATGCAGCCAACGATCGACTCGTGTCTTTCCGCGAGCCATCCTGGCTCTCGTCCGCATCTCTCGGGCCTGACGTGTTTTCGATCGCTTCTTCAGTCTGCATTTTACGATCCACGAACTTTATTGAATAATAATAGTGTCATGAACGATGGCCAGATACTGTATCAGATATTTTCTGCTCCTTTTCACTTCCACATTTACAGTTCCTTTTTTTGCCTTCGTCCATCCTTTCGTCACGCGAATTGCTTCCTCTTTTATATACATTATTTATATACACTATCCTCTACATACAGAGGATAGTATTCACATACTAACTGTTTAAAATCTTTACTAATAATTGTTCCATTATCTTCCAGATCTTAGACTGATTTCATCAAGCCGTCGATTCAAGTTTCGCGAGAGTATGCGTTGTGGCTGCTGCTGGTTACTGTTAACGCAACTACAGACCATTCTCCGTACAATAGAAGCAATTGTTTGATAGCATAATCGACATTAGTCTATTTGAAATTAATGGACTTATGCAAAATGGCTGCCAGAAATGTCTGAGTGTCTGGACCAATTTGAATACAATTTTTGTGGTATTAAGAGACATTGTATAATGATTAGAATAAAACATAATTCGCATAGAACGTTTGGTACAACCAGGAGACTATAAGTGACTCTACATGTCTGTTATACTCTGTATAAGAGTACGCATACTATTTCTCCTTACTTCTCCAAGATACATAAATTTCTGTGATCATGTAAAATCTAAAAACTGTAAAAACAAATGTATCTAGCTAGTATTACGTTCGTTCGAAAGAAAAGAAGAATTTCAAAAGCAAAGTGACATTAACTATGCGTCTTAAGCACAGTGAGAAGATAATTGTTGAACCTGTGATGTACCTCGAACAATTCTTTCCACTCTGAAAGAGTATTATAAATCTTAATAATTAAATCCACTGTGCATTAAACTCGCCATGTATTCCTGCATAAAAATTACAATATTAAATTTACATGGATTTTTGCTAGTTTTATAAGAGCATAATATTCAATTATGAAATTGATTCGAACATTTACTATAAAAGGGTCATTAGAATTTAAACGATTCTAAAATAAATAATCTGAGATCGCTAGATTTAGTTTCAACCCTATGCACTCGAATGGCGACTCTGAGACCCCAATAAAAAATTTCAATATCATTTTTATAATTTTTTATAATCGTACATAGTTGATTTAGGAAATTAATTCGATCACTCCCTGTGAAACCAACGGGCTACAAATCAATAATCAGTACAAGCTACATATCAGTTTTCCTGAGTCACTCAGCACAAGAATTCCCATTTTATTTTTCCTCATTTCCCAAAGCCACATAAATATTTGATCATGCAAAACGTAAAAACTGCAAAAGCAAATGTCTCTAGCCGGTATTACGTTTGTTCGAGAACAAAGTCGGTCCCGGAAGGTGAGTGCAGGTGATACTGCGTGCAACCGAAGAATCCCACCGACGAAGTAACGTTTTTCTGTTCTCTGATTGACACGAGCATTTTCTATCCACAGTCTTTATGACCGATCAGACTGTCACTGCTTTACTTGAGCTGATGGGTAAAGGGTGCCGGTCGTTTCTCCCGTGAGCAACAGAAATTTCATTTCCCGCTGATTCCTGGTGACCTCGTTTCCCGACGCGCGTGCGAATAAATTGGCGAAATGATAACCAAGGTTTTCGGTGGGTGATCGATGCATAGCTCCGTCACAGGGCATAGATAAGATCTGAAATGGATCGCGGTCGGTGAAGTTCCTTGGTTATTTGGGACGTGTAATAATCGTGCTGCTCTTCCCTCGATCACGTCAATCGTCTTCGACGCGACTGACGACCGCTCTGAAATGTCAATCGACGATGAAACTTCGGGCAGACTTTGGGGGAAAGAAAGTTTCGACGAACGTTTTATTTGACATTTATCGAAGATTGTTCGCGTTCACGAGAAACCATGAACATTTTCCGTGGAAACGTTGTCGGTTTGTTTATCAGAGAGATACGCGGAACATGGTTTATATTGACACGTTAGCTAATTGGGCTTGTTTTGCTGCTTATCTTCTTTCAGAAAATGTTTCGTGATACGCAACGTGTATCCATCGTCAAATATTCAGTCGAGTTAATAGAAGAATGTCAAGGATTTATTTACTTCATTTGAAAGAAGGTAACAAATAATTTTTTGGAGATAATGAATTATTTTGAATACATTGTTATTTGTATTTTACAAATATGAATTGTATTTTATTTCGGTTGCGTTTTTAATTAAAATAATAAACAGTTCCAAGAAGAGATTGTCGATGTAACTAAATTAATTGTTAAATTTAGATATGCGTAAAGTTTAACTGCATTTGCTTTTAAAATTGTACTTTAGTATGCGCGACAAATAGAATTTTAAAGAGTATGAATTATTTGATGAAATGGAAGATGAAACGGAAAAGTATTTGAATTTTATTTCACGTTGTTAGCAAATAAACTAACGTGTTATTATTTGCAATTATATGTAGCCAAATAGAATAATATATGACTATGATTTTCAACATTGGAGTATTAACAAAAAATTCTTATTTAAATATAATGAACATTACGGAGTCGCTATATTTGCAATGTTCGCATAGAACGTGCATCGATTTCATTCGAATGTTCAACAAAAACCACTCTCTCAAATACCCGTTGTGCATGTTAAGTTTATGGAAAATTAATGTATTATAAAAAATTCTTTCTGCATCGTTCGTTTTTGCCGAAACCCGTTCAATTCGACCACAATCAGATCTGGAACAATTTGATTTGAAATGGAAATAAAAAATAATTTAATCGTTTATTTCACGTTGTTATATGAAAACCAAAATTGTATTGATTTATTTGAAATAGTAACATTTCCGAATAAAATGTTTCCTTATTTCTTTATTTCAAATTTCGCGGAATAAATAATTTTGGAAATGATATGCAACATAGGGATTCGATAGAAAACAAATTCAAACCTAATAATCAGATCGTAGTTTAGAAGAACAATTTCGTAATATTTGAAATAATTATTTAAAATAATAATACAATAAAATATGTCATTTGAAATGACAGTTCATGTAATGCCATTTCTGACAACCCCTAATAAAAATCTAAAACAAATTAACTTCTAAAATAAGTAAACATAAAAAAATAATAAAAAATACATAAACTTCTATATAAATATTTTTAATACATCCAACTTTTAATTGCATTAAAAATCTACGAGCCACAAAAACGAAATGAGATGAAACAAGGAAATTGAACAAAATACGATAGAAATTGTTTACTCTTTTAAATCATGTTTTAGAATTGCAATTTTTGTTAGATTAATTTATTGGATACATATCGCATTTTAATATCTGCTTTAATTTCTACGATATCGGATATTTGCCAATTAAAGGCAGGACACGGGCGTCCTATATTTCTTTGAGCAAGTATTCTGCAAATTTAGGCAAAATTGATGATTGACACTTCGGCATAGTCCCTCGAGATTAGAAGAATTTTTTAAGGGTTAACGACACTCGAGAAGATTGAACCAATTCCATCTGTAATGGATCACAGCCATTGAGTTAATGAGGGAGCCGGAAAGAAAGTTCTTCTTCGAACACGATTTCCTGCAGACATTCCGATTTCCTGCTTCCGACCTAGATCAAAATCGAAGAACAGGTATTTAAACCAGAAGGAGGGTAGTTTTTCACAGTAAGGCAGAAGGAATGTTATAATATTCAATTTTAGCATGAATTAAAAATTCATCAGATATTAAATATCATGTAACTATGTGAAGTTTAAGATAAGAATGTCTTTATACTAAATTGTAGCTATTCTTATGCAACGTATAGTCACACAAATCATTTTTATCGAATAACTTTTCATAGAAGCACTTTTACAATATAATTAACAGCAAAATGAAAATATTAGAAGGCGCAATTTTGACACGTCCCGTAAATCTAGTATTAGGTGATCTCAGGAGTAACCTCTTTCAAAATTTTCTGACATTTACGGGACACCCTGTAGACTTATCTTAATCATTTTTTCCTAATTTTGACAAACCTAGGTGTGGCTTGGCAGGTTTGTTTGAATCATCCTGTACGTGCATACTCATTAACTGTAGCGTCTCTCAATACCCAGCAATAGTAGATAGATAGTTCACTTTTTCCATAATTCATTTAAAAATATTTTTAAGGCGCTGTTCGCGTCCTAGCAAGAACAAAAAGGTCGAAAATGAAGAGGCCAAAATCGTTGCATATAAAAATCCCTCAATAATTGCGAGGTTAGGTCGCCCGCGTCGTAAACATCCCTGCATCTGTTTAAACATCGCTGTGCGCCTCTTACCATTAATTACTTGTACAAAATACAGTTCGAATGATTAAATACGAACAATTACAGTGCCGTATAACTTCGGGCACAAGTTCCCGACTCTAAAGCGACACAGTGACTGTGTAAATGCAAAATCTGTGTCTGAATGAACATTGGCTCTCCGATTCGGTGTCCAACGCAGGCCACGGTCCAAGGGTTGACAAACCATCGAACCGGAAACTTTAAATTGGCCACTTTAACGATCTTCCAAGCAACCAAAGAATTTCTTGGCCGATTCGAGTCCTGGTTTACAGCGATCGAACGCAAATTACCGCGGTCGCCTGGCCAGAGAAACTGAAAAGAACGCAGACAAGAAGAAGAAGAAGAAGGAGGCCTGTCCATAGTGGTGCGCTTCGTTGCCAAAACTTCCCGCGAAGCATCGCGAAGTATCGCGAAGTATCGCAGAGCATCGCAGAGCATCATCGCTGAGTTTCGCAGTGCCTTGCTTTCGCGGAGACCATTAAAAAGCATTCGACAGGCAGTGCGGTACGAGACTGCGTCCTCGATGACAAGGAGAAGCATCGCGCTTTGATCTGCGGAATTTATTGCTATCTGACGGAAGCTGGTGGAACAAATGAAAAAAGAAAAGAGAAAAAGAAAAAACCGAGGAAGAAAGTGTCTCTGTTCGGCTCCCTTTTCCCCATACCGTAGCGCCTATGCTCTTTTCAAGGATGAAAGGATTCTGTCCTTATGCCACTAAGATGCTCGGCACACTGTACAATTCAATCGGTCACCGTGATCCGATGGGAAAGATGGCGGAGCAGGAGAGCGGGCGAAACTAATGAGACGGCAAAGATAGAACTTCATATTAATATCGATCGTAATTTTCTCTACAAAGAGAATCGTCTATTCGATTGATGAACGCGGAATTGCTGCGTCGAACGAGATCACTGAAACGAAACAAATTATTTACGATTGTTCTCATTCGGAGGAATCACTCCATCCGATGGGAAAATCGAATTTCTCTTTTACATAAATCGGGAATGGATCCCGGAAATATTTTCTGGACGCTGTAATATGCACATTTGGGTATTAACAAAGTTCATGTAAAAATGAAATAGTGGTTCTTCTTTCGTATTGTGCGCTTGCGAGCAAACGAAATTTATTCAATTTTTTTAAATAATCTTCATTGCACCCTAAATTTAGGCTAGCATTTCAGGGGACTGCAGGAAGGTCCCTTGTATCAACCCCATGTTCCCATATTCGCGACTTTCACCAGAGCGAAAATTTCAAAGTCGTGCCACTGCCACAATTCGCTTCCAATGGACCCGGGAATTGAAATACACCCTTACTATGGGTCCAGTTACTTGTAGCCAGACTTAGAAAAGAATCTGGGAAACTAAGTTTTTCGACCGATGGCTTACCCCCCTCAGAAAGTAGCAGATTGGGGGTTGTCGGGTTTCACCGATCTGCACATTTTCCGTAATATCATCAATCAAGTTTTTATATAGTGTTACGAATATAGGTTCAGACTATCGATATCCGTTTAGAGATCGATATTGTACGTGAAATGATCCGAGTTACACCGTCGTTTTGGTAATGATAGAATTTAGGACATGATCAAAAGATAAAATTCGTTTTGTACAAGAGGAGCCGAACTGCTTTAAATTATATTCTTGACATATCTAACGAGCACTATATTGCTATCTTTCTTGGAAACAAAATCTGCTCTACATTAAATTATGTATTGTTTAATAGAGAAAAGTAAAATATAGTGTAGTAAAATATAGTAAAGTAAAGTATAGTAATGTAAAACATAGTAAAGTATACTAAAGTAAAATATAGCAAAGTAAAAGTTAGTAAAGTAAAGTAAAATGTAATAAAGTAAAATATTGTAAAGTAAAATATAGCAAAGTAAAATTTAGTAAAGTAAAGTAAAATATAGTGAAGTAAAATATAGCAAAGTAAAATATACTAAAGTAAAGTATACTGATATAAAATATTGTAAAGTAAAATATGGTATAGTAAAACGTGTTATGCTTTCATTGAAAAGTATGCAATAACATACGCTAAAACTTTCAAAAAAGAATTTTACAAAATTCCTTTATTTCCAATGTATTGAGTAAATTGTTCCGACGAATTGTTTCGTAAGTTATTGTTACTGTATTGTACAGCCGATTCCTACCAACTAATTAAGTCATATAGGCTCCTGAAGCGAACACGGTGTTCCCACGTTGAATAGATTCGAACAAGCAGCTTTGTATCCGAACAGCTAATCTCTGGAATCGTTATTTAAATTGCACGTGACCCGAAAATCTGTTAGACTGCGGTTTCGGGGATACGGTGGACCAAAATCTAGAACTTAATATTATCATTTGCATAATTTTCACTAAGTCGTTCCTATAACACGAGACCTGGCATGATCATGCGAAAGGGTCAGGGTTTCTCGCTGTTCAAACACTATAGTGGTGGACATAGAAACTCCACCATTCCAAAAATATAAATATTTTTGGATTAACTGCAATACGAGCAGTTGGTTATATTTACTCAATATTCTGCTATCAGATTATATAAAATCTCTGAATGGCTGCACAAAAACTATTTAATTACCTTCGCCATATATTTAACAAAAGATTTACAACGCTACCTTAAAAAATGTTTTTAAAAACTGCTGTGAATTTATTAGCGGCTTTTGTTAATCTCCATACGATCCTCAGAAGTAATCGTCGCGGAAACTCAAACATAAAATTTTACCCATTTTTGTTTTACTCTTTAAATAAATAATGTTTCGTTTATGCTACATTTTAAAGAAGTATGCATCTTACAACAATGATGAAAATAAATGAAACGTCGTATCACTAAGAATATAGCATACGTGCAGATTCCTGCATTTACAAAACATAAAATATTAATAATAAGATTTACTATGAAAGAGTCTTTCGAATTTAAACGGTTCTAAAATAACTAATCTGAGATCGGTCAAATTGACGAACTTTGCTAAATTTAGGTAAATCCTTTGCACTCGAATGACGACTCTGAGGCGCCAATAAAAATTGCAGTATTATCTTCCAAAGCAGTGTTCACATTACCAAGTTTTTCTGCATTCTATAAATTGCTAATTCCACTGTTGGACAAGAGAACAGGTTAAACGTGAAATGTATAAGATAAAAAGGATTCCGGAGAACTGAAATGTTCCACGTTGAAAGAAATGTCTGAATTTTGGAATTATAGTTGCTTCGACCACAAAGGATTAAAATATTTGAAATTCTCATTGCATTTTCGAAGAGTTTAATAGAACGATTTTGAGGTTTCTACAGACGAGGGGAAAATAGGTGAAAGCATCGATAGCTACAGTGACCAACGGCAACCGCGATGCGATCCTGGATCCGATCGGCATTTCCATGTGCATCTACCCAATTGGAAGATTGCAAGAAAAACTGCGACGGAGTTCCAAGCACCGGCCGGAAACTGAAAAGACCATTGCTCGGGCTTTCACGGCATTTGACAATCCGAAAGTAACCATTTTCTTTGAATCGTTCGTTTTTTAGTGTCCGTTGCGTTCCGGAACTTTCCCGGTTACTCCAAAAACTTTGCTCTTCCACTCTATTAGGTCTATAGAAAAGTTCTGTCGCCTTTACCTACGCGATATTACGTTTACATGTAGAGCTTTAGCTAGGCGAAATATAAATGGAAAAACTTCTGATCGTCGTCGACGCATATCGCATGACTGCGTAACGTCCAGAAATCTTGGGACGCAGAATGAAGAGGAGGGAATGATCGTTTATACATTATCTATTTCACAATTATTGAAATTATATACAGGGTAAGTCACCAAACGTTTGCACCTCAAATATCTTTGTCGTCTCTAAATGTACGTAAAATATGGTAAGGACAAAGTAGAATGGTACAATGAAGCTGGAGCTGACACAAATATATTATACATATTTATAAGTATAAATATTAATTACAAATTAACATAATTTCATTTCATCTAAAAAGAAACGCGTAATATTTATATTTGTTAGACTTTATTTCAAATTTTCAAGGCGAATCTGACTCGTCAAATTGATTTAGCCATTTTTAATGCTAGATAAGTTTAGCTGAGACGTTAATACTTTATCGACCGGCGACTATTTCAGAATTTTTGTAAGGCCCATGATCCATGACTGAAAACTTTTTAATGGCTCTTTCAACGCTGACAACCATTTTTATTGCGAATCAACAATGCACCCCCAATAATATTGTCTAATAATGTTGTTACAAATTGGAACGTAAAAATAGAATTTTAAGCTTCATTTTGATACAGCGCGAATATTGAAAAGCCTAATAATAGGCTTCCGGTCGATAAAGTGTTAAGACAAATAAATTAAAGAAACTAAACATTTGCAATTATCGTACAGTGCAATACAGTTTCGTACCGCTCGGTAGTGACCACCACGGCAGCCAACGTGTTCGGGGGTTAATGCGAGCCTGGTAAAAGCAGTTCGAAAAGAAACGTCGAAGAATCTCGAAACGAAAAACGTGAGGAAAGGTCAGATTACCGGGTACGGGAGCGCACAGTTGTGAACGCATCAGCGTCGAATCTTCGACAAAACAATGCGAACGTGAGCCACGCGTCGTCGTGGTCGTCGTCGTAGCGACTTGTTCAGCAGTTTCTCGGCTCGTTCCCGGCTACTGTCTAATTTGCGGTGTCTCGACGGCCGCTTGTTGATCTCCCGGTAAAACGTGAACGAGGCTGGTTCGCCAGTCAGGTGGAGCACTCCCCAATCAGAGTTAATTGATCCCCCGATCCTTGGGACAGAGCTTTAGTCAGCATCAGATAGGACATCGGTTAACTGGTGACACGGCGACATCTTCCTTAGTCTCGACGTGCACTCGACTGAACTGTGGGCCGTGTTTCTGCCCCGCGATGCTTACGGTACGTGACCGAATCGATCCGCGCCGCGCCACGCCACGGTACGGCAGAGCCACGCCAGAGCCACGCCGGAGTCAGGCCAGAGCCAGAGCCAGGCTAGGCCACGCCGCGACAAGCCGAGGCTCTGCTGCTTCTTTCAGAGGAGCCAGCAAGAACGGCCGCCTGGGAGTCAGCGACCCTTGACACTCCTGGAGACAGGAGTGGCTGCAAGTTTTATGCGCTCACCGCCTTTTCCTTTCCACAGTGCCGCGTCACAGGCTGCTCTACCGAAGGCCGTGCATTATCGATCTCTTAAATGTCTTTCGGAAGAGTTTACCTTACCCCCGAACCGGACCGCACGCACTAATTTCGGGTCACGTCGCGTTTAACGGCCCATTCAGCCCCTCGGCCGATAGAAATCGTCGGCTGCCTACCGGATCTCCGATCGATCGCAGCTCCCGCTTGCCGGGAACACATATTCGTCAATTCGTGTACCGAATCTCGCGGCTTCGTAATTTATCTAACAAAGTCTAATGTCGATGGATTTCAGGTCTAATGCTAAGATCAAAATCCAAATCTACCAGGTATGTAAATATAAAACTGGAATTTTTCCTGTTTTCTGGAATTGTAAGTTCCTGTTAGCACGATTGAATGAATTCGTGTCGATTTCGATGAAACTTATGGGAACTTATAGCTTTATTGTTTAAACATTACACTTTTGTTAAAATTTTCTTGCGCGACTACATTTCCCATTGAAAAACACACAATTTAAAAGAAAATTCAAAATTTTTCGACCTCTGGTTTCCGAGATATCTCAAAAATACCACAACTTTGAGGGCTGTTTTCACCCCTTCAAAGTGGATGGTTGCCGATAAAAAAAAAACACGTGTCAAATATTTTTCAAAGAACTATAAGTGAGAAGAGAGAACCAGGACCATAAGAGAGAATCAGGAACATCGACATGATATTTGTAACTTATTATAATTGTTGAGTAAAAGAAGAATATTTTACTTGCATGGGAACATATTCAGATGCAAAAATCCGATTTTGATGAAACTTATGGGAGCTTATAGCTAAAATAAAATATTTACAACCATCCATTTTGAAGGGGTGAAAACAATCCTCAAAGTTGGGGTATTTTTGAAATATCTCGGAAACCAGAGGTCAAAAAATTTGAATTTCTTTTTAAATTGTGTGTTTTTCAATGGGAAATGTAGTAGCGCGAGAAAATTTTAACAAGTGTTCTTTTGTTTAAACAATATAGCTATAATGTCTCATAAGTTTCATCAAAATCGGATTTTCGCAACTGAATATATTCCCTTGTTAGTATTATTCCAGTGCAACGAAACCAGAGAGTACTTGGTTTAAGTGCTTAGGTTTAACCCCTTGCGATCGGCAAATTTCTCAGTATACTTTTGTTTCAATAACATGGAAAGATTACGAGCTCGAGGTATGCAGTTTGTTGAAAATAAGCCATAATTGTTTGTGACAGCACTGCTCTTTTAATAGTTACAAAGGCTACTTCGTTGCTGAATATTTTTCTAAGAGCTATCTTTTAGACAAGTTTCATCTTAATCGACTTGTATAAGTTAAACATGTTCCCCTGTAAGTAATTTGTAAGTTCGGTAAGACTTCGTAACATAATGTTTCCCGAAGGTAGTAAAGGAGTTTGGGTATAAGTTGAAGAACCGATAAGTAAAAACTATGTGTTGAAACGTAACTTCTTTGATGAAACTTAAATTATTTTCAGTGGAAAATGTTATATACCTTGGAGATATTAATATTATGCCATAATTCCCACTACTTTCATATGTAGAGTGTTTTATGCTTAAAATTATAGCAAACCCTGTTTTAACATTATTGAATGTTACTAGAAATTATTATTTCAGATATTTAGTAAATATATACAAATAATTTATTTGTCAATATTGTGCGCGTATCATTGTATGCATCTAATTTACATTCGAATAATTTCGAATTTCTTTATCGAATTCTAGCAAACGAGTATTGTTAACTACTGATGCAACGCGTACGTTGTGCCGAAATAATTTATCTGCTACTGTATTCGCATAACTGATTTCTATTAAATGTTGAACTCGTTTCGCGTATAAACGTATTCGCATTTATTTCGATATATTTGAATCCTCGCGTAACGTATAGTGAAGTTTGTCAATACAGTTCAATTTTTATAGTATTTTACAGTATCTTTGTTGTTGATTAGTTTAATTCAAAGTGGCCAGAATACGTAAGAAATTACATAATATAATATAAAGTATATTTCCTAAGACTCATTGTATAACTGTGGCTTATACAAAATTATTTATACTAGAGCTATGGGACCACTTCGAATGCAACAGTTTTAATGCACTTTATAATTTGCGAGAGATATTAAATACATAGTCAAATATCCTTCCATGGTCTCTATGTTTATATATCGTACCAGACTCCGATAACTCGTTAAAATTATAATTAATCGCGTTAATAATCCTTTGATAGAAACTTTGTACTTGTTATGTGAAGACACGAGTCAATATTCGTAAATCAACCCTCAGTAGTCGAATGCACTCTGATGCACCACTGAAAATTGTTGCACTGTTATTTAACACTAGAACTCCCAAACCAGTTATTTTGACTTGTCCCTAATTTTTTCTTTCACGATTATTGAAATTATAAAAATGTTTTCATGAGAAATTTTTGTATCTAAGAAATTAATAAATATTTAACTGTTGTAAGAATAATCGTGTAAAATGAAAATATTGTTACGGTGGTTGTCTATATGGAGTCGCTATAATGAAGAATTACTTCATGGTGAACAATCCTTAACCTTTTAGGCATTATACGCCACTATAGTGGCTTTCCGGATGTCATCTTACATTACGATGCGTCACTATAGTGGCTCGAGCACACTCTATTGTATTAAATATAAGTAAATTATTAGAGTTAAATTATATGCATCATATCTATAAGAAAAATTATAATTTAAGAGATTAAGAAAATAATAGAAGTTCGGGGTTGTAACGGAACTCTTATACCGACAGACAATTTATAGAAGTCGAAGTTTGTCTGTCGAACGGACTGGACAGCAAAATTGATCAGAACTATCCAAATTGTACTCTGGTTGTAAATAATTATTATCTTGTACATACGTATTTATTAAACAAACAAGATGCCGCATCGTTCGCCGAATAAAGAGCAGAAAACGCGCGAGAATATTCTAGGTCAGAAGAAGCGGCATTGAAGTTATCACATCTACAAGTGCAAAGGGTTAATCGACACACAACACGCATGCCATCCAAAGTTCTCAAAATTAAAATATTTAAGAATCCACCACAAACAACCATAGCAAATTCTCACTTCGAACAAATCTTCCATGATAAAGACAGGAATTGAAAAATGTCCTAACCGAAGCCAGTGAATCCGGAGTGTCAAAGCGACAGGAAATAGCAATTAAGGATGAAGGCATGGCCTGATGAATAGAACATTTCTTCTAATGAATTTTATTCAAGTCGCGCGGCGTGCGAGAACGAAGATTGCCTCATAATAGAAAAGTTCATACGGTTCTTTTTCATTAACACGGAAATCTAAAGTTTCCAGTGTCGGCGTACGTAATCTTTTGATGCGAATCGGGATGCGCGTTTCGCACGGGTTTTTGTAGTACAGATTTCTGGAATAAATTTAGCGATGCTCGTGCCGAAACGCGGTTTTCCAGTCTCAGAGAAAGATAATACGATTATTCCGTAACACGCGGCGATTCTTCGAACCGGCTGAATGCCCGACACAAAATGCTAATAGCATATCGAGACGATGCTGTAGTAAGCTTTTTGAATGACTCGCTGACCCCGTTTCTATCGTTCTACTTTTTTTTATCCCTCCACGATTACTACCGAGTAGAATAAAGAACACATCGACAATCGTACCGTGTAGAATTGTCGTCTTGCGTGAACATTAACGCTTGACACATACGGAAAACTGGGATTCGCTCCGTGGCGCTTTTTCTGTCCGCAACTGCGAACTGTGTAGTCGAATCTACAGTAAATAAAAAAACTATCGACACGTTCAGTCTTTGTTATAATGTGTTATCGCAAAACGGTGATGCTGTATTGTTCGGGCAGTGATATCGTTCTCCCACGAGAAAATTGTTCTATATTTGTTTATTTGCTCGGTGACGTAGTGAACACTTTCCCTAGCTGCAAAAATATATTGAATCTCTTTTTAAAACTAGAACTACCGAACAATACATCCAACGATATACATTGCTTTGTAATAATTACTAGACTCCATCTATTAAAACTTCATACAATACTTATTGTAAGGTATACATTATTAAAGAAGTACATCTGAAAATTTCTGATGAAAACATTTTTGTAAACTTCGATAATTGCGAAAGGAAAAACTAGGGACTTAATATTCTAATATAAATAGAATATTTGTTCAAGAAATGGTTTTCCAAATATTTATTTGAAGTTAAGGAAAAATATCTTTTTCTAAATATAAAATAAATATTAGTTTAATGTTGAAAATAAAATATTTTTTCCAATTGTGAAATAAATATTCGTTTAATATTGGAGTAGAATTGTTGTAGTTATTTAGTCGTGCTATTAATACAAAAAGTGTCAAATCAAGCATTTTCTTCAAGAAAGGGAAGAAAAATAATGGTATTATGAATTTAAAATTATATTTGTTATTTTTCTATTAATTTGGAGTTCCCAAGTTCGTAGAATTTCTGGTTATTTGTGGTAAAAAGTAGAGTTCAGACGCATTCTCTTAAAATGATATTTACCTAGCTTAAAAAATGTTGGAGACAACGAAATAAAGGGTAATGTGATGGTGCATCCTCTTTGTAAATAGAATAAAAATTTTCCCTTGCTTACGTTATGTTTTTGCTCTAGTGATAATAAGAAAGCATAATGTACTATGCTGACTATAATTCTCTGCATTTGATGTGGTGAAGAAAAAATGCGTGGAATATTATCCAGCACTATAATGCACGAAATGTCCAAAATTCAGCTATCAAGGTGGACAATGATTCAGCCACGTAGAATGAGTAATAATAAATGGACGAAATACAATCTCTACACGAAAAACAAACCTGTGTTCCGAACAAGCCATTACAATGGAGATTCTAAAATGCTTCAGACTGTGGACCTTTATGCAAGATAAGAATTTTCGAAATTAATTCTGTAAAATAGAAATTGAATAGAACTGGTTTTTTTATTTCTAATCGTTTCTATTAACGGAGGAAATTAATTTTCATTTCGTTTCTGTGTCTCATAACTGACTTATAAAATTCATAAAAATCTATAAACCTTTTACAAATAACATTCTTTTCATTGTTCGATCATGTGAACTAGCAAACAGAGCATTTTTATTTATAGTCGAGTATTGAAAAATCCCTTCCTCGCCTCTGTTACTTTAAAAACAGTTTATGATTGTATCAAAATTTTGTTTATCCCTTTTACATGGCAATGTAAAGTACTGGTGTCCTAATTTAACGCTAAGCTTACCAAGCACTAAAACTGTCTTAAATTAAATTTTGTAATTTTTATAAGAAATTGGATTTTCCTTACATTTTTGCGATTTTTGTCACAGTATATGATTCAATGCAGAAATCTATGAAAACGATTTTTGTGAAGGCACTTTTTTAACTTCAATTGTTGCAAAATAAAAATCATGAAAAAGAGTCGTCTGACTCACTGTGGTGGTTTTTGAGCTAATACACGACGTGAATAGGCTAGTTAGAATATACCATGTCAAGGGAAAAACGATTTTTCTCGAAATGGCTCGAATAAAAATGAATCGACAGACAGAACGGATGAATTGTTCGAAGGGGCTTTAAAAATTCGATTCGTGGTTGCCCTAAAATACTGTAACAGTCTATGGCATGTCCTCACTTGCGGTTTTATCGTGTGATAATAGACGACGTAAATAAAAAGAAATTGAATGTCACGAAGACCGATGGTTCGCGCGTTATCAAATACAGCTCAAAATTGAAGGGGTGGGGGAGGAGGAGAAAGTAAAATAGATTGTTTGAGCATCAAGCCGTAGGTTTAATCCCCCATAAATCTGGATTAAAGTGCCGATAAAAAACAAAACATGCATTTTGGTTTCGCATCGATCAGTTAGATCTGTCGTCTTTTATACGTGTACACATTGGCCGCGGACGTGCGCGAGGGTTTACAAACAAGCAAATCGCGCCGTATTTTGCGAAATTAACCGGCAAACATCACGACACTTCTGCGTGAAATTCGAGGCGGCGGCATGGGAATACGGTGAATTCATTTAGTGCGTAACAAGTGCAACGCATCAATGGAATTGCAATAGTTCCGGTTAACGAAACCGGGAACTGATCGTTCCGTTCGATCGATGGAACGCGGTATATCGCGATCGAAAATCAGGAAATTAACTACACAGCCAAAGGAAATGAACAATTTCGAAAATTGCGCTTCCTTGCGAATAAAACACGTCCAATAGGATACGTTGACACTAAATCGACGGGACAATAAAAACGATCATTGCACGTTCTCCCATAAAAATGGGAAGAATGTGTTCATTTTGAATCGTAGCTATTTTCAATGCAACCTGCGTTCACAGTGCGAATTTTCAGCAATTGTATAATTCCTCGTGAATAGACTGTGAATTTTTAGCATTCGTTACGAAATTGTGTAACTACAGCTTTAAATGGTACACGGATTAAAAAATTGTCGAGAGGGGATACATTACTTTTGACCTTTTAAAATAATTCAAGAAAAAAGGAAATTTCAATATGGCTCCTATCTTTTCCAAAAGTCGCAGAGGATTTTTATTTTGCATGAAAGTTCACGATCTATTTGTGAACGCATTTTTGCAATTTCAATGACTGTAAATTAAAAAATTTTGCACACATCATTTTGACTCTTTAGTTCTAGTCTCAAAGTGTCCACCTAATGTATAAGTATATTTATAAAGTGGAATATACATCAATTAGATACTTAATAATTCTACAGATACTTCGTTTTTGTTGTAGATTGACTTGGAATCAATTTAGATTTCTGTCGAAGTTACGTAGAATTTATAAATAATTATTCTATGTGCATGATCGAGGAGGTAAATGTTGACCAGTGCTGATGGAAACTTGAATCAACAGTTTCGTGCACAATAGCATAATTTAAAAATGCAATTGAAGCAGCAAAATAGTAATTGAAAAGACGAACTGATTAACTATAATTTTATTTTGCCAATTCAATCTGATAATTTAAATTGTAAATTAAAATATTATCAGATCAGATGATTGATAAAATACTTTTTTATCCTTTGTAAAACCTTTTACAAAAATTAAACGCATCTTTAAACAAAACTCGAAGATATTAACATTTTAAAAAATATAAATAACACAAGTGGTAATATATTAATATCTGTTGTATTCGATTTTATTATTTGAATCGTATTAGCCAGATGTCATACAACATTTCATAAAAATGGAACGACACACGTGTGAGAAACGTTATGGTTTATAGGTTGTTCAGTTTATTATGTTCATTAAAAGCAAACATTAAACTCGAATGTAAAAATTGCTATAAAATTGGGAACACGATGTTTATATTTTATCGGAAGTGGAAAATCTTGTAACCACCTCCACGTCGTTCAGATGTTACACCTAGAGATTATCCCTCGTTCTTCATCTTAAGAGATTTTTGGCTGGCGTGAGTTTAGGACATGATCAAGAGACAAAACACGTTTTGTAGAAGAGTGGCTGAACCGCTTTAAATAATTTCTAAGGCGAAACTATGTAAAGATGGTGTCAAGATACGATAAAAATCCCAATAGATAGAACTTAGCTTCAAAATTAATAACGAAGAAAAGATTACTTCGCTAAATATTATTAACGTTATTTTATTATACATAATTTCATAAACAGAGGACTGAGACATAATTCTAGGGACAGTATATGCATTTTTGCCGAGAAACATTAATCGAATGAAATAAAAAATGCGAATAATAAGTATTACAAATTATATAATGCATGTTGTTACGAATATAGGTTGAGACTATCGATATTCATCAAGATATCGATATTATACGTGAAATGACCTGAGCTACATCGACGTTTTGTAACAAGAGGATGAGGAACAGGGCAAACCGTTGCAAATTCATAGTAGCATCCTAACCACGGTTCACACATTTATTTACGAATGCACAATTATATGTAGAGTATCCAAAAAATGTTTCTCGAAAGAGATGATTACTGAGACAATTCTGTGAAACTTCTTCCTTTGCCATTTTAGGATTTCAGAGGCGCCATTGAAGCGCCAAGGGTTAATGGCCGGTAGGTTTACTGTTGAAGCTATAAAATGAAGTACTATTTCGTACGTTGGTGTCGAAGAAAAGGAAAGTTGATACAAATCGTTGGCAACGAAGAATCAGTCTAATTTTGATCGGTTGGGTGGATGCAGGGCACGTAGATCAAGAACGTTACACTACGTATCAAGTTCAAATGCGGTGGAAGTTCCCTGGCAGACCGCACATGTCTCAGCGGAATTTGTCCGGGTGGTGAATAACAATGTTGATAAGAAAAGGCAGAGCGGCGTGGTACACGGATGCCGAAAGGATAACCATAGCTCTACGACTCCTGAAGATTTTATCAGAAGTTTCTCTTGAGGGAGAGGGCACTTGTTACAGAAAGTTCCCCGATAGCTAGACAAAACAAAAGACTCAAGTTTCCCCCCTTCGTTCCAGGGGAATTGGATCTACGTACGACCGATGCATATTCGAACCCGGCCTCGAGAATTGCATTCGGCACACAGGAAACACTGGGGCTCTCCGGACTCTCTGCAGCAAGAAATATTCGATACACTTGAGTCAGCTGTTTCAATTCGCAATTTGTAGACGGAGCGACTCCAATTCGTCCTGCAACTCTTTCGACTGTCCCACTCTGTCGTTTCCGGGGATTTACGTAATCTACTTGAACTTCATTTTCGAGAATTTCGTCGTGATTTCGATAATAGAGACAGCGAATGCAATTGTATGCATTTTTCTTCTAGTCGATCGTCGAATGGATACTACTGATTCTACGGAAATGGAAATCTTTTGTGATACTCACTTTTTGACAATCTTATAGTTGTTTAGTTCTATCGTTTGTTCGTCGCGGAGAAAGTTACTAGATACCAGATGGTAATTATAAGCTTGCAGACCAATAACGAAGTGTCAATTTATTCATAAACAAAAATTACTAATCATGTACGAACTTCTCAGTTCACTGGCATTTTCAAGCCAAGAAATTTACTGTACAATCAAGTTTTAAATTATTTACATACTTTTTTATATGTATTGTTACATTAACCCTCTATGGGCCGAATTTTTGTTTTTAATCCAAAAAAAATTGGGGTAACGAAAAATCAGAAATTATAAACCTATATATGGAAATGAAAAAAAATTTTTCCGTTTAAACAATTTTATTGCAGTATATTCACTATGTGACTTTCAGGTAACAACGGCCTATAAAGTTTGCACTTTTGTGCATAAAAGCTTAAGCGTGAAATTCCATAAAACAATTTGGACTTGAAGTTAAACATTTTATTTTTGAAATCTCTTTATTGGATCACATTGCAGTGCATATATATTGGTATAGTCAACTATATAGCTTATAATTTCCTTGTCAAATAGTTTTCGAAAATAGGTCACAGGAGAAAGGGGTGCTTCGGGGACATTAGGGCAATCTCCTTTCCAAGGACGATAACAACTATTATTATTCGTCTGGGATAGTGGTTGCCAAACAATTCTTTGTGGTCCTGCATCTTCCTCATCTGACGAGGATTGAGTACTAAATTCTTCGTCACTGTCAATGCGTCTCAACTGAAATACTATTACATCTTCATTGGATTCGGAATTTAATAAGGAACCATCGGATCTGTTACCGCTAATGCGTCTAATTCTAATTCCTCTTTTATTTCTATCTGATTTTGTATTCATATTTTGGGTATATGATGTATAAATAATAGCCCACTGCAACCTCAAAGTTACAAAACTGTATCATAAAAAAACAGTAACAAATTGAAAATTGAAATGCAAACAAATAGGTTGTTATTGATATACGAACCCAGAGCTATTATGTGCACTATTTTTAGTTTGGTAATCACTGACAAAAGCGCAAATAATATCAATTGGACCAAATGGTTTCGCTTATTTTTCCTGCAGACAGTTTGCACAGCATTTATTTTGTTATTTCAGGTTGATGAGCCTAGCAACGGTCATAAATATTAATATTGGTTGTCTTGGCAACGTTATAGAATTAAGATTTATGCGCCATCTCATGAAAAAAGCTATAATTATTTGGTAAAATGTCGATAAATTAAAATGTGACCTGAAAGTTACACGAGCCCATAGAGGGTTAACCTAGAACAAATACTAATCTCAATAATCCAAAGGTTGGAACACTAAGATGAAAGGATCCTTACGATTAGTCTCCTACTAGAGGTTTCTCGCTTTTTCTCCAAAAATCATTTAATAAAATTTCTCGTTATTTCATGCGACAGGAATCTTTCATATAGAGTGTCTCACGGTGGCGTCGCAAGAAGGGCTCGAGATAATGAACCACTTGAAAAATTCTCATCGAAGTAATTAACAATAACTGCGGCAACACAATCAGCTAATGACATTAAACATCTACTCCATTTCCTGAGGTTTGTCGCTCGCAGCGAGTCGGGTGGCGTGTCTTTCACCGGGGAGCCAGGCTACATTCATTTCCTCCTTTTTTCCGGGGAAATTTCTCTTTTGGCATGGAAGTACGTATTTCTTTCTCGGAGAAAAGTGTGCCCGGCAACAGTCGATATTCCCTGTTCCGTTCGCGGGAACTCGTCGAGTTTCTTCGCTCTTTTCGTCCCCGTGTTCGTTCCCAGCATGCAGCCGCTGTTGCGTTCACCGTTCCTTGCACTCTTCAGACTTTCTCTCTCTCTCTCTCTCTATCTTTCTCTCTCTTTCTCACTCTCTCTCTCTCTCTCTCTCTCACTCTATCAGTCGGCGCGAATGGCCGTGTGTATCGGTCGGTACAATGCACTCTTCCTAATTCATCGTATGCAAGCCTGCATCCGATCGTTTCGAGCTAGATTGCTTCCATAAGAGTGCGGGAGAGGGGCATGTCGCCTGTGCGGCCGGAAGATGGAAAACGCGAGATTACGCGATACACCGACCCCCTTCGTCGCGAAGGAAATGCCGTCGTTCGACGTCCCATCGAATCGACTATCGATTACCGCGATCTTCCGCAGAGGTTTATGCGCGTTTAACGACGACGCCGGGGCGACATTCAGGATTTCGCGAATGGCGCCCCGAGGCTGACGAATCACGGCGAAATTTGCATGTTCCAAAACAATACGGAATCAGAGGCTTCCCATGACTTAATTAAATTGCTCATCGCTTTCTGCGCAGCAATCCCACCGAATTTTCCAGGGAATATCAGGGGTACCCATAAGCAATAAATCACTTTGAAATCTGAAACAAATTTTGTAGTAAAATCGAGGTTTTATCTGGAATCTGTTATACAGGATTTATGCTAAATCGTGGTACAATCAACAAGGGGATGATTCCTCGCACGAAATCGAGTCGTAAATATAGAATAAAGTTTCTTCGGCGATAGATATATATTATATCTCGATATTTATCGTGTCCTCAATGCACTATGTACATCAAATACACTATTCGACACTTGTATATCTCTACTATATCACCAGTATTAATCTCACCTTGATCCAGCTATTAATAACGATATCATAGTCAGTTTTATACAAGCTTGATGCAGTGACGCGTCGCGAAAATGAAGTGACCATATTTCAGCATTATGCGGTTAATTTTTGTTTTATCTCCTTGCCATACTACCATAGAACGAGTCAGAATCGTGTTGAAGATTTTAAACAAAGTATAACAAATATAATATTATGCCTTCCTTTTTGGGCTAAATTAAATTTTATTCTAACAATGTTTAAACATTGAAACAAATTATCTGTTCTCTTCTATAACACTTTTAGTAGTGAAGACGTAATAATAAATTTAGTTACAGAGAAAATGGTATAGCAAGGGATTAAATTTAAGGAAACATTTAATAAATTGAAATTAACTTACAGAAGTCAAGCTTTATACAAGACACTAATATTTAGATGGCATAAGACAGTTTTATGTGGTGACAACGTGAAAGATGAGTCTGGTTCTGATGTACTATTTCACACTACACTGTCTGTAAACGAATTTTGGCCTGAAAAGGTTCTGTAACCTTCGTACACATCAAATTCGAGTGTACGAGACTTTTTCAAAAATACAGAATTGTCTTAGGGGGAATTCGAAAGGTTCTAATCGACCGAGTGTGCTTTTTAAAGTTGCAGACAGATAATTTAATTGTGTAAATAAAATAAGGTAGTACGTACTTTTACTTCAGTAAATATATTAATTAAACTTTTAGGTTATTGCTATAAAAAAGATATATATTTATATTTTGAAAATTGTATCTATGTAGTACACAAGCGAAATATATAAGAACATGTAAGATTTCAACAAATAGAATTTCTAATTGGTAAAGAAGTAAAGAATTAGGTAAAGAACGACCTATCTAATTTTCGCAGCAAGATTTTGCAAGGCATTGGATTATTTAGTCAAAGTGATCTATAGTGATTAATATTAGAGTGAAGAAACAACTGTTTTGACAGTAATCAACTAAAAGTCCTATCATACGAATATAATAATTCTAAAAGTAAAGTTCAAGGGGTATGATAGATAAGAAAAGTCTTACGTCTCCTAGAAAATGAAACCATCGATGAATTTTCAGACGTCTGCGACATCTCAAAACCCTATCTATAGTGGTTCAGACCATACTTTATCTCTGCCATCGATGTCCCCAGTTTGGAGACGTCGAAAGTCATCTTGGAATATGTCCTCAAAGTACGGGGACCCACACCGTAGGTTTCATAAATGATTTCTGCCAGTTCAGCAGCTGCTTTCTATTGATTATAGAAAACGGATATGCAGTGACGAACACTTTTCTTAGCATTTTCAGACCAGAAAGGAACGTACCAACGCAAAAGAAAGTAAGAATTAAGCAGTCATCGAAAACAAATCTTGGCCAAAGCAACATTTTCTGCCATTTGCATGTAAACGATGCAAATATTTTTATACTTGAATTTAAGGCACACGCGATAAAAACGTTTAATAAATTGAAACTGGCTTACGGAAGTCAAGCTTCGTCAAGCTTCAACAAATCTCCCTCGAAAGCAGCATTTTCTGCCATTTGTATGTAAACGATGCAAATATTTGCATACTTCTAATGTTCCAGTCATCAGCGGGCTTGTATATTTCACTCTTTTGCATTATTCATAAATAATAGATTGTAAATTTTCCTATTAACCCTCGGACGCTGCACCAATTTTACAATTTTATAAGTAACAATGTTCAGAACTGTTGGCTGTCCTATTCATGAATTTTTTAAATATATTTTCGGTGTCGCGTTTCACAGCTACACAATATTTCTTTAATTTAATCTCTAGAATTTGTCGAATTGAACGTTGATTTTGATACTTCGAATCTGCATGCATAGAATTAAACAGATTTTATGTTTAAGAAAATATAGTAGAAATTAAGTTGTGTTAATATATTATTTTATTACGTAGAATTATTGTGGAAGAGTTGAGAGCATAAGTGCTCCTGCAACTCACTCTAGCTGACTGGCTTTCAGATAATCCTCATTGTTTACAATATACCGATGCAAACGGTTCTTCCAATCTCCATAGCATCATTAAAGCTCGTGCTCTAGAATGACTTTTATAGCTCGTTTAACGGATATGGTTTATCGCCACAATCGACCGGAAGCAGTGTTCTCATGGTGGAAATTTCCTTTTGAGAAACAGGAAACTGTCGTTTAACTCTCAGTACTGTGGATCATTTTTATAATTTTATAATTAATATTGGTCAGGACTATTCATCGATGTACGTATCATTTTTTCAAAATACATTTTCAGTGGAATTACTTGTAATCAGATTAATTTTTCCGTCGATCCTTATATAACAGCTATTCAATTAATTCAATCGCTAGAAGCTGTGTAATTAAATGACGATTTTAATGCTCTAGGTCAAAATAGACTCCGGCACCGCAGTCCGAGAGTTCATTATGCGAATATGAAGGCTGTTACATGTTGTTCATAACCATTTGTTGCACTAAATTCATTTAATAGATCGCATTTAGTAAATATACAAACGCCATCTCTGGCAGAAGACGTTTTATAAAAATCCTCAATGTAGTCAGTATTTACATTGAAAAAATAAAATTTATTGTTTGCATGCTAAGGAATAAAATAGAAAGTGGTTCAATAGTTGCTTGTACTATGCATTAGTACTATGTTATAAACGAACAAATCTGAATATTTTAAAAGTACAACAGTTATACAATTTTCAAAGGACCCAGTGACTTTTAAACCACCCAGTATAACAATTATTGGTGTATGAAGAGAGTATACTTGATAAATGATAAATCTTTATGTTCTTTTATTAATTATTGAATAGGGAGAAGTGTGACTAGAATGCAGATTTTCAATTTTCAATGAAGATATTAAATTGATTGTTAATACATTATTCACAGCTTATTGAGATTATTAAAAAGAGAGAGAGGGAGAAGCTTCTTTGTAACTTATGTTGCTTGCAATTAACACTAAACCAACCGAACATTAAAATTGACTGATGTATATTGTTTTATAAAAATGCCAAAATTTAATTTATTTAGATTGTCAGCGATTTCCATTATAATGTATAATTTAATAATCTATTAAATCCTACGAAGGCAATTTTACAACTTCAATAATTCTAAAATAAAAAATCTGAATAGGAGCGTCTGACCCACTATGGTAGGTTCAGCATTAATAGAATTTTAATTTTTCATATTATTGCATTTACGCCCCAAATTAATAATAAACAATATTAAATAATTATTAAAGCACAGATTGCAGATTTAATGCATTTTAAGACAAACGTGAGTTGACAGAATTTCAGAAAGTCAATAAAAATGAAAAGGATTCAATAATTATTAAAAGAGAGAATAAAACTTTATACAGTTGCGGTCTCTGATAATTAATGCTTACAATTTTTATTTTATTTATTATGTTTGAAGGCTCTGACACGACAATTTTCGAGAAAGAATATTGGAACCTGTTATCAATATTTTGATAATAGGGGGTCTGCTGCGTCCACCGCGTACAAAATGGCGACAGCAGCAGCAGCTCAGTCAGCCGAATGAAATATCTTTTACCAGAAGGGGTACCAACAATAGATACTGATGCTGCGGTTTGACGCAAAAGAATCGAAAACCGCGTCCCACCGTCCTTTTGTGAGCGGGATTGGCCCAGGACATTTAAAACAATGTAGCATTTTATTTTCGATGATATGCTACTGTAGCAACCACGGCAATCGAACGACGTTTGAAGCATAGCCTGAACGTCGATCGTGGAGTCTCTCTCTCTCTCTCTGTCTCTCTCGATCTCTCTCTCTCTCTCTCTCTCTGTCTGTCTGCACACCCAAAGTCCATCCGTTTTTCGGCTGATACGACAACCCACACGACACACGCAAATCGCGTTCTGCGGTTTACATATCGAGTGTTGAGCTCTATCATTTCGACCATTGTTCCATACCCTCTTTTCTTCTTCCTCTCTCTCGCTCTCTTTTGTTTTATCGGTGGTCACGGCTGGTTTTCCGTACACTTTCGGCACTTTG
This sequence comes from Agapostemon virescens, assembly GCA_028453745.1. Taxonomy (NCBI): domain Eukaryota; kingdom Metazoa; phylum Arthropoda; class Insecta; order Hymenoptera; family Halictidae; genus Agapostemon; species Agapostemon virescens. The sequence goes on from CM052092.1 coordinate 9,609,214, forward strand.
TCGAGATAATTGTGACCAATAAAATGGCACCGTGACAGGCAAGCTTGGCGTGCTCGGATAAGAGGACCGATTCCAATGGGCGTACCTGACACTGACTGGCATGTAATCAATCTCTGGACAGGTCGTGTACTATCTCGATTTTAAGACAATCATTGCAATACAGTTCTGCTCATATGTATTTACTTTATTTAGGTGATTCACTAGGACGCGAAATAGTATCGCTATGGTATTGTTTGCAAATCTATTGTTTTGTGTAACCATAATTTAGTATTCAATTTTTTCCAGTTCCCTAGTGTCACTGTAAGAACTCTTGAGTAGTGCATCATTTTCACAAATGCACATTTCATAATGTTTATAACTATTTACTGATTTAATTATTAATTTTTTAGAAAATTATGTTGGAGACAGTTCTTGTAAACCGATTAATCTTTCTGTTATTCTTAATGTAACATCTGTCCATTTTATTTAATTGTTATATATTGAGTATTGAAATTGTAATTTCTATTCCCTGGGTCACTGTAGACCCAGGCTCTGATGTCACAGGATTAGGTAATTTGTTATCCACTACGATTTAATTTATGATTACAATCATTGGAACTTCTTTGATACTTATACTTTTGCTAAAAAGAAATGAAAAATTGTATTTATTTTTTTTGCTACAATGATTTGCAATGGCTACGTGTCGAGAATTATAAAACAAATTTTTAGTTTGATTTTTAATTAAATTGTATTAAAAACCTGCTTTCAATCATATGTATTGCAATTATGGTAAAATAAATTGACAAATATAAATAGATAATATAGATAATATAATGTAAGGTATAAATTGTATTAGAAGGTGCCATTAGGTCTCAATTTGTATTAATAGCAATTTCTCTTTTAGAGAGAAGGCTCCATAGACGTCGGACGGATATACTGTAAAATGACTTCGACAAATTGATAAGGAGCGATAAAAAATAATCCTTCATACATAGCCCTCGTCGCTCGTCCGTGAAGCGAAACAGTTTCCAGTCAGAATCCATCTTCATGGATCAATAATACCTTTCTTGAAAGCCAGCTATGAGTGGTAAATGGGACGATCTTCCGACCCTTCAAAGTACCTTCGTCTGTAAGCTTTCGGGGGCTTTATAATACATCACTGGCTTAAAATTTCGTGCCCTTTAACATGAAATGGACGTGTAACTACTAAAGACGAAGAAATTACCATTTTTCAACTTCGGTTTTATTCATGAATACAAAGTTGAATCCATTCATTTCGTAAGTTCGTCGTCCTACATACAGATTTATTACGACCCTCCGCAAGAAATATTCCAATGCAAACTTTACGAACCTCGCTCGGCAAAATTATTAAAAAGGAACAAAAAACTCAACATTATGACGACTCTTACGTACAGAAAGTTTAATCGCTAGATCTAATGTAAAACCTGTTTCTATTCTTAACCAACTACTGAAACAGTGTCGCACATATATTTGGAAACTCGTGTCACGGTAAATTTAACCAGTACTTTTGTCATTTCTTTGTAAATACAATTTCACACTCGCAAATGCTTACATAAATCTCTGTCGAGATTTTTTAAATCAAAGAAATCAATGAAAGGAATCGTATCGGATCTTTTCTGTCTAACGGTCTTTAACCCCTTTCTGTCTAACGTATGTTTTACTTGGAAAAATATTTATTCTCGTGGAAAGAAATTTTGAAAGGCACTTTTCAGAAAGGTGTTCTTGTGAAATACGTGTTTTAACTCTTTGTACTCGATTGGTGGCTCTGAGGCACTAAAAATTGCCACGCTATTATTTAAAACAATTTTAATATAGCCACGATGATATTTAAGAAATTCATACAATTTTTTACGTTTTTTTTTAAGAGGAAATTACTCATACGGGATGAGGATATTCTAGGTCAGAACAAATGCCTTGGTTTCGGAGTTAAAACAGCTTCGAGTGCAAAGGATTAAAATCGGTATAACGAGAATTCCATGGAAAACAAGTTATTTTAGGATGTTTATTAAAAGAAATACGTACAAATTATACGACACAAAGAACGGCGAAAACAATAAATGTGTTTGAAGAGATGTTATGTTTAATTTAGTTTAAAGACATATTTGATTCGTTAAGATGAATAATATGGGACATACATCATAATTTAACTACTGCTTCATTTAATTTTGCACTAAAATCCAGAGTTTATTCATGAACAAGAAAACATATTGAGGTATTGTTATTTTCGTTATATGGGATTTTATGCATTTACTTTTACCGTGAATGAAAATACATTCTATATAAAATGCATGAATAATTTTCACGATATTTTTCATCGATAGTGTATTATCGTTCGACTTATGACGCCGCACGAAACATTCGAGTTCCACAGAAGATGATTGGGTAATAATTCATCTGAACTCAGGCCGGAGATTTTCGCAATTTAAAGATACTCGCTTCCGGTTGATTTATCGAGGAGGAAACAAAAATACAGGTTTAATGGCACCTGAATTTATGAATACTGATCACGAAGTTAAGCGTTTCGTGGTCGTTTCACGTTCAATACCGCAGTTAAGTGAAACTTAATTAAAGCTTGCGATAAAATGTGTCTCCTCCCATGTGAAAAACGTCCCCCATGGAAATCACGGATGGTACAACAACGATGCTAAAACGAATTACTTCTCGGTTACGATACCTTCGGTCCGAAAGAAGAAAATAAAATTTCGTCGAAATTGCGAAGAAAAGGATAAGGCACACAATTTTTCAGTTTTCTATCCGTGCTTGTAATGAAATTTCAAAGTATGGCTTTTTTTAGATTTAATTAAGTTATATTCATGCACATAGTTCCTTCTGGATTGAGTAAAGATCTAGAAAATCTAGAAAAGCCATACTTTTAAATTTCATTATGGAGGAAAATAAAATAGTGAAAATCTGTGAGTTTGCCTGATGCTTTACAATTTTGTAACGTGGCTTTTTTTAAATATGTCACAAAATGTATACAAAATAATAAGAAAATTATTCATGGAAACTAACAATCTGTTTTAATCTGACTGCGAGATAGTAAAATTACTCGAAACTAAGTTTTCCCCATAGGGTACTCTAGTTGTTGACTGTTTAGCTAACTCATAACGTTTGATCCTCTTAAGTTGTCTGGTTAAATTTTCCACATCCAGCAGCATGCATGCTTCTTCGCTGATGCGCGTTGAAGACGATTTTCGTGCGAGATGTAATAACGGATGCGACTATTTCGACATTGAGTTCCAGATAAATGTCGCTGTTGCGTGCATAGTTATTGTTAGTACTTTATTCTGACAGCGTTGAATCACATCGATGTTGCATCTTCACATATAGTGGCTCGTGAAAGTATTCGGACACTCTTTAAATTTGTATAACTTTTTTAAGGTGTGGGCTTCTGAGGCGACACTAAAAATTGCCATACAATTATTCTTACAGATATTCCAATTATAATTACAGTGATTTTAAGAAATCGGTCAAAATTGAAGTGTTTCTCGTACGAATAATAATGATGAACTTTAGAAGGCACTTTAGTGTGTCAGTTGGTGGAATGGACTAATGGTAATTTTTAATCAATTTTGTCTACACATTACTTAGCAAACTACTCTTCTGAAATCTCAAAAGAAACTGAAATTGTTAAGTGTGATTTAAAAAAAGTTATTAGTCTTCAAAGGGTGTCAATCTAAATCTCGATACAACGGTATACGGCGTCGCTTAATATTTCCTTTTTAAGAGGAATCGGGACATTGCAGCCGAGACGCGTTCCATTATTTAGAACGGCCATTTTGACACTAAATTTAATGGGCTTGGTCGAGACCCGGCGAAAAAACCCGGGACTGTGAATAGCGGTTTGTAAATTATTTGCAGCTGCATGCGTTAGAAAGATCGAAATACCTGATGCTTTTCTTAGACCAGACGGCTTGAACGATCCGCGAGACTAAATCGCATAAATATTTCTTTGCTTTAACGACAGGTGGGCGCAATCCATTTTTAGAGCACGAAAGGTTCACATAGAGCCGATCGGAATTGGGATAACACTGACATTTGTCTGACACTTGTTTCTAAACGTTGCGAGACCGATTCCAACAAGAGCTGTGTCCATTACTCGTTGGAAACGCAGTAAGAATTATTACGAAAATTGTGACGCAATAAATATTTCAACGTAAAGTTACAAATGTAGGTACACATTTTATTTCAACATTTTAACATTTAAAAATTTTAATTAAAATGTAGTGTGAAAGCCTTTAATAGATACATATTTCTATTTATAAGGTAAGAGTAGCTGTCTGAAAAATGTCATTTGTTACTTATGAGGGAATTGGTACCATTTCGTCATACGAATGATTTTTAATGATTATTCATATTCATTTCATTAATTTTCATTTCATTTTGAAATATTATATATACGAATACATATCTTATTCATGTTTTCACGAATGCAGTTGTATTATATCCATATTATGTGAAATACCAGTAAACGAATTTTACCAATGCCAATGGCATGCTCGATTGCTATTTGATACTATAGCATAATACTCGGAAATTGATAGATATCAGTATAGACGAATATTCCATTGATTTGGTTTTATTATTAATGGCAGACATCTAGAGAAGAGTAATTTTGTGTTAATTAAAATGCATAGTTAATTAAATTACAAATACATGGTAACCGTAAGTACATCTTTTTTAATTCATAAATCATTTTGATGCTACTAGACTATTTTATTTCAGATCAGCTATAATTCTCGATATATTAATTGATCTTCAATATATGAATGTGAAATATTAACTTGAGCTAAACAGAACTAAATTAAACAATCTTGAGTTTAAGTGCACCTTTCACGATTTTAACACTAAACCTACCACTTGGTAGTCATATAACCCCTTCTAGAGTTTTTATCTTACAATTATTGAAGTTACAAAATTGACTTCGTAGAAATTGAATCAATACACTTCTTTATTTGATCATATATATATATATATATCGCAATAAAAATCGCAGAAAATCTGAATAAATTAATACTCATCATTTTGTTGTCAATTCTATGTGTCATATTGTTGAAAATTGCAAATTACAGTTGAGCATTGAGAATAGTTTATATACTTAATAATAAATATAAGAATTGAGTATAGTTGATGCACTTAATAAAAACTGTAAGAATTGTTACAAAATATAAGTTGGCGAGTGATATCAAAACTTCGCTTTCAATTGGCAATTGACAAATTTGCAACAGTTTGAAAAACCTATACGCGAGGCCCGCGGTGGCAGCAGTTTAAACGAAATTAATTAAGACTCCTCTAGCGTGTTTTAACCCGATGACATCGTAATTGACGATAAAATTATAAAGATCGTTGCTCGTGCTAGGGGTTAAAAAGGCTATGTATGCGATATAAACCACGTCGATAAGGTAATATTAGCATTTAGCGCGATCCAATAACTCAGTCCAAGCGATTTTACCAGATTTACTGTATTCTCTGTCGATAATTTATAAAGGTACACTGACAGACAGTACAATTACGTTACTTCGTTACATTCCAACCGAAAGTATACACGCGGATGGAGGTAATTGATTTAACATCGACGGAAACATTTTTAATTATTCAGCTTCATAATCAATTATTTCATCCTCCAAGTATGTATTCGAATACTTTAAGGACAGACTAATCTAAACCACATTGCCGATAGAACAAAAAGTACACGAAGCTTGAGCAATTTGTACGTTTCGATGATTAAAATTTCACCAAGTAATGGATTCGAATACAAACTCCTGAGAGTTAATTCAGTTCCATCGACACATTCGCGAAGAGAGTTACCACGTTTGGTACAAATACGATTGTCAAAAATACGGTCTCATCGTGAACGTGTTAAGCATGAAAAATTGAAATTGTGCTAATTATCTGCGTATTTAAAATGTGAGTAATTTATAAAATTTACATATGCATAATTCTACGATACAAGGACTGTGTTGAAAGGTTTTCTAGCTGTTATAAAAACGACGTAGAAAGAATACTTTAAAAATGATATATACAGAAATTTTAATATTTTCCAATTATTTTATACCTTTCTACCAAAGTTATAATTTCTCCAGAAATCAAATCATTGTAGTCGATTAATTAGAATTTCAAATACAAAGACTTAATTTACATTCTAATGTACACAATGCGACACGTGGAAGGTAATAACAAAATATTTTCTTTGCTTAAGACACAGAGAAAGAAGAAACAAGTTTAAAGAAAAATAATTCATTGAAATAATTTCTCTATCATTGATCAAGGAAGACATTAAAGTGGCCCCATCCTGTGTTGTAATATCGAAATTAAGAAGATTCCGATTAAACAGCAGTTATTCTCTTCTGCTTGTATACTAACGTCGGAGTTCCCACGACGAATTGTTGAATAAAATATTCAGTAATAAATCTTTCAGGAACCTTGAATACATTCTTCAAGTGGAACATTATTACGCTGAATATAAAGCGCACCTTTGTACCCATTGTTTGATTTAATCTTCATTCTAATGAGATCATGTAGAGCGGTCTATAATTCTAAGGCGAAATATACATTTGCAACTGTAGAATTCCTTTTGCAGTTTGTACAATAGTAACTCTGTCAAGAGTTATAAATAATCGAGGAATAAACAGCGTTGACCTACAATCAAGCAATTAGAGGCAAACTATTAGATTGTTCGGAAAATAATTTCGTTATGAGAAACTCATGCGACGAGCTTCGAGATAAAACCTAGTTATTTCAAATGATCATGAACGATCGAATTCAATAAATTTAACCGCTCAGCGATTTCACGAATTGTTATTCGCCGGTTTGCATTAATTAATGTCCTTATTGAGATTTTGCAAACCAATTATGTCAGGATAATTTTTTTTCTTGCTCGAACAGCATTTTTATTTCTTAAAATAGTAAAAAAATAAAATTTGCCGAAAATAATGCTTTTCACTTTCCATATTTGAGAGAACACCAGCCAAAAACTATTATATATTTTTCAAAAACTTTATTATTATTCTATTAATAATTCTAATCTTTTCCGTAATTCAGATTATTAATATTCTAATCTATTAAAAATTATTTTTCAAAAATTATATATAATTTTCAAAAACTCTCAAAATATATAATGATTATGCAGCTTGAGTGTGAAGTTGGCTGTGAAAAAATACAATTAAGTCCTCTGCTGGGAAAAAATGAAATTACTTTTCCAACAACCTAATACATTTGGAACACCTAGGTGGAAGTGAAAACGGCAGATGGAAACAAAATGTCAATGTTTCATGCTCCCCCTTGAGAAAATATTATGTCCACTGTTATTATTACAATTATTAAAAATATTGTTTACTCTTATGCAATGAAGGAATACGTTTCAATACGATTTGCTACAAAGAAGCTCGATGCTTATTGCAAGGAGATACGTAAACAAAATAAAACTGTAGTACAGTCGACATTGATCGTCACTATACCGCTGCACAAGTTACTTTATTACACAATTCATTCACAAGATTTCTCGGCTGCGATAAAGTGTTATTAATTCTCACTACTGCGACGCAGTTTAATTCCTGTTTTTCAGTTTCTCAAGAGTAATGAGTTTCCCTGTTTGCATTAAGGAAACCTCGCTTCAGAGCTTCGGGGAGCACGAATTCCACCGCGAGACTGCTACGCAACAAGTGACACATTCGCAAACACACATTCCTTTTGTTGCTTTTATTACATGGTAGCAAAACAAAAAATGGATTAGAAACGAATGGGATTGCTGTAAGACAGAATATCGTTGCGACATTGGACGTTGATACGATACGAGCCACCAAATGCTTAAGCCCTTGGCCTACGACTTATTTTACAATAACAGTGATTAGATTTTCTTTGTCTCCCGTAGAACGACAAACAGAAAAGACAAATTTGTAGTTACTGCGTGCCTAGCTATTCTCCAATATCCGTATACGATCAACAATTAAATAAAATGTTATTTCCATTTAAAGAATTTATTTTATTCGAGCCACGTATCAAAAATTCGACAAAAAACCGCATCTTGTAGATCTATAATAGTTATATACATGCAGAAACATTCATTGAAATAAAAAATGGTGAAAATCACCATTTTTTACGATTTTCATCTACAATCAAAATGTTAGATCGTATAAATATTGTTAAATTATATTTCTAATGTACCCTGTACAGATCAACGAACAGTTTCTCATGAATAGATCAAAGAAATTGCTTTCTCAAGCACTTAGATGCATCGATTTACTAAGTGACATGCGAAAAGGGTTTTGAAAAAGTTGCAATTGGTTTGAATTATATGAAAATAGTGAAAATCACAATTTTTCACGAATTTCATCTATAATCAAAATGTAAGGTTGCATAAATAGTGTTAAATAATATTTCTGATAGTTTCTCATAAATAGATCTTTCGATAGTTTGAAATTGTTTTCGTCGAATATAATAAACGTTCTTTCTTGTATTGCAAGTGGGTTAATAGCCGTCACAGAATGATTATAAAAGATTTGCGAAACATCCTAGCGAAAATACTTGTCACAGCAGAGTACGCCATTAAGTAAAAGACGAGGCAAAGGGATAAAGGAAATGATGGAGAGGGACTGTAGAATTATGCGAAAAGAGCGTAGCGAAGATCGAGATGGATGCAGCAGATTCTAAAGAATTGTAGGAGTTTATCAAAGTAGCGGGTGGAAAAAGGAAAAGATAAGGGAACACGACGGGGTGTATGAACACCTACGGTTAGATGAAACCTCGTGCAACGTTTGAATTTTTAACGAGCCCGTCTAAAAAAGAAACAACCGCGAAAGAATCTCCTAGTCGGTGCTCGTTTCCTGTACCACCACGGATGCGTATCCCGGGGATTTGCCCGACCGTATTCACCGTATCGTGACTTCCTATTTTTCCATGATTAGACTCTCAAGCTTGAAGATCACCATGGGGAAATCTAGCGTCGCCTACAATTTCATGGAACACTTCGTTCCGTAAAACTTCGAATTCATTGACTGCCACACGCCACAGTGACGTGAATTTTGAACGGTATACGTTTCGCAATTAAATGACCGATAGCTGCATTAATTTGAATACTAAACGCGACAGCTTGCCAGCTAATTAACATACTGCCATTTTTATAGGAAACCTTTCCACTCGTTTCCATGAAATTTTTCATTCGGCAGATTATTCTTAAAGGAAATCAACAATGCTGTAAACGCACAATTTACTATAAATAATTATAAGTTCAACGCAATTTCTGCAAATTTCTGTGAACATGAGGATTTATTAATGGTAATTGTATTTTGCAAATTTTAGAAGTTAGTTGTTTAATATTAATATTAACATTGACTGGTATATATTGTCTGATAAAAATACCAAGATTTAATTTATTTGGATTATTTGTGATTTTTATTACGAAGTATAATTTTATTAAAAGGTTCGTGTTGCCCACTGTGATAGGTTTAGTGTTAATGAAAAGGAAGAAGCTTTTGTGTGACTGCTGTTTCTTTTAAAAGTTCTTATGAAAGCAATTTTGTGACTTCAATAATTGCAAAATAAAAATTTGTAAAGATACTACCGATAATTCGAACATTTATTTAACTTTTTAATAGAGGAGACAAAGTTAATTTTATATAACAGTTAGACCGATGTTTAATTGTCAGAATATTATTTATCAGACAGCTTTCAAGAAAGCATTATAGTGCACACGATTACTTTAAGAGTTCATTACTTCTTCATCGTGATTTTACGAGGTTTTATATTGCCTGCAGTCATTTTACGATGGCATCGTGTGCGATATAAATGGTTATGTACCCAATTTATGACGAATTGACACATATACCAGTAAGCGAATGTTGGTTTGCGTATATCGTAATAATAATCGTCGACATATAAAATTGGAACTGCGATCGATCATAATGATTCAGGTAATAAGAACTCGGGCAGTGAGTTCATATATTTTGAAGCGAGCATTAACGTGACCATACAAGCGAAGTAAACGAAGCGAGGTAAATGAAGTTCTGTTATACTTGCGAGATATAGTGCGAATCTGCCGCCATAAATCGAAGTTATCGAAGTTGCGGTGTAAAAAGTTCATGGTGTTTCTGAGAGCGTGCTACGCAATTTTCGATGTTTCTCCAGAAGCACGTTACAGGGTGAGCAAAGTAATGTAGATTTGTCAGGTATCTTCTTTAATGTACACGTTTGATATACATTCATCCTATCTCGATCCAGTGTCCTATTATTACTGATATTCGTTTAGTGTGAACGTACCTTTACTTACTAATAATTCAACTTTTCACTCTGTGCATAACAAACGTTGTTAATAGCCTGTGAATTTTATGTGTTAATAATAGAAATCAGTAAATAAAATTTAATATATTTGAAGAATTCAGTATACCTACATATTTATCGTTCTATTTGTTTTCTGTCGCTTGCAATAACGAGATAATTGTTAATTTGCATAAAGATTCATAATCTAACCATGAAATATTATGTATACTGCAGCCGCAGAAAAGTTGTAAAATGAAAGAAACTTCGGACAATTATATTATATAAAATATGTAATTATGTAACATTTAGTATTTCAAATAGTCAAAAGTCACTAAAAATCTTCACATTACGTTTACAAGCGAAATTCATACACAAATGAGTATTAATATCCTATGAAACCTTGTTCCAATTACAGTAGAAAAATTAAGATTAATCATTTTTAAGTAAATAATTTGGAAAATGTGTAGCATGATAAAACGATGTAGACGAAATTAAGATTTTGCCTTAATATCTTTCCGGAAAAATTTATTAACCCTTTGCACTCGAATAGCGATACTGTGACGTCAGTAAAAATTGCAATACCACTTTTCATAAGAACGTTCACATTATAGAATTCGTTTGTATTCTTAAAATTGTTAAAAATTCAATATTTCAACGAGAAAACATGTTTAAAATTAAATGCATAATGTAAAAAAGAATTCCACAGAATAAAAATGATCGATGTTGGAAAAACAGTTTTAATTTTGGAATTAAAGTAGCTTCGACTGTAAAGGGTTGATATATTGGTTCATAGAAAGTTGCATACGGCTGTGTAAATAAAAATACCGATGCAAGCATGCTGAAGGCACCAGAAAGGACAATGGTCTGCTATTTTTAGTGTCACAGATATGGCAACGAATGGAGGCTGGGTTTCACAGGTCACCCACGCTCCTAACGCAGGGATAAAGCTATTTTAAGGAGGACAACACGCTAGTTGTTGCCTTCAGATCAACAGTTAACCTGATACATTAAAGCGACACTGATTTATGGGTCAATATCCTTCAGAAAAGGATCTTTATATAACATCCTGCATAGCCCACGCGAGAGAAAAAAAAACGAAGCCACTATGTCAGTAGGCGTTACACAATACGGGTCAGTGCCCTAAGTCAGCGATTCGTGCAGTTCCCAACCTTACCAAGTGAACGATCTTTAAACATTCATTCGATATAAATTCATTTCGTCTGGGAATTCGGATCGGGGCTTCGTATAATTCACATCAATCCAAATCAACATATAACTTCGAACCGCATTGATCGAACTAGTAACTTTCTACAGATCAAACCTAGACTTTGAACAGTTTAGAATCGAAACTTCAGATGGAACTAGAGTTCAGAACAGACCAGCATCAAAAATTCGTACGTCTCACAGTGAATTGGAACATCAAATGGTTTTGGACCTAATTCCAACTTTGCAAGATACAGTATCGAACTCTTAACTGTATTCTGACTGTACTCTACAGGCACCTTATGTATAAATATTTTTTGAATTCGTAGTACACTCGGCACTTGTATAACTTTATATGATATTGGCACCTTAGATCATGAAGTACCAAATACTTGAAGTAATTTTGTATTTTGTACTTCACAGACTCCTTATGTACAAAAATCGTGAAATTCATAGTAGATATGAACCTTGAACAATTCTAGATCAAATTGGAACCTTGCATCATGAAGTATCAAATATTAAAGTAGAACAAATTTTGTATTTTGTACTTCAAAGAGTCCTTATGTACAAAAATCATGAAATTCTAGATGAAATTGGAACCTTGTATTATGATGTATTAAATATTAAAGTAAAATATATTTTAGATTCTGTATTCCACAGGCTCCTTATGTATGAAAATCGTGAAATTCACAGTAGACTTGACGCTTGAATAATTCTAGATCAAATTGGAACCTTGCATCATGAAGTAGAACAAATTTTGTATTTCGTATTCCACAGTCTCCTTATGTATAAAAATCGTAAGATTCACAGTAGACATGAACGTTGAACAATTTTACATCAAATTGGAACCTTGCATCATGATATATCAAATATTAAAGTAGAACAAATTATGAATTCTGTACTTCACAGACTCCTTATGTACGAAAAATTAAAAAATTCGAAGTACACTTGAACGTTGAACAATTTTACATAAAATTGCAAAATTGAAAGATACAGCACATGTAAAACACACTATGAGTACTTATAATGTACTCCTTGCATCAGCTAAACAAAATCATACATCAAGTTTCACAGAATAATTACGAATGGGAATTTGCATTAACATTCAGGAGAAACGTGCTTTAATTTCTCCATTAGCACTATCCCCTATAGAAGTTACTTCTTACAAACATCTCAGAAGAAAATGAACGATGTCATATTAAAATTTTCGAAAATCGTCAAATTTAAAAAAATTGAATCTCGACATTTAAATGCATTTTCGAGTTACTGTGCTGGATCTTATTGCTTCGCTTTGAACATGACGGGTTAAAATTTGTCTTGTATCTTCTCCTCAGATAAAATTGGAGGTCTCGATATCGATTGCACTTCAACGGATCCGTTAGCAGATACAATAGTGAAGCGTACTTGTTGCGACGTGTTTCGATGATACGTTTTGCCAATTAGTCAAAATTAGTCGTCGCACAGAGGAGACATTTTTCCTGATATATATTCGCCGGTCGAGATTTTCTGGTACGAACATTGAACGTTCTCAGCCGTTCTTGCGTCCGCGAAAAAGTCCACAATAGGTCGGAAAAAGCTGGCATTTCACTAGGTACCGGTGGAAGAAGCGTGGGGCGTTCGCTTGATTTATTTTCCGCTGTATGAAGCCTGTTAATAATCTATCGTCCAGGTATTTCACGGTTTTCCGGTTGAGGTTTAAATTGAAAAATCTTGAAACATTCACCGTGTTGCCTGCTAAAATTGTGTCCCGTCGAGTTTGTGTCACTTTTTTTTCCGAGCGGCACATTCAACGGCACGAATATGGGTTGCTGACGCGTTTTATAGAGAAGTCCGATGAACTATCCCTTTAGCCAGATTCTCGAAAGTCTCTGCGCAAATAACTCCGCAAAAACATTCTGAATGTGTCTCTGTCATCTATGCCGAAAACTGTGCAAATCGGTTTATAGTAAACACACCGTTTTGGAAAACCGTGTATCGGTTGTGCTTTATTTTCAAAACTGTAATAAATGGCTGACAGAAGGTATCGAGCGAAACTGAAATTGAAATACGGGAAAGCGATATTTAGATTTTCGCTTACGTTTGATGTGCCCGTAATTCGTTTAATAATTAGCTGGCGGCTGAAATTGATTGACAAGGAATCGTGCTTTAAACAACATTGAATTACGGATTTAAAATTACGAAATTACGAACGAAATGATTTACCAGGAGACGTGTATCTAGAAAATACTCGAACATCGGAACGCGATTTAAATTAGCTTGCATTTGCATATGCCGATCTACGCGAATTAGACACGAATTATGGTGTCTCTTCTAATCCTAAATGTCAAAGTATAATTATTCGATTTTTCGATCTTTAAACCCTTCGATCCTTCAATTATCATTTTCATATGTATTTGCATTACTAACAATTTACTCACAAATTCTTTAAAACATATTTTTTAAACAACTTATTGTAGACAGGTTAATCTTTCTATAGCACTCCTATATTATTATTATTTAAAACAGCTGTTTGGTAATAATTGGAACGTTACACGTGTGAGTTAATTATAATAAACTTTATAAACACAAGGAGAAATTAACCATGTACAATGGAACTATTCTAGATCAAAAAGTGTCACGATTTTCGAATTAAAATTGCTTGCAGTGCAAAGAGTTGAATCGTCGAGAAATGAGTAATTATATGGCGATTTTTATCCTCTGCATAAAAACATAGTACCATAACATGGTTCGATAATACACATAAATTCAATAAATATTATTTAAAACATACTACACATTGTACAATACAAAATCTGGTTAAGGTTTGACTGACTCTCGTGATAAATAAATTTTGTAAACTTCATATTGAATTTTATTTTGAAGATTTATTTTATAAATAGAGTCAGAACGAAAGGATTGAAGAAAGTACTGATTGAAGAAGCACAAAAGGCGACGACGAACGATAGGTTGTTAATTAACATCGGAAGGTTATCGAAGCAGGTCAACGTCCAATAACAATAAAAGATGGAGATATTGAAAAACCGAATGGAGACTGGACTGGCTTTCTATTGACCACGTCGAGAGAGAGAGAGTTGGAGAGAGAGATGCAAGCTTGGGCCACAGTTCTCTGGAAATCCTTCTTCAACCGACGGCATTGGACTAATTGCGCAAAATGGAAACACGCGGACGCACCCGAGCCGACATTCAAATCCCAGAGCGAACAAAGTTAAAGCAAAAAACGAGAAGTGGAATAACGAAGGAAGGTTCCACGCTTTTCCGCCGGGCAAGGCATAAAAAACCGTTCAATCTTTGAAATCTTGATGTGTTTGGTTCGTTGCAATTACAATGCAAATTTTCGTTGCGCGCAGTTCCTCCGTTCGAGTTGCAGCTCGAGCATCGAATACTCGTTAGGTGCGTCGAGAATTACACTCGGTTGATGAACGTTCTAGCATCCGGCGGATTTAAAGCAGCCTTGACGGAAGGATTAAGGTGGGATAGCGTGCTACACACCACTCATAAACTTGGCCAACTAATGGCCGTACACCTCGGACTTCATATTCTAAATCACCGAATTTCCTACGGTCTAAATATCTAACGTTTCTGGTCAGTTTTGCCCAATTTGTTATTCAGTCATGCGTTCGAACAGATTGTTCTCTTGGATTTCGGAAGCTGTTTGTCTTGCGTGCTTGTTTCGTAGTAGACGTATCCTTTTCTTGGTGCTAGAGAGCGGATTTGGTGCAATTATCATTAAAATTAGTAGAGCAAATTACATAATTACGAACACATTGCAACAACACAAGCATATGCATCGATATCTTTATTTTGTATTAGAGATTTTTGTTCGTTTTCTGTTTCTATTATTAGAGAGTTGATCTTATGCATTTGTAACTGAAATGAGTACAGCAAAATACCCAATTCCGAAGAGATTGCAGCAATATAAGCATGCACATCGATATTTTTATTTTGTAGAAGAGATTTTTGTTCATTTTCTGTTTCTTATTATTAAAAAGTTGGTCTTATGCATTTTAAGCAAAAATAAGTAGATCAAAATACCCAATTACGAAGAGATTGCAGCAATTCAAGCATGGATATCGATATTTTTATTTTGTAGAAAAGATTTTTGTC
>CM052092.1:9629007-9662864 GCA_028453745.1 Agapostemon virescens
AGTGGAAGAGAGAGAGTAAAAGAGGGAGAAAGAGAGAGAAAGGGAGAAAGAGAAAGAGAAATAGAGAGAAAGATAGAGAGAGGGAGAGAAAGTGAAAGAG
Organism: Agapostemon virescens; assembly: GCA_028453745.1. Classification (NCBI taxonomy): domain Eukaryota; kingdom Metazoa; phylum Arthropoda; class Insecta; order Hymenoptera; family Halictidae; genus Agapostemon; species Agapostemon virescens. The sequence goes on from CM052092.1 coordinate 9,629,108, forward strand.
AGAGAGAGAAGGAGAGGGAGAAAGAGAGAGAAAGAGATGGAGAAAGAGAGAGGGAGAGAAAGTGAAAGAGAGAGAGAAAGAGAAGGAGAAAGAGAGAGAAAAAGAGAGGGGTAAAGAAAGTGAAAGAGAGAGAGCGAGAGGGGGTGAGGGTGAGCATGTGATTTGGCGCTTGTGTCGCCATGTACGTGTGTCCAGGTGCACCTAAGCCCAGGGTGCTGGCTGTCGTCTGCGGGGGCGAGCGCGGAGGCGGCTGACTCTCTCTCGTGCAGTGTCCTCTGCTTTTGAAGCGGGCAGGCGCGCGCGCTCGATACTCTGCCCCGTTGTACACCCACACGCACGCCTACGGGCCTCCGACACGCAAGTGCACGCGTACGCACGCAGCAGCATCAGCCCGGCCAGCACGCGTACTCGATGCAACGAGAGGGGTCCGCTCTGCACCTGCACACACGCCACCGTTCTCTGCTCCCAGAATCGACTCGCAACGATGCAACGATGCAACGACTCTGCTCTGCTCTGCTCTGCTCCGCTCTGCGACGCTCTGCTCTGTGATGGTCTGCTCCGCTCTGCTTTGCTCTGCTTCGCTGCTATCCGCGCTGCGCCGCGAGCTGCCGCGCGCGTAATGGTCATCGACGTTCGCGTGACGCAGTCAGCATGCTGCTCATCGATTGCAGGTTCGCGAACTGCTACCGACTCCTCAGATTGCTTTATCTCGCTCTGACAAGAGTGCAGTCACGCCGGTAGTCGAGCGGACAGCTAGACAAACGAGATTCAACGATGGGGCATTTACTTTGCTGATGCTGGCCTCCTGATGATGCTGTAGAGTTCGCGGCGTCAGGGTCGATGTTATGTGAATACAAGTTTCGTGAACGTTCTATGGACACTTGTTGGTCGAACAGTCTGTTAGACGTGCCAGAACGGTATCGCTTATTGTTATACTCTACATAAATAGATTAAGTACTTACATATTGGGTTCTGTAAGATGTAATCTGTTCTGAACACGTTCCGCGTTAAGATATTTTTGATTGATTTTTACATATTTAATATGTAAAGTAAAAATTTATATATTATTGTAAATTTGTTTGCTTTCTGCTATATTATATTCTTTATAATGTCTCATTCTTTTCATCTGGGTTATATTTATGATTTAGTTATAAACTTGTTGTAAAATACATCTTTTTAGCGCATTAAATAAATATGTCTTTGTGTACCACCGCTGGTGCACGTGGCACGGAACGTGTTAATGTTTACACGCTCTTCCTCGTACATTGTTATCTGAATTCTCTGTTATGTGAAGATTTGTTGCTCGAACAGTTTGTTAGACGCGTGAAGAGGTCTCAGTATAATGCACCATGTAAATAGATTAAATACTTGCATAGTTGCTTCTCGAAGATTAAATCTGTTCCTAATGTCGACATTGTTTTTCAGATGCCCATGTTAGCACTAATGTATGTGTATAAAAGAATCATTCTTATTTGATCATTTCTTGGTTGAATATTCCGGTAGATACACGAAAATCTTACTGTAAAACTGCGGTTCAAATAAATTAAGTATTTACATATTGATTGATCAAAAATGAAATTTATTTACAAGGATTCAATGTAAAACAGGTATGAGCTATGTAAACATTAATGCATTTATTTAAGGTATCTTTATAATTTATTGTAACTATACTTCGGATCTTTATGTAAAATAAATTTTTACTTTTACCAGAACTGCAACAAAATTCTTTTTATATTTTGATTGTTTGAAATTGCACTTACTTATCGTTTTAAACAAATATATAAAATTCAATTTCGCTAATGATTCAAGCCAAGTCACTATTACATTCAACTAATACAGTACATTCTATTGAAAATATATTTGTTTATGTTTCCTAATCAGTGAGCATTTATGTATAAAAAATAATTCCAATGTATGGAATCCAATTTGTTTGTTTGAGGTTCCGTTTTTGAAAACATCGCATTTGAAAATTCGCCAGGTTGGCTGGCATGAATATTTACAAGTAGCACCGGCTGATCATGAACAGACGCGACAGCCAATTTCTATTCAATAGCAAGCATACTCGATGCATTTTCAATGTCGATTCGCTCGAAATTGAAGCCTCAGAGAACAAAACTTTATTCTACGTTTTCCACTTATTTTTTCATGTAGAATCCTCTCGTTTCCCATTTCCTACCATATGTGAAAACATTTTACGCTTATCACAGGGCTCTTTCCAATTCCAAAAATTATTACCATAAAATCTGTACTAAGTGCCTATATTAATTACAAAATACAGATTATCTTTTTTTCAAATCATTTAAACATCAAACCAAAATTGACTAGTATATATTGCGTTATAAAAATAGCAACGTTTAATTTATTTAGATTTTGTTAAAAAATCTATCGAACCGACCCTATGGATGTAATTTTACAACTTCAATAATTATAAAATCAAAAATCTGAAGCTGGCCACGTAACCAGCTGTGACAGATTTAGTGTTAACCCTTTGCACTCGAACGATGACTCTCAGGCACCACTGAAAATAGCTGCAGCATTGTTTAAAACAATCTTTATATCGCTATGAATGTGTGAAAGAAATTTGTAAAAATTTAATTGTTGCAAGGACGAGTAATAGTAAACAAATTTCGTATGCATAAAATGAAATACATCGAGTAGAATGAAAACATTCTAGGTTAAAAAAAATGCCTTCGAGTGCAAAGGGTTAATATGTTGAAAGTTACGCACGGGAGTTTTCATAAAATAATTAAACAACTATGAAGGTTCTTTGGACACCCCGAAGAAAAACTATATTTTTATTTTAATCAACTGAATATACTGTATAGACTAGTTATCAATAAAAATAAATACAACAGATAAAAACCCGTGGATTCTAGCCATACACCAATGGGAGGTCTCTTCATCCGTGCACTGGAAGGTTACAGAATGATCATCGATGGTCGAGTGACGCAATCGGCGTGTTCATCGATTGTAGGTCTGCGAACTGGCCGGATCCCAGATATTGTTTTATCTCCCTTTCAAAAGCATAGTATAATCTCTAGTATTCGAATGAATAGAGAAACAAGTTCGGATAACGAAATCTTCGGATAACCCAACATTCGCATTTTTAGTTTTCACGTTTATCTGAATTGAGATCAACGGGAAAGCTAACCGATTGTTTATCTATTTACGAGTACCATTGTTTTTCGAAATGATGTATGGTCTGAATCAATTCGTTTGTCAAGGAAAATATTTCCAAATAGGCTCCGCGAGCCAAGACGTGATAGGTTCAGACGTTTTCTAAATACTTTAAGGAACCTATCCGGTGCTTTCGAGTCGATCAAACCTCAGTCGAGTGGACCCAAACCTTTATAAGTACTGCAACCAGAAGAAAACAATAGGCTTCATCGAGATTGCAGTGTGTGATGAACTTAACGTCTGCAGATTATCAGAGTTCAAGTACCTAATATTTCTGCGAGGTTCAATACTTTTAAACATCGAAGCACTTTGCACAGAGAGTTTTCAAAATATACAGACACTCAGTTTATTGTTCATAATTAAATACTTTGAACTTCTTCTTCTGCTTAAATATTTAGTTATTTCTTGCGAATATTAGGTAGAGGTATGGATAATGTACACTTTAATGGCTCGATTCTAGTTTTCAATAAAATTATAAAATACAGTCTTGTCAGTTATGTTTTCCTCGATAATTGCAATGACTTGTAACCATGTATTGGCTAACTTCAGTGCGATGCATTGTTAGTACGATAAACGCATTAATAGTTTATGAAATCTGTGCATTTGGTAAATTTTATTTGATAGCTAGTAAATTAATAGGTTTAGTTAATTTTATTCGAAATCTAGTAAATTAATAAATTTAGTAAATTTTATTCGAAATCTAGTAAACTAATAAATTTATTAAATCTTATTTGAAACTTAGTAAGTTAATAGATTTAGAAAATTTTATTCAAAACTTAGTAAGTTAATAGGTTTAGTAAATTTTATTCGAAATCTAGTGAATTAATAAATTTAGTAAATTTTATTCTAAACTTAGTAAATTAAGAAATGTAGTAGATTTTATTCGAAATTTCGAAGGTGAAAATTACTCAGGAACTAGTATTAAACGCGATATCGTCACTATTTTTAATTTGGCATAATTGAGTGTGCTCAGATTAACGAGGGGATTCGAAGGCAATCTTAACTGGTCTGCGTGTTGTACTGTAAATGGAGACCGTAAAAACTGATAGCTTACATAAATATATACAGATGTTACATATTTCATGCTACTGAATTACAGAAATGTTTTGATATATGTAACACCGTATAGTTCCAAACTAAACAATTCGGATCCGAAATTATTTAGTTGCATGATACGCGGCTAATTGAAGCCCCAATTAGATAATAGAACACTCAAATAGTAAACATACGATATGGGTCAAGTTATTTATGACTGATAACCAGTGGTTTCACTCTCAGACGACGGTGTCTGGAACTATTTTGGCTCAGCTATTTGAAGAATCTAATTTCGCAGCTTTTAGAGGGCAACGTCAATTTTCGGTCGTGTTAAAATAGGCGTATCATTTATTAATTATCAGTTTAGAAACTTACAAAGTATTGGAGTTCAATCACGGAAATTAAACTATATCGAAGAAAGTAGAAAAACAGTGAACATCGAGCAATTAACACGCTATTGCTATACCGAAAAGAATTATTTGGCAGTGTAAATAGTTGAAAAATCAAACTACAGCCTGTCCTACGGAGTGATTAATTGTTATTAGCAATGTCTATATAAAATCTTTCTGTATCAATTCTTATATTTGATATATTCACTATATATAAAAATAAAATCATTATTAATTTCGTGAGCCTTTACTACTAAGGATAACACGTATTATAATTAAAAAATTTTCAGAATTCAGCCCCCTTCCTTATTGGCAGTGCCATTTTTGCAAATGAACTATAATCATCGACATCGAGCTTCATGAATTTCTTTAACTAAAACGCACCTCTACTAAGTTACTCTACCACAAGAAGAATATGATTCTGTTTTAGTGTATTATAGAAACGTCCATCCCCCTAACCGTTATACTATTCCAGCATTAAAATAAGCTAGTGGATATTACCATATAGGAATGACAAAATTTAATGTATTTAGATTTTGTGCAATTTTTATTACAATCTATTATTGAATAAAGACATCTATTGAGACTACTTTATAATTTCAACAATAACAAAATGAAAAATCTAAAAATTGTCTTTTAACCGGCTGTGGTAAGTTTAATATTAACCTTTTGCCTCTAACTATCGGTACTTCTATGTCGCTTATAATATCCTAGACGACAAATAAAATTTGCACTCGTCTACATTTATTTCAATGCTTAATTGTCCAAACACGGCGACAGAATTTTTTCTCGATCTAAAAAAATATATCTCAGGTAATATTAATTATTTTTACTTAACAAAAACTAGTTCGAGCACCGCATCGAATGCCCACAAATACGTGTACGAGAAGATAATACCGAAAGTATAATGATTCTGCCGGAAAAAATGTGTAAACAATGACGAGGAGAAAACGGCTTCGAGAATCAGAACAGCCTCTCGAATCGGTACTGCGAATCTCGTCGTACGAAATTCGTGAACAAAAATCGCGAACGCGACAGAACGCCCACTGTTTATCGATAATTATAACCATGACATTCAATTGATCCCATCTCCGTGCACGATGCGTGGGCGCACGCTGCGACGTGGGGATCACGAAATCAAACTCTTGCTGCTCAGAGAATTGTCATCGTTGCATCGAACGTGCCGCGTATTGTTACCTTTTCATTCTACGTTTCAGGTCGACGCGCTATTTAATCGCGCGACAATGCAACTGTTTCGGAATTTATGTTTCATTAGTGCCGGGTATTTTTAGGCGTGCCACGTTCAAAGCGACAGTGCCTCCACGTGTCCTCGATATATCAGGCATGTAAATATGAAACCGGATTTTTTCTATAGAAAACATACGTTCATAGAATAGAAATGATGCAAAATATTTTATTCGAAGTATTGCTTATTTAAGTATTATACATTTTCCCATCTCTTTGGCAATTTGCGGAAGGAAACTGGCGAAAGGATTATGCCGATTTTTTCGGGAGAGATTTATAGACCTGTCAGATCATATTTATACTTCGCACATTCGTCCATGCGGTTTCTAATCAATCATTGGCTATGTAGATTAATAATTGACCTACTGGCGGAAATATGAATGTCTACTCGAAATTAACCCGTTCCCATACCATTTCCATTGAAACTAAAATTATTAGTACGTCTTCGTTATTAAAAACGTTACAGAAGACAGCAGATAATTTATATTTTTTATACTGTTACGTTTACCAGATATGTAAATATGAAACCGAAATTTTTGTATAGAAAATACACGATGATAGAATGAAAATTATTGCAAAATATTTTATTCGAAGTATTGCCCATTTAAGTATTATACATTTTTCCCATCTTTCTGGCAATGAAAAGTTTCCAATCATGGACAATGAACCTTGAACAATTCAGAAATACTCGCCGGTCGGTAAAGTGTTAATAGCTGAAACATCGTTAAATTGAATAGATTAATATCATTTTATCCAGACACTCTGCCAATGATAAAGTTGACAAAAGTGGGCACTCTCTGGTCTCGATTGGATAGCAGTAACATCGAATCATATTTGGATTTTTATATTTCGCACAATTCGAAAACGACACTAAGAAAAATTTGAAAGTAACACGAATTACGATTTCGAGACGAGACTAGTACAATTTAAAAAATCCAAGTTGTATTTTAACCTCCGTCGAGTCCATTGAAAATCTTTGTGAGATATAGAAACAAAAAAACTGCGTCAATGACACAAGTTCCGGTTTCATATTTACAGACCTGGTAATTGATACCGTTTTCGCGTCGGCCGCGTTGAACGAAGAACAGCGAGCGGATTTGTGCTTTCTTTTATCTCTTTTTCGTTTTCCTTTCTTTCTTTCATTTTTTTTCACTCGTATTACACTGCAAGGAAAATCGAAGCGAGAGCGAACCCCTCAATTTAATCCGTGCTTAATACTGGTACGTAATGTTTACTCGATCCATTGTCCCTGCGGTTGCTGATTAGCCCCGTGTACGAAGTGAAATTGCCTTGGATCCAATTAACGGACCTCTTGTTACAAGAAATTAATTGAGGGGGATGAAGTACACCAGACGAAGATAGAAACCAATACACATACGTAGATTCCGGGACACTCTTATACATCTGCGAATGCAAACCTGAGGTTCCAACGTGGGATGATACTCATTTCCGCTGGAATTCGGGGTAAAACTGTATCGACGCGAACAGAACAAGAGAAACTGTGTTTGCGTGTATCCTTCGCACGTTGCTTTGTTATCGGAAATTTTTTATCACCGAATTTAACCCCTTGCGCTATGATTTATTTCACGTCTCCAATAATTACAGCTTCTTCGTTGTTCAGCAGTTCTTACGAGCAGGAGAAAGTTTATATTTGGTAGTCGGAAAAGATTTTTGTTGTTGTTTGGTGGTATACATCGGGCAACACTAATCAGATTGCTTCATACTGACGCGCATTTGAGAGGCGACATTTCAGTCTATAATTTTCATGGAGGCAGTTTTCTATTTCGTCAATCGTGTCAAAAGTAATATTAATGTGAAAATTAATTAAATTTCTGAAAAAATTCGATATGTTTTTCATATTTACTACGAAAGAGGCAAAAACGCTGCATAAGCCCGGGAAAAATTTGCGGTGTTCATGGTCAGGATGCTTTATCAAATGCAACAGTATGTAGATGGTTTGCTTGCTTCCGTTCTGGAAATTTCGATATTAAAGATGCATCTTGCTCTGGTCGACCAATCACTGAAAATGTCGATGAAATAATGCAAATGGTTGAGTGAGATCGGCATATAAGCATCATGAGATTGGCATCATGACAACGTAAGACCACACACAAGTTTGATGACTTGGTAAAAATTTAGAGAGCTTGGCTGGGAAGTTTTGATGCATCCAGCGTATAGCTCAGACCTTTCACCATCAGATTATCGTTTGTTTCGATCTGTGCAAAACTATATTGTTGGTAAAAAGTTGGATTCAAAGAAGGACTGTGAAAATCACTTGGCCAAGTTTTTAGCCGATAAACCGCAGAAGTTCTATTCCCATAGAGTAATGGCTCTACCACAAAAATGGCAAAAGGTCATAGATAATAATGCCCAATATGTACTTGAATAAAATTCATTTTCAATAAAAGAAATATTTAATCAAAAAATGACAAGAATCTCTCAATACTTTTCCGACTATACAATATTTACTTTTTGACTCGCGTGAAGCTTCACTTTGGAAACGCCTGATTGGATTTAAGGTAAAAATGGCATTAGTCAATTGGAGCGCGTGTTATTATGATGTCTGAGAAGCTAGCTGTTATGAAAATGCAGAAATGTTCATGTTCTTTCATATTTATAGATTATGTAGTTTTGTTTTCAGCAGTTATTTATGTAGTTACTACATAAGTACTACTAGTATTTATTAGTTAGAATCTTCAATTTGTTGCATGAAAAATTTGCATATGTAATAATCTAAATAATGATTGACTGTAAGCTCGACAATTTAATTTGTACATCTATGTAACATTACCACGGTTGTTTATGAAGATAGGATTACGTTAGAAGAATAAAACAGAATTTATTACGTAATTGTTTGAAATGCGAGTGCCACTTGATAACGTGGTTTTAACACGTTGACGAACACGCGGATTATAATGGTCCGGTGTCTGCGCTGCCGGAGAGTGACGGCTGTCGCGCACTTTTTGCAGTGTAACTTGCAAAAAAATGTTTTTCACATAGAAACAAAATGTGTGATTTATTTTCAGTGTCTCTTGGTATCTCTGTCACCGTTAACGTGTTAATAAAAAATAATTTCCATCGACCGATGTCAATAGTATCTGATGAAAATTCGGGTAAACATGACAGCTTTATAAAAGCACTTTCAAAATGTTGAAATCGAGTGTCACGGTTACCAGTATTGCGGAAAAGGCAAATTAAGCTTGCGAACTTCTTCGATTCACTGTACAGTGGCTGACGAATGTGTTCGAACACTCTTTGAATCTAAACAACTTTTTAAAAATTGAGCCTAGTGACTCGACTTGTCTGCAGCAACTAGAAGCATCGACTTACTAAATGATATGTAAAAATAATTGTAACTGGCAGAAATTATATGTAAAAATAGAACAGACATTTTTTAAAACATTTGTATTTCAACTTTTAGTGATAATTTAAAATATGCGTTTTGCAGACTTGTGTTAGTTATATGCAGGCAGAAAATTTCATCGAAATTAAGAAAGCGTAGAAAGTTTTTTTGTGGAATTTAATTAAAGACTGACCAAGTATCGTGAAATATTGCGATTTTCACCATTTTCGATGGTATGTAGCTCGTTTGTACATCGTTTGATTTGAATGGATAGAAATTGATAATAACTTCCACGTTTTAAGAGTGAATAATAGTAAAAGAATGCATATACATAAGAGGACATAAATCCTGTAGAATGAAACTATTCTAGATTAGACGATATGTCTTGATTTTGGACTTGAAGGAGCTTTAATTTCAAAGGGTTACATAATAAGATTATTTGAAACGTGTAAAATGCATTGAAAATAATTTAAAAGTTATAAATTAGCTGTGAATCAAATTTTCTACATTTGATGAATGTGCCCGAACTCTTTCGTGAGCCACTGTACCTACTAGCAATGTCCATTTTACAAAATGGAAATCTCATTCGTCGCTTACTTTCCGTAATTTGCGTTTATTTAATTTCCTAAAAATTTGAAATAGTGTGGAGCTAAGCACAGTGAGAGAAAAATGGGTAACTACCTAGCATTTAATTTTTTCCGGTCCCGTTTTTGCCTAGGTTGCGATCACGTTCATCTGATGATTAAGCGTAGTCTGAAATTAGTGTGCTCAGTATTCTGCACGTCAGCTCGCGTTTTATACGCAATGTGCGTGGGTGGCTGACTATACAATACATGCGTCTATATCTAATGCAGGCGTATTGTCAACCTCGACATGGAATTTATAGATTCAACCAGTGTTCGAAATTAACGAATATCTCAACAAATATTAATTAAATTGTTCATAGAGGGACTTCGAAAGTAGACGAAGTTAATTAATATACTTTTTTAGCTTTTGCTATGGCAATTATAAAATAGAACAAATACCTGAGTTGACTTAACCCTTTGAAGAGGAGTATCGTCACATTGACGACATCAGGTCCGCATATTCAATCCTCATAGATGCAAAAATATAATTTGCTTATTGTAATAATTTCGGATCAGTGTACATTTCAATTTTCACTGAAAACATAAAATATTACTACAAAATTTAAATTTCTGTCGAGAATACTTCCAATATTTTAAAAAAACATCTGCAAAGGGTTAACTGTATCGAATTATGGTAGTACGGTAATTTTGACGTGTCGGAAAGGACAGTCACCTGCAAAGGGCATCAATCTCACAAAAAATATATGGTATTAACATGATTGTTGATAAATCTTCTACACACCAATTAATTAGTTATTGCAATAGAATACCCGGACTCGTAAACAAACAACGGATTTTATTCAATTACAGTAAAAACGAATACGTATAATTTAAAAATACTTTTACATTAATTTCAACCAATTAAATGTACAATGACGTGCAGAAGTATCTGTATACCTTTTAAAAATGAATAACTTTTCAAAAACTGGTTCAAATAGCTTGGATTGTTTTTTGGGATGCTGGAGGAACTGGTTTAATAAGTAAATTATATAAAAAATTACTTAAAAACTGCCATTTCTCGTAATTTCGAAGAAAGAAAGTAATGATCTCGATTTTTAATATTTTCATCTGCGCCTAAAATGAAAATCTGCCTTTTGTAGATGTAAGTTATACACATATGCAAAGTTTCATCAATATCGATTAAGGTTGACATAAGATTTGGGGGGAATTATTTGGGTCAGTCGTGAGCTCAAAATTCAAAGATTTGTATATCTTTCAATAGCTGTGGCGTGCCATTTTAGGTAGCAATCGATTTTGATAAATCTTTATACACATACTTTACATAAATCTACAAATCATACGTTCCTAATTTTCATTCTAGTTACAGATAAAACATTTAAAAATCATAATCCTTACTTTCTCCTTCGCAATTTTGACCAATGGAAGTTTTCAACGGCTATAGCTGTCATTTTAGATATCAATCAATTTTTATAAATCTCGATACACACACTTTACATAAATCTACAAATCATACATTCCTAATTTTCATTCCAGTTACAGATAAAAATGTTGAAAATCATAATCCTTACTTTCTCCTTTGCAATTTCGACCAAAACTAGTTTTCAATTAATTTTTATTACAAATCACGTAGCCAAATAATTCTTGTACCATCTCAAAAACAAAACTCAAAGAATTTGATCCACGTTCAAAGAAGTTACTAACATTTCAAGAACAACCTCTCGTACGTCACAACAACAAGAAAACACATAAATTTCGACTTCGCCCCAGTTTGCTCGAATTCACCTAGAAAATTTAGATTTCGCATAAAGATCTGTCGTTCGCTCATAAGCAGGATTAGATATTTCGAGGATTCGTCTATCCCAACCACGTTTACGGAGACGCCCATGAATTTCGAGGCTCCGCGTAGTAGCTCCAATAATTTCCTGGCAGCGTTCAGGAGACTTTTACGCTGTAGGAAATGTTCCCTCGTAATTCTTTCCTCGGCCCCGTCCGATCGAGCAGTTTCGAACGCATCGGCGGGTCTCTGGGATCCTTGCGTGGGTGAATTAAACACTGGCTTCCCCGGGAATCCTTTCTCACGCCCACACCGACAGCGTGGCGCACGGAAGAGGAACGAAGATTGTCCGCAGCGGCGAAGCCCCAATTAATCAAACGTTTCGCGAGAGACGGGATAAGAGAGGAAGATGACGGTCGCCGGGTCCGGTGGTCGCGTCAATTAAAATTCACCGCAATCGGAAGTTAATTGTTCCCCCGAGGAATCAGTCGTTCGCTCGTTTTTTCCCCTCTGTTGACACACCCCCGACGAGAGCGTGCAAAAAGATAATCCGCGGGAACAGAGGAAACGAAACTGATTCGGCGATCGGCGAAATTTCCGAAAAACATTTACACACGGGACTCGGCGGCCGTTTAACGTGCACGGGAAACGTCACCGACGACAACGCGTTGGCTCGCGAAGCAACACCTGATTCCGTGATTCGAAATCCTCTTTGAGCGCCGCACTTCGTGGATCGCAGACACGTTTTCGTTTGATCCCGAGTTTCATCGAATTCGCGCGGATCTCGGGGAGTGACATGTTCGGGTGGAAGCGAGAAAGAGAGGAGAGAAATAGAGAAAGAGAGAGAGAGAAATGCAAAAGACAAATCGTTTTCAAAGAATCTTAATCACCGGGTGATAACGGTTCAAACACTCCGGGATTGTGAAACGCGTCCTCGCCGCGGTTTCTAATATTAAAATCGATCAGTGAAATACGACTTCGCCGTCGAAAGTCGCGGCTCGTAAATATTTCCGAAATTTCATTCGGGACGCGACAGAGGTGGACGCGATATAAATCAGACAGCGGATTTCCCGGCGCAAGTTTCTGTTATCAGATGAAATCGGCTGACCCGAATCGTTCGCCGGTCAGACGCTAAAAATTCTTCTGACGGACGGAAAAATGGAGGGGAGGACGAGGATTCATCCGTTCAGTTTTTGTTGCGGTTTCAAAGTGTCAAAGTTGATCAAACAACGAGATTCCAGCACGTAAATCACCGCGCTGGCAATGCGCCTCTATACGTACACAGAGACCCGGTGTAATGCGTTCGAAAAGACTAGAATGGTAGAACGTAACGACAGACGGGGCGAGAGATGGATGGAAAAAACGGTAGATAGACAGAAAAGCGATGGAAAAGATGAAACCGACAGAGAGACGAGTAAGTATGAAAACCGAGAGACAAATAGAAAACCGATTATCTAGCGATTCGGTTGACCGTTCGCGTAGCGACAAAGAAAGCTCGGGTCCCGAGGACGAGAGCCTAGCCTTCGAAGTCTGTCCAGCGTGGCGAGAGAGGTCCGCGCGGAAACTTACAGAGTAAATAAGATCAAGTATGTGTGTATGTGTGTGTGTGCGCGCGCGTGTATGAGAGAACGAGGCAACGGGTCAACTCACCGGATGTAGCCAGGGCTATAACAGTCATCAAAGTCCAACGTCTCATGTTTGCTCGATTGAGGAATCGGAGCAGCTTGCTCCTTCCACGATCACCACCACCTCCGCCACCACCGGCTTCTCCGCCTCCTCCACCTCCTCACCGTTCGGTTGTCCTCGCACGTGGCTGCAGAGACGCGTCGAACAGAGAGAACAGAACCACTCGAGTCGCAGGCACCGAGAGGCTTCTCTTCGTGGTACCACGGCTAAACTGCTTGACGATCGAGAACGGCTCTCCTGTCCTCAGGGTCCACGCGAGCATACGTGCCTGGTGCACGGCAATGGCATCGTGTTTGCTCTATCAGGGGCACGTGACAGCCTCCGCGGACCTGCAGCGTGTCCCTGCTTGTACACCTCGCACAAACTAAAAACCTCCGCGGACGATCCGTGCGCTCCGTGTAAGAGTAGCAGCATCGTTGTGCATCGAGGACATATCTCCTGCTCTCGTTCGGTTTACTCTTGTTTTTTCACGAAATCGTTCCACTCTTTAGGAAACAACAAAAGACCTACTTCAACGAGAATGATCAGCTGCCCAGCAACGTTCCCGGTCTGGTCAGAGAGTCGACACTGCGGGTACAGAGAGTGCACCGACGATGCACGGGGGAGAGAACGTTCGCTCTCTCTCTCTTTCTCTGTCTGTCTGTCTCCCTCTCTCTTTTCTCTGTCTCTCTATCTCTCTCTCTTTCGCGCTCTCTCTCTCTCTCTCTCTCTTTCTCGTCTCTCTGTCTCTCAGCACGGCTCAGATACGCCGAGACAGCTCATTCGACCAACGATGACGACGACTAGAACCCTGATCAGGGTCTGGTTTTCGCGACGTCCGAACCCCGCCGCCAATCTCAGAGCGCGTCTGACCGTCAGCACCGTGACGCTACCCCGGCTAGCATCCTTCTGATCTATCCTGAGATCGATCCTAATCACGGACGTGCCACCGTTCAACAATGTCCTCGACGGTCCCGTATCCGGTCACAGGATTGTCAGATGCGCCCTGGCCGGCGACCAACGCTGGACTGATTTTCATTTGGCTGCAACGCCGCGCGGTACCGCCGCCTCGGCTCTCTTTGGCGCTAGCGCCCTGTGTGGCCTACCGCCACTGATGCCTCTCCTCTCTGTTCAACCCCCGTCGTTCATCCCTCTCTCCTATCTCCGTCTCCGTCGAACCAGCCGGATTCTCTCTCTTCTTTTCCCTTTCGCTCGTCGGAGGTCTCGCTCTCGCCAGTGCAGCCCACATCCGCGCATCGTCGGGTGGCATGGTATACCATGCGGTACAACCCCCTTCCGCCGTTCTCGTCGAGTTTCCCTCCTCATCCCGCTGCTATAGTGCATGCCAACATCGCCGGAGAAGAGAGAATCGTTACTATGGCGAGATCAATATGATAGGACGGCGCATGCCTCGGTATCCTTATACTTAAACCCTTCGCCGCTACACGGGGTCGTCTCTCTCACACCCCCGGACCTGGTCCAGCTCGCTGTCCTCCTTCTCTGCCCGTCGACCCCCTCTTTTTAGCCTAACCCCTTCGGTGGCTGCCACCTCTACTCGCGCGTTCCTCTCTCCCCACTTTCTCTCTCTCTCTCTCTCTCTCTCTCTCTCTCTCTCTCTCTCTCTTGCTCTCGTTCCCTCCCCTTCTCTAACTCTCACTCTTTCTCTCTTTTTCTCTCTCTGTCGCTCACGTGACGCACGCCGTCAGAGAACCTAGTGTGCCAGACACCGTAGGTGAGCGCGGCGTTGACTTAAGTCGCTTCAGTCAACACAGAACCGTATGCGGGAGGATACCGTCTTCTCTCCGAGTCCTCTTAACGCCCCGATGCTCCGATTCTCCTTTGTGTCTATCTCCCGTTCCGAACTTTCGTTTCGAATCCTTTCTTCGGGTATACCTGAGCCGCGCGCGCGGCATAGGCGCAAACGGCCAGCTGTTTCTCTCGCTGTTACTCTCCTCTCCCGTTGACGGTGCACGGCCCTGCCAGATCCAGAAATTATTCTCCAGAAGACTAGCCTACGGCCGCCTCTGCCCGCCGATTGATCTCGATCACTGATGCTCGCGACCGGCGAACTCTTTTCTGATTTTCGTCTCCTCTCCGCTTGCTCTCCTCTTCTTTACTCTTCTCTCTTCGCTCTTCTGCTCTTCTCTCCTCTCCTCTCGCAGCTCTGCTCTTACTCGCGCTTTGTTTCCCACCGATATCGCTGAATCAAAGCTACCGAATCGATGGGCCGGATTGATACGCGATTTCGACACTGGCCGCTGATCGGCCGCGATCCTATATCGGAAACACTCTTTTGATAGCGCGCCACGCCGTTTATTTTAAAATCCCGTGCGCGAGGGACACGCTGCCCTGACGAGGCGACCTCGACGACTTGATGGAACTTTAACAGTGATAGACCCGGATGCTATCGTCTGGCCTGTGCCCGTTCACGAGTATGCTATCCCATAGAGTACGAGGTTTTATTGTTGACGATAAGGACGCGACAGGAGAATCGCTGCACCGACGATTTTAGAGGATTCATTGCCGCGTCGCTGTTCTCTTTCGCGGCTCGACCACGATTCTTTTGAAAATATTCAAATTTTTTATCGTGATCGCAAGTAACTCGAGTTATTCTGGAACGTTACTTCGTTTCTGCATCTGTTTAATTGTTTATCCACTGCAACAGGTCAAACGAGCATTTTCTGACAGTTTATCTCACATTTGTTAAAATTATAAAATTGTTTTCATGAGAATCGATTCAATAGATTTCTTTATCTAATCAAATGTGATAAAAATTATGCGATATCTAAATTAATTAAATCTTGTCAATTTTATCCCTAGATATGTTCAGTGTTAGGCTGAAAGTAATGCAATAGTGTTTTTCAATTTTTTAATGATTTTAACACTAAACCTACCTTAGCAAGTCAAATAACAATTTTTACATACTTTATTTTATATTTGTTAAAATTATAAAATTGCTTTCATGAAAATTGATTCAATGTGATAAAATGAGATAAAAATTCTGCAATACCCAAATTAATTAAATCTTGTCAATGTAATTCTCGGTAGATCTAGCGTTAAACTGAAAATATTGCAATGGTATTTTTCAAATTTTCTAATAATTTTATAATTAATTAAATGCAAGTGATTCGCGTTGTCCTGTAAAAATGAGGCGATTCAACGTATTTAATATTTACAGGATTTTTATTGCAGCATATGCTTAAATAAAAATATGTATTTAATAATTTCCAATGAAAGTATCTATATAATTTAAAAATCGTGAATTTAAATGTATTCAACCGGTCATCATGACCGGCCCTGATAAATTCAGTGGTAAAGTTTTAAATTAGACCTCCTCATTTCTGTGATACCCGTGTGAATGTCGTAGACTAGTTATGGAGAAGGTTTGATCGAATGGAGAACTCTGCATGTGTGATGGGAAATTGAAGCACCTGTGATTAATGGATTCGAGTTAGAAACGTCGCGAGTGTACAGACTTGCATATACTAAAACACATCATATACTTTGCATATTCAAAGCTAGAACATGCACATTTTTTACAATCTCTATTCTACATACCTTCTTCCGAGTAAATACACAGTACCTCGCAGCTTCTGACGAACAAATTAAGGTTGGTTACCATTTTTACCGTCTCTAATGTTTCCAGTGAAATCTAAAACAAAATATAGTTATGAATTTTACGTACTCTAATTGAAAACATACTTTCACTCAATAGTACTCTATTGAAAACTTATTTCACACATATACACATGACAAGACAGTGGATTTTATGAAAAACAAAAATTGTTTGTAATAATTACAAGACATAAGAATTGGGTAAATAACAGCAACTTGTCTGTAATAACTACAAGACATAAGATTCGAATAAATATTAACAATTTGTCTGGAATAATTACAAGACATAAGAATGGAATAAATATTAACAATTTGTCTGTAATAATTACGTGACACAAGAATCAGATAAATAATAACAAGATGGCTGTAATAATTACATGTCATAAGAATCGCATAAATATTAGCAACTTGCCTGTAATAATTACAAGACACAAGAATCACATAAATAATAACAACTTGTCTGTAATAATAACAAAACATAAGAATCGCATAAATATTAACAACTTGTCTCTAATAATTACAAAACATAAGAATCACAGAAATATTAACAACTTATCTCTAATAATTACAAGATATAAAAATCGCATAAATAATAACAACTGATTCTCTTAATTATTACAACTAAATAAGAACAGTACAACACTATTCTTATATTATTTGAATACGATTGAAGTTTTACATGAACCAATTCTTTAAATAATTGCAGAAAATCTGCAGTCTAATTATTATATTTTTATAGAATAGGAAACATTTTGATGAAAGCAGAGAAAGTTTTTGGAATTATTTTTTATTGTTTATAAAATTTTCAGTTTATCAGGAGTACGTAGACTTCCGTATCTCAGCGAGCATATTTATGCAGACTCCAGTTGCACTACCATTCGATTATATAAAAATGGAAATGTATATAAATATTTTTTCTAGTACACGCATTTTAACTGAGCAACCGAGTGTCCTTCTCCGGAATTTTAAGAAGCCATTTTTATTATAACACATATAAAAATCTTTTTACGGATTCATGCATTCCTCTCTGTTTTTTAAATCTATAGAAATAAAAATAAAAATCCATCCGCCTGTTCGCATCTCTACGAGTTCTCGGAGTTGTTACGTGTTTCGAGTAAATTGATTACGACCGAGAACAAAAACTAAAACTTTGTCTATTCGTCCGATTGTTTCAACGTTGTATAACAACGAATAAAAAGAATTGCATGAAACGTATCACGTACATGGTCGAGTGACCCAATGGATAGTTAAGTTAGATGCAAAAATGCGTAAAAAATGTCGGACATCACAGATTTTAGGGAAAAAATTCTGACAATATTTTTCATTGCAAATTTAATCCATAAATGATTTTTAAAATCAGTGACTGACAGCGGGGTAGTGTAAAATATTTACATTGTGAAATCTAGGTTAGTAAATAATTTCCATGCTTCGGTTTGCAGAGATTTTTACATAGGTATTATTATTTTCAATAGAAAACAATTTAAAAAGTTTCCTTAAACGATTAATGTGCATCTCTTTATCCTTTCTAACGAAATTAAATTACTTATAAGTATGAATTAACATTATTTTTAGTTCATCATTAAACTTTAGATTTCGTGCAGTTAAGACGAACGTCGTAGAAAAGAATGGAAAGATTAGGAACTTCATTACTTTTTACTTTGTAACATAAAATTATTGTAGTTAATAAAAAGAGTAACCATTTTTCACGTGATTTTTATCTCTTTCTGTTGCTGTAGAAATTTCGTATAAAGTTTCAGTAAAAAGTTCACGAGACAATCTGCAATGTTAACGTTGTCAGAGACAAATCTTAAGTCAGTAATTATTGCAAGTTTTAGTAAATAATATAGTAGAGTATACAAGTCATTAAATACTCCTTAAATCAATACAGTTTTATAAGTTAACTTAGACATTGAAAAATGAATTCAAAAGTAATGCTCGTTAATTTGTCAGAATATTTCAATGAGTAAAAATAATAGTGAAGATCTATCTACAAGTGAATAGAGATCGAAAGACGATAAACTCTGGCCCGGATCATTCATTCTCCAGCAACGTCTACTTAGAATATCTAAGACCAGTGAAACACTCTCAAGCTGGCTGCGCAGTCACGCGAATACTCTTCTTTTTGTCTTCTTCGTTCGCCGGGTTTCGCAAAGACGCACTCAAAAATAAATCATGACATCAGGGATTGCCGCATCCGTGCGGCAAATTGCGGCATCTTTATTATAAATTTTTAATGCTTGCTGAACTCTGCAATTTTGTTCGGTACCTAGCTAACGGTCCTCCGCCTAACTTCAACTGTATTTCATTTTCTCTATGTCAGAAAGCTCCGTGGCTATTTTACCCTTGGCGACGCTTAAACTAAATAACGATAAACTTCGCGGAAAACCATCCGCTGAATTTCATTTAAAAATCGCTTCCAATTAGTTCGAACTACAATAAAAATGTTAACCTTTTAGCCACGGCCACTGTTCATTTTTGCGAGGAAGCTTTTCCAAGGAATTATTTTTATTTGCAGAGTCGTTGCTTCGTCCTCGCAGTCGTGCCGTTATTTTTCATTTTGCAAGCTATTCTACTTTTTAACGGCTTGTTCTTCTCTGGAAACACCATTTTGACATGATTTTTGTAAACAAAAGTGATTAAATCACTGCGGTTTAAGCAACTTTATTTTTTACATACAGCCCATCCAAAAAGTAAATTTCCCATTTTCGAGAAATTCACGATGTTCGAACTGTGATGGTTTCGTTAAGAAAAATAGTCCAACAATGTGTCTAATAGTCTAGAAATCACAAAACATACCCATGACGTCTTTGTCCTTCATAAAATTAGCACGAAACTATCACAACCGATCAAATGAGATCGGTTTTTCAGATTTTATATTAGAATTATCAAAGTTACAACACAATCATATATTGTTATAAAAATTGTACAAACTCTAAGTAAATTAATTCTTTTCACATTTATAAAACAATACAAACTAGTCAATTTTAATACTTGCTAAGTGTTAAGTGTCAAATTTTCAATGTTAAGGAAAAATTTCATTTTTTGGATGTAAAAAATCGATTTCCGAAAGATCTTACAATTTAGAAATGTTTCTGCAAAAAAGTATTCGATTCATTTGAGTAGATTAAATACTGTTTTTTGAATTTACAAATATTATTCTATTGTTCTCATAAATAAGAAATAATCAAGGAAAGAACAAAATTAATAGAAATAATTTTAATGTAGCATAAAATCCACAGTCTACTTATTACATTATTCTCAATTTATTAAAATTGTTACTATTGACAATAAGTGAGACATACATTTTTATCTGCTTTTTGCTCTATAGAATTCATTGCTCTCCATAAATATCCATAACCTAATGATAAGATTTTCTGATCAATTTAATTTTTACTAAACCTACCAAGTTGTAAAATTGACTGAAGAATAATATAAAAATGACGAGACTAACTTTATTCAGACTTTCTGCGATTTTGATTAGAATATATGATTGGATAAAGAAGTGTATAGATTCATTTTCGACAAACACAATTTTGTAACTTCAATAATTGCAAGATAGAAATTCTGGAAACGATTATTTGACTCCCTGTATTAGGTTTAGTATTAATAACAGAAATACTACTTAACATTAAATTAAACTTCGTCGCTTTGGTTTAATACTAAATTCCCTGTGGTAGGTTTAGTATTAATAATAGAAATTCTACTTTAACACTAAACGTATCACAGTAGGTCAAACGACCCTTTCCACATTTTCTATTTTCCAATTATTGAAGTTCTAAAATTGCTCTCACAAGATTTAACAGAGATTCGTTCACTCAATCATATGTTGTAATAAAAATGACAAAACATTAAATTAAACTTCGTCGCTTTGGTTTAATACTAAACTCCCTGTGGTAGGTTTAGTATTAATAATAGAAATACTGCTTTAACACTAAACGTATCACAGTAGGTCACAAGACCCATTCCAGACTTTCTATTTTCCAATTATTCAAGTTCTAAAATTGCTCCCACAAGATTTAACACGTTGAATGCGGAGCCATTTTGCTTATCTTTCGCGTCACATTTTATTTACCTTTAAATGGAAATAATGCAACTATGCATAAGCAAAAAAACTCGCTTAGCCCATTTGTACTTCTCTGTTTCAATCGAATATTTCTTAATATTATATAAATTATCTATAACATATTAATTTGTAAATTTGATACCGTCAGTCCTCAGTGACTGACATAGCATTCAACGTGTTAATAGAGATTCGTTCACTCGATCATACGTTGTAATAAAAATGACGAAACACTAAATTAAACTTCGTCGCTTTTACAATGCAATACGCGTCAACTAATTTGAGTGTTAAGTACTTAACGTTCGGGACTCGCTCATGCTGCGGTTCATGTCTCATAGATTTGGTTTCGCTGAATCTTCTCTCTCGCCGTCGGATTCGCGTCCCGGCAGTCCTCGATTTCATCAGTTCTTTTTTTTTTCATTACATTACACCATTCGTTAACCGCGAACCAGCATACTTGTTTCCATTGTTCTTGCCACCGATGCGCTCACGAGTTCGCCCCGAAAGAATCAATGATTCCAGAATCGCTTTGCAGCTCGGGAGTGGCGTGCTTAACACTCGCCGATACTCCTTAACGCTACGTTGCTCAATCTCCCTTTTATTCTGCCTCTCATGTCGATGTCTTCTACATCGTTCTACGGTTCGTGTACGAGTATATGTACGGCTGGCTGTCGGTATGCATGTAACCGTCGACAGGATGTGTTTCTCGAAGAGAAAAGAGAAACGCCGCTCAATGAACGTAGTTACGTGAGAAATCGAGCATCAATTGGCTCTGAGGCAATGTTCCATAGAACCCAGTGCGTCTCGAGACTTCCACCGACGAAGCCGGGGTCGATTTATGCAGTAGACTGGTCGGACACTGTGCGTAGGGCCTATACAAAATTTAGGGTAAATAGAAAAGTGAATTAAACCGTTAGGCGAACTTCAGACGTTCGAAATGGCATCAAACTTTGTGAAGTCAGTTCCTATAAAACTGTGGGTAGGACAGTTCTTTCTTTATTATTTATAAACATTTATAGACATGTGTTATAAATATACAAACATGTTAAAAAATCATCGTATTGAAAAATAATTCAATCAAACCCATTTTATTTTTTTAGTTTACATTTTTCATATGTTTGCATATATTGAATGGCTTTAATATTTATAACAGTGAAGTCAAATTTTATTTCAGTTCAGAAGAGATTAATAACGTTTGTTTTCCCTTCGTATAGTAAACGTTTCTCGTTGTTTTAGTATAAATGATATCACTATGAATTTAAGGGTAATCAGTAATGATTTTGTATAAAAGAGGTATTTTGTTGCCGAGAAAGTCAATGTTCAATGTTGATCTTATAATATTATATCATATAATATATAAAAGTCCGATGCGGTGTAGTTGAGTTTATAGTACAGTAAGTAGAAAGACTAAGCGATGTCTCAGACACGTTAGCCAAGATCTATGGAATATTATGAATTCGCTCAAAATTGATAGATAAAACTGTTGGAAATGTTTAAAGATTTGAGAAATATTATAATATAAATATATTATAAAATATTATATGTTACATAGTAATTTAATACTAATTTATTTATAAAATGAATTATACCTCTAGATACAAACAAACAACGATTTAGTCAGAAAAATTAGTTCACCATATACAAAGTTTTCAAACTTTTAATGTTAATCTTACATATGTCTTGAAAATTACTAATCGTAGATATTATATTTCTACTTTTCTGAACTGTTAAAAAAATTTGTATTTATATCGGTGGAAAAATCAAGTAATATTTATAGACATTGGCAATAATATTGTATAATTTGTTTATATCAGTCTATAAGGATAGAAAAAAATATGCAATAGTACCGTATCACTTTCAGTAGTCAGTAGAAGTAACCTGTCATACGCAGACATATATTCTCTCCCATGTCACTAAATATGCATTACCGTAGACAAAGAAATAATAAAATTATTTAACGCATGCATTTTTATTATTTGCTACGTATGCCTATATTTTGGGGACACTCTAAAGTAAAAAGTCAAGATAATTAAAAGATATCTTTTTAATCAGACTGCTGCTACAGGAAATATAGTTTTCATTATCTTTACCTTCCCACAATGAAATTGCAAATTTTTATTCAAACTGATATTTATTTCATGTATTAAAATTTCGATTGTACTATAATCGATGTTACCCTTTTCTTTTATTTTTAAATTCATGCATTGTATTTATTATTTTATGATTAACCTGCCCGCAGTAGCCATAAACGAATTCATGGTAGCTGATAATCAAATGATCACCCGTGATCTGTAATTTGTACGAATAGCGATATATCTGTAGCAGACTCATTACATTGAAAAATAAATATATAAGACGAAATTCAAAACCGTATTTTTATGATAACGAGGCTTCGCGCTAACAACTTCCCTTTTCTATTTCTCTTCTATCTTTGCATTCCGTATTACCTTCCCTTTCATTGTACTACGACCTGCGTCCCATTATAATCTCAGCTAGAATTAAACGGATATCTGGTAACGTGTTCTCAGGTCGTCTGACACCCAAATATCTCTACCCCAAGTTTAATGATGCGTAGCAGTTCTCCGAAACTTGCGTAGAGGAAGAAATTCGAAGATAACGGAAACCTGTTTATTAATAGATTGCAGAGCAAATTTAATCCCATGTGTTGAATTATTGAAAGCAAATTGAAAGCATAACCATACATTACTGCTTGAAACTTTTCAGTCGTCTATGACAATCGCTAAACTATTGAATTTATGTACTGTGACACACATAATTAAACGAAATACAAAGTTGTTAAGACATAAGACGAATCTAAGAGTGTTGCTATATTTCTTACTATTTAGTCAAGTAGTATAACATATGATTTCCGAGACAAAATTAAAGATCACATTTTAGAGTATTTTAAACGAGATTTTTACATCGCTTTGTTAATACAAATATACAAATTGCGAAAAGATTTGTTTATAACAATTGTTCGGTATAATATAGTGTAATATTTTTAGGACTCGAATAGTGGAGGAATTCTAAATCGAATTGATTTCTTTTATTTTAACTATATATTTTATTACCGTAACACAACTATATTTTCTGAAGGATTCAGCGACATATCGCATTAAGTTAGTTACCGTTACAAATCTGACTGCATCCAGAGACATTTCAATTTTCTAGGTAAACGAAGCATACTGTGTGAGCTAATGAAATTTTGACTTAGATACCAAGGAAAATTCAGCATTCAAAAAGTGAAAATGAGGAACGTAATCGAAGAAGGTGTGAGACTTGCATTATAGTATATTCTAGAATATTCTAGTACATTTTTGTACATTCTGGAATATTATGGTGCATTCTACTACATTAGTCAATTCTTGTATATCCAGGTGCATTTTAGAATATTATTGTATATAATCGTCCATCCTAGTATATTCTGTTATGTTATGTAATTTGTTGGTATATTTTGCTTTATTCTAGCATATTCTGGGATATTCTACTATATTTTTGTATATTCTAGAATATTATGTTGTATTCTAGTACATTCCAGTCATTTCTCGTATATCCAGATGTATTCTTGTATATTGTGGTATATGCTGGTATGTTATGTCATATGTTGGTATAAACTACATTACACTAGAAGTGTACACAATAATAATATAGTGAGAAATCCAATGATGATATGTAAGCTATGAAAGAAACAGCAGCTAAATAGAGATATATTTTCTTGTTGAGTAATTTTAATCGTTTGGATATAGTGTGTCGATTTTCTTAAATCCTTTTTGCTTGTTTAAATTCCATTTATTTGTTTCTGTTGAAAATGTATAAAACTTTCGGTCCGCTGATATGTTTATTTAAGATATTCTGAATTTGTAACGCCATTAAAAAAACCTGTAAGACGACCCAGTTTTTCGAATCGCACGGTAACTCTGAGCTCTGCCAAATGAAAAGATTTTCTTTTTAACGCTCCCATAGAATTTGTTCTGTTTTTCTTTTCTATCTATGAAAAATGTGGGTGCAGATGGTTTCGTTTTGTTTCACCGAGCGGCTTGAGCCTTCATTGTTTCCTGACGTTCCAATGTTTCGTCAATATATGTTCTGCGTACGTTTTGAAGCTTTTCATAATGAATTACGAAATACCGAGGCATATTTTAAGCATAATTTCGATAATATCAACCAATAAATTCAAAATAATCAAAAATAATATTTACAAACGGAGCGAATTCGTTCGTAATTATAATTTAAATAATTTTGACAAATCTATATTAAAAGTTTAATTATCAATACTAGTAATTCTACTAAAATGATTACATCAATTTTGTATTCACTATTTTCCATTTTTGTTCTTCTAATTCACAACTCTACAGTAAACACTATAACGTCAGTAGATGCTAATACATATTTCTAAATAAATTATTTGAAAGTAATGGATTAAATTATATTGTTTCATTAACGTACATTTAACAGTTACTTGAAAAAGGAAATTAATGCATATAGTTATCTATACATTAAAAATTCAATGATAGAATTAAAATTCATTTAGTTCACGAAAGTGAAAAATAATAGGACACTTCGATAGTATAAAAAGTAAGATTATTAATTAAAAGTTGTTTCAAGTTGCAAAGTAGACGTAGCTTAAATTTTTAGAATTACTGATTCACCATTATATTATTGTAACAAATGGACTGCGAATTATCGTAATCGATATATAATCTTCAACAGATGAAAATGATTAATGAAAGAATTAACTTTTCATTCAGTTTCATTTCCATTTCCATTTTGCAGAAAAACTTGCAGCCACAACCATTGTTAGTGAGGTTATTCACACTTCCATGTACTTATTCATTGTTTGTCGTACATATTTTACATTTTTATAAAACGCTTTTTAATATTATAGAACCAGATTGCAAGGTTCAATTTATCCGAGCTATTTACCAGCAGCCTGTCACGAGAACCGAGTTGTCGGCTGATCGTTCCATCGACATAATTCTTACAAATTACGGGATTACCAGAACTTTTAATCACTGTTTACTTTTCCTCTGGTTTTCTTTTTCTTTCATTTTTTAATTCTCAAGTTTAATTTAAAATTCATTTAGCCCTCGCCCCGAGTTTCTTTGTTGGTATTATCTGACGAACAGATGTTTGTTTTTTCAGCCAGTCACCTATACTATCGACGATTATTACCTGAATATTCTCGATATTATCGATTATCCGATATTACCAGCGTCTGCCTGTTTGAGACGTTGGAGCGGCGTCGTAACTGCACCACAACAGAACGCTAATTAACCTGAATGCTAGCCAGGGACGGAGTTCGGAGATGCAAACTGGTGAGTACAGATTTCCGTAGCGTAATCTGCAATCTAAGACATCTAAAATGAACCTCGGAACGAGTAGATCATGCCTGCTCAGGTGATAGAAGCATTTTCAGATACCTCACACACTTGTGAACCTCCTGCTAATTATCCTGGTACGTTTTAATACGCGTTAGCATCTTTGTCTTACATCGAGAGCAAGAGAATAAGTCTTCGATAATTAGCCGAGCATCAAAGTTTACTGAAATTTTATGCGATTTGTGTACCTCGGATAATAGTTCGTAATTGTAAAATCATACTTGGCAGTTGGTTCTACAAATTTGTTTAAGAACTTGTAAAATCTCAGAGTGATTTCTCGTTAGTTCGACTATTCTGTTTTTCCAATTGGTTTTCTGTGTACTCACAACTGATTTCATTTCATATTGTACTTTTTAGTTATTAACCCTTTGCCCTCGAAGCTGTTTTAACTCGAAAACCAACACATTTCTTTTGACCTAGAATATTTTCATTCTACCTGATCTATTTTATCTTATGGATATGGGTGATTTTATTATTACACGTTCTTACAACAATTACATTTTTATTACAATTATATATACAGCAGTTGAATCATTTACCATTATACACGATGCTGTGGCAATTTTTAGTG
This sequence comes from Agapostemon virescens, assembly GCA_028453745.1. Lineage (NCBI taxonomy): Eukaryota > Metazoa > Arthropoda > Insecta > Hymenoptera > Halictidae > Agapostemon > Agapostemon virescens. The sequence continues at coordinate 9,655,947 of CM052092.1, forward strand.
GTGCCTCGAAGTCACCATTCGAGTGCAAAAGGTTAACCCCTTAACCCTAAAGTTATTATAATATTATCATCATTGAAAATGTTACAGAAGAGAAACAACATTGTTTATATTTCATAGTATCTACTTCGATGCTTAAATATTGACTACAAAGAAACAATATTTGATTTATATTTGTTAAACATCATTTAAAATTTTCAACACGAGTCTGACTCGTCAAAATATGGCGAGGGGTTCAAGAAAACACATTGGAAGTTTCATCTTTTTTTGGACAATATGAATCCGTCCAAAAATGTTTATAACAAATTATATGTTTCATCGCAAAGTCGATGCATTGCTTTACGTACTTCAATTTATATGTTTAGAAAATTTTTATTCGGTTTTGTAAAAATATTTATCTTGGCAATTTGAATATATAAGGTCATTTGAAGGTCATAGTGCACAACGCCATTAAACTTATCTTGACATTAGGCACATCCTTAAAAAATTAGGAATGTATAGTGCGATTTAAAAATTATCGAAGATCTTCAAAGAACCTTGAAAACTTTTTATCATCACATTTTTGCCTCCTTAAATAATAAAACTTTTTTAATAATATTTTCAGTTCTAAGCCTAATGAAATATTTACCTGGTATATAAAAACAGTACAATAATATCTTTAAAAAATTATAAATTTTATACTGAATAAAGTGTTCTTTTTTTTAATATTCTGACTTATAATTACAAGCACCATGAATTTTACTTTTCTTGTAAACTTTAATATTTATATAAAGTACCTCTATATTTTCAAGAAACATTTTTGTAACGTTATGGACAAGTTAAAAAGTGAAATAAGTCATTAAAAAGAAATCGTTTTCCTCCGTGTGTCATTTAAGCACGGTAAAGTGATTCAATAATGCGCAGCATTTATGCGACATCTTTTACCTTAATCGCGAACTACGTGGAACAAAATAATACGTGTCACGTATTTTTACGTTTTGTAACAGAACCGCGAATGTTAGCAGATTTAAAATGTATTGAAATATGCAAACAAAGCCTGTAAAATATTGAAAATAATTTTGTAAACATATGCAAAAATATAACAGGGAAAGAATAAATATATTGAAAATCCGCGTTGGTAGTAAAACCAGATTTGTACAGTAATTTTCGATAAAATATTTATCACGCTAAACAAGTATTTTTTCTGTATTATTTGCAATAAATTAATAACATTTCCTCTGTAGTTAACTGAAGTAATTGCGTACAATTTCGTTTACATTTGTTTAAAGAAACGACATAAAGTTATTAATTCAATTTTAATTCTACGTATTTTCACTTTGCAGCCTCCTTTTTGCAGTAACGCTAAATTCATATTTATTGTTATTTCTCTGCATACATAAATCAAAATATAATTTTATGTTGCTGTTTTCAATACAGAAACAGTGGAGTAACTGTAAACATATAGTTTTTCGATTAGAAAATTGTTGCAGACAACAAAGTGCCAACGATTTAAGCTGTAGGGAGAAGAGATAGTTCGCATAATCAGTCCTACCACCATGATTTTTCGTTTAGATGGAATTCAGTCACCTAGAAACTGCTGAACCGTAGCCCTTGCAAATAAAGTTCATAGAAACCGTGTTCCACTGTAAATTCCATCTAAAATAATTTCACCATCGTCGCCGTTCAAGGTGATATTTATGTAAAATTGTTTTCAGATTGACTGCCCGGTATATTGAAATATAATGCATACAGTTTGCTTCTAATTCGAGCAAGTTATAAAATCAATTCCTGCAGCGAACATCTAGTAAATCAGTTAGTTTGTACTTAATATTCCGTGCGCGTAAACCAGAAAATTTGAGATTCCTCGACAGCACCTGGAAACGTTTTTCGAGAAGGAAACGCTACATTGGGGTAGGTTGAAAGCGATTACACTTCGGAAGTTGCACAGGGTGCAATTTCGCATTAATGGCCAGCAGTTCCGGTGGAGTTGTCCGCAATCTACACAATGTCTTTCAGAACTTGAAATTTCTTCCTGGATCGTGAAGGGATACCTTCTGCCTGAAAGCCACGGCTATCATAAAATTGAGATGTAACCGCCGTGGCATCATTAACTCTCGCAAAACCGTGACAGTTTTCCGTAAAAGTTTCACTCTTACGCGCACGCTACATAGCCAGATTTTCGAAACTCCCCGACAAACATTTTGTTTGTTAGCAATTCGCTAAAAAATACAAAATCAGCGACATCAACGGCAAACATACCGAGCACCGACATTAACTAGTTCATATTGTCTAATATTAGGTTGTTCCGAAAGTAATTTCGTTCTCTCCCAACGGAGGACTTAATTGTATTTTTTCACAGCCAACTTCACACGTAAGTCGCATAATTATTGTATATTTTGACAGAAGATATAACAAAGTTATAGTAACAAACTATAGTAACAAACTGAAGTAACAAGCTACGCAGTAATTTTTGATTGGTGCCCTATCAAATATGAAAAGTGAAAAGCAGTATTTTCGGCATATTTTACTTTGTTACTATCGAAAAGGAAAAAATGCTGTTCGATCAAGAAAAAAATTATCCAATGTGTATGGAGAAGATGTATTGGCAGAACAACAGTGCCAAAATTGGTTTGTACAATTTTGATCTGGCAATTTTGATGTTGAAGATGCACCATGTTCTGGAAGGCCAGTTGAAGCTGATAAAGACACAATAAAAGGATTAATTGATACAAACTGGCGAATAACAACTTGTGGTATCGCTGAGAGATTAAGTTTATTAAAATCGACAGTTCATGATCATTTAAAACGCCTAGGCTTAACCCTTAGCACTCCAAGAAATTTTAATTTTAAAATCGAGACTTTATTCGGACTTAGAATAATTCTATTCTACATGGTTTGTTTTCTTTCGCGTATATAAAGTTTAATATTATTATTCATACGTGCAACTCTTCAATTTTTACCGATTTCATTAAATGCAAACACAATGATGTAGAAGTTGTTTTGAAAAATAGATATATATATATAAATAATATAAATATATATAAATAATATAAATAAATATATCTAATGCTAAACTCGTTCTACGATCGATACCTCTTTTCATATCGTCGTACAAATGAAACATTTGTTACAGAAACATCCGATACAGGTAGGTATTATTTTAAACAATTTTAACATCACTAACTTTATATCTAAGAGACAGGGATAAAAATTGAACCGTTTTAAGGACAAGTAACAGTAAAAAACTCCATACGCAAAAGGCGAAATAATTCATGTAGAATGAAACTATCTTACGTCCGAAGAAATACTTTGGAAACAGCTTCGACTGCAAAGAGTCAACAGATTGAGAATAACAAACACCGTTTCGAAATGCTTCTGGTGCATCAACATTTTCTTATGTCACCTGCCCATTGTCGTGGTAAATGCATCAATTCCTTAGTCTCCTCGCGGCGCGTCCTTATATAAATCCAATAAATCTCTTTACCGAAACGCCAAGTAAAATGGCGAGAGTTCAGGTTGTCGAATTCAATAGAACATTTTGTTCCAGCACGCTGATCCATTTCCTGGGCAGAGCCGGCCGTGTCGGTGCTATTCATAACGTCTCGAAGCTTTAGCTAAATATCAAGGTTTCTGTGTTGGTGAGGGAGCGAAGACGAGGTGTCTTCGGCGATCTAACATCACGAAAGGGATCATCGAAGACGCCGCAAAGCCTTTTAGCCTCGGCGCTGTCAAATTACAGAGTCCCGACCTGAATTCACGGTGTCGCTCGTTTTTCGGTGAAAGTGTATGTTATAAAAAGCCGGCATATAGCGTTCACTTTTAAGTGCTCTGTGCTCTGCACGTGACACTCCGGTACGAACTTGAAAGGCAAAGTGGCGAACTAAGGCGTCGAAGTTCATCGATGACCTGGTTCAGAATGTTTTTTAATGAAAGTGTCTTTGGCTGATTGGAAGTCACTTTGATTTATAGCGTAGCAGCCCGGGAAAGTGTCTGTTCATCGGCCGAGTCCCAAGTTTCTAGTTTACCCTCCGCGAAAACGGTCTTCTGCAGTGGTTTTATCTTCCTCTCAGGACAGCTGATTTTTTTCTCTGTTTTCTTTGGCTAATACCGTTACACCTTTGCGCGGGCGACGAGAATACCGCGGGAAACGTACAATTCAGGTTTACGAGTCTGCCGGGGCTGTAAACGAAACGTGCATGTTCAACCCTTTACGCAAAATGAACAAACATATATTTCTATTAGCGCCCTTCTGACCTTTCAGACACCTTTGATTTTGTCTTTTTGCTTCGGCCAACACCGGCAACATCTTCACGCAACGTCCACGAGAAAAATTCGGGAAACGTGCGTGTCGCGTTTACGACTCTCCTAGGGCTCAAAACGTGTATGATTAATCCTTTTGGCTAAATGGACAAATATATTTTTCCATTAGAGTTCGCTTTCTGGGATTCATAGCAAAATGTTTGTAGATTGTGGATCTCCATGCATAATATAAATTGTGTAGATCAATTACGAAAAGCAGGAATTAAATAAAAATGTATCTCCTCTATTACGCATTTTAATAAATTTGAGAGATTATAACAACTTTCATAAATTTTGTTAGTGCTAAACTTACTTAGTTTTGTTAAACTTACAGTTTGGTATTTTAGCTAGCCATTTTCACTATGAAATTGTAAAATCCGTTGTTTAATGAATTCTAATGCTACAAATTGACAAATTAGTTTAATTTGCATGTTTATTCGAAAATACGTGCTGGATAAACATCTATTAACAGTACCAGTTTTGGAAATTTGAAACCGGAGATTGCCCATACGTGACGCTAGTTGTCCATGTAGTTACCGTCAAACCGCGTCATCGATGCCATTTTCTTGTGACATCTGATACAGATGTTATAACATACTTGAACTACAATTTTACACTATTTTCAATGAACGAAATTTTATGCCTATATTTTCTCTAATGGATGTACATTAACGACAACCGAGTGGAACAGTATTTCAATTTATAGGCAACTAATAACATATATATCTATTACTCTCTTTTCAGAATCTGATGCAATGTTGTAAGGGAAGGGATTAAAGTTTAATTAAAGTCCTAAGAGTTAATTCTTCTTCCGCTATGCTAGGTTTAGCGTTAAATCTACTTTTAAATTCGCCGTGTAATAGAAAAACCAGTAACTATGGAAGCAAGATTGATCGAGTGAATTTTTTTCCACTATAATTCGGCTATCAGTTCACACTCCTTTTTTTATGGTGCATAAAATACGTTTATTATGGGATATCCTCCGGGGTCAGTTTGTGAAAACGGCTGATAAGTAAGTGTCACTTTACTCGTTTTATCTTTCCGCAAGATTCAAACTGCGAAGGGGTCGACGTTCGATATTCGCTAGTCTAATATCTTGGCTCAGCCTACAATCGAATATCTATACTGACGATTTTATAGGATCGAATAAAGTGAGCCACGGGTTCGGTAAGGGCTCTATACCTCATGCTCGTAAATCAGAATCGTGCGTTATCACGCCCTCGTCCTGGAAGCTTTTAAAGATTTCGTCCATGTCTATATTTTTGTGATACGTGAATCGACTCCTGCCGTTTGTAACGTATCTTTGAGGCTTCTTCCTCGGTACGAAACATTGGGAGGACATTCTAAAGGAAATATTCTGGACAATGTGTTAGATGATTGCAGAAAATCGTGCATTACTTGAAAATATGATAATAAAGCCAAGTAGAACATTTTATTAGTCGATCTCAGAGACACTGTCGTTTACAACGATTGTTAAAATAATTAATGTGTCTTTCGTATTGCTTCAAAATTATGCGAATCTACATTACTGATAGAGAGACTTAACATTTCTTATCTCACTAACAAACCAAAGAAGAAATGTCATTGAAATTTAATATAAGAAGCTAAAATGATTAGCACAGTTTATTGAGTCTATTTATACTTACCGATGCATTGCATGTGAATCATTGTTTTCTCTAATAATATTTAAACAAGGGAGTTAAATTAAAACAAGATATTACCAGACAAAATTCATATACTGTCAATAGTCTTCGACAGAAGTAATTTTTTTAAATACTATTTTAAAAGCTTACCGTGCCACATCAAATAATAAAGTAAGTTAATTTACTGTTTGCTATTCAAAATAGTATTTCGCCTAGTTCTTTTTAGTAAAAGTGTTGTGCCAATTGCATTTTTAACTCCAATCTTTTTAACCCAATAAAACTGGCTACACGACGAAGTAAGAATAACTTATAAATTCTGTCTTTTTAACGGGCAGAGTTTTTATTGAAAAAATATATATACCGAATACCATCTCGTCTATGACTGGTGGTCGTTGCACATAGTTTAATAGGAAATGTCAATGTGAGTGACAAACATTCGTTTCGTTTGACAGTTTTGATATCTAACTTTTATGTTACTGCAACTATGTCCCAGTGTTTGAATAGAAGTATAGCTTCGATAAACGTTCAATTTATATGCAAAAGGTTATATTTGAAAAACGCGAAAACAATTATTTAAACGATCTGCAGAAACGATGCTTCCATTTTCATATTGACATCAAAGATACTCGTGGTCGAAATAAATAACTAAATAATAAATTGGCAAGACTATCAAGTTAATCAACGAGGTTAATTTGTAGATTACAAATCACATGAAATCTCTGTTAAATAATGTTAAGATATTTTTGTCAATTGTGTTCACCGTTTTATATTTCACGTATATCTTTTTATAACCAATTCATAACATCTGTAGTCCTCGAATGTTTCTCAAGATTGTGAATATCCTGTAAAAAAGTAAATAAATGAAGCCACGAATACGGATGAAAAAATAAATTTTAACAAACACTGCATTATTAATTATGCTACGCTTGAGTTACATAAAAAATAAAAGAGATGGGAAATTAGTTTCCCAGATTCATTCCTAAGTCTGGCTACAAGTAAC
>CM052092.1:9672864-9683264 GCA_028453745.1 Agapostemon virescens
GTGTATTTCAATTCCCGGGTCCATTGGAAGCGAATTGTGGCAGTGGCACGACTTTGAAATTCAATAGTGACGATTTTAATGTGAAAAACGAAGAATGTGGAGGATCAGCGAAAAAGGCAGAGAATCGTAAGCATTATTGGATGATGACGTTGAAACGTAACAACAACTCCATAATTGATTTTTGTCACAAGAGGAACAGTTTCTTTAGCGTAGCATCTATGATTTGTGCATTTTCTGTAGAAAATACGTACCCGGTAATGATTCTCATAATTGGCATGAGCACAGATTCTTTACGATGTCAGTGGAAGGTCACAAGTCATCGTTTCAGTTGTAGAAATAGTTACTTTACACCGGCATCACGGCAAATGCTCTAAGACAATAGTACGGCAGGAAAAATATTACACCGCTTTGAAATAAAATGGTGGTTTCTCGTGCAACGGGAACAAGTAGAAAAGGTGCGAGATGAAAGGAAGACACGTTCTTCATCGTTCGTCTAACACATTTATCACAACAAGTCATTTTGCGAGCAGCAACACTCGTTTTCATGGTGTATATAAAACAAGGAAGCTGGCTCTTGGCGTTAGATGACGTATGAACTAAAATGGATGACCCTCGCGTGTGGACTCTGCAAAAACTTGGCACGAGGACATTAATAACAGATCATTCTCGTGCGAAAACTTTAACCACGGGATTCAAAGTCCGAAGATTTATCAATGTTACCCAAAATTTATGACGAGAAAAAAAATTTCGCAGGACCCTACAGTGATTTCACATCCAAATATCAATTGTTGTCTAATTATTCTAGAAATTAGCTTATCCCTGACATCGTGTTTCAAGTTGTTAATACAATAAACATTTTCTTCTACAAACACGACCTGGAGATTAAAATATTTAGAATATATTTTATTCGTTCAATCGTTGCATTCTCTTTCAGAATACTTCAAAGTTTGAAGAAGACTCGAAAGAAAGCATTTTTAAAGAAAAGATTACATTCACTTTTAAAGTCACTTCAGAGAATTTAGTAACTTTTTATCGCAACCACCATGGCAAAGTGTTGAAAGTTGCAGTTACCTATTCAGTTACTGCAGTGGTATATTATTATATTTTCTACGGAGTCTTTATAAAGATTCTTTGACAAACATTACACGAAACTGTATTCATGAACATTATTAGAATATAGATTTTATACCTGTATGACACATGTACATAAAAGAAATACAAGTAAGAATATTTTACTGATTTAAGAATCTTATTGCATTACTTTTGACTTGCTAAAATTATTGAGAGAAGAAAATCATTTTTATCCGACTGCTTTTTCCTAAACGACTTTTGTTTTTTTTTTTAATTCAACATTTATTCTCAATTTTACAGTACTTCACCAACAAACAAATATTTAAGTGACGGAAAAATTTGCCAATTATTCACGGGTACGGACATTCAATATTGTCCGGAAGTTGAAGGAATGAAATTTCCGTCCGAAAAACCAGAATGGGATGAGAGTGGAGATAAAAAAAGGATTGAATCTTGCGCATTATTTTCAGCGCATAACAAAGGTTCCTCGGCGCATTAACAATAAGAGACAAGCGTCAACTTTGTCGTATTGTTGCGAGGTATCTGCTGAAGCATCCTTTATTCGAGAAGTAAAAGGTGAAACGAGGATTCGCGGAATACTTGAAAGAGCCAGGAACAACTCGGCGCTGTTTAACACGCCAGGGAAAACACGTTCAGATATCAACGAGTGCTTTCAGAAAATTACTCTCTTCCTTATGCGGCGAGACTCGAGATTGATCTCTGCGTTTTCTCTTTTTTGGCTGGGATGGGAGTAGACAAGGAGGAATGCGGAAACTACTCCGAGTTCTCGGTTATGTAATTTTCACGATATTCAAGGGTGGAATTAAGGATTCCACGCTGGAGGTAGCTTGAACCTCCAGTTCGAGAAAGTTCAAGCGTCGATTAAATGCAAGTTGAATTGTCAAAAAATATTTCCAGAACTTGAAAAAATTAAAACAGTTAAATTTTATTAACGTGTTCGCTGCTGCGCGAATTATACGCCTTCTACGCGAATTTTGCCTGCTTCAATCACTGAAGCGATTTATTCTTAGTAATTTACATCTATATTAACCGTTAACATTCCAAGCAATTTTAATTCCAAAATCGAAACATTTTTTTCGTGAATATAAAGTTTATTACTATTACTCGTAAGTGCAATATTCCAATTTTTGCGAATTCTTACACAAAAACATAGCTATGTTACAGCTATTTTAAATGATTGTAAGAGAATTTGTAAAATCGCCTCAGAGGCGCCATTGGAGTGCTAAAGGTTAAACATTAGACTGCGGATTTTATGCATTGTTGACGAAAACGAGTCGAAACCATTTGAAAGTGGAAGAAAACATTAGTATAATCTAAGAATGCTATATGACTTTCCGCTGAATTTATTAATTACAATGCGTATTTTATGCATTCATGACAAAAATTAGTGAAACCATTTGAAAGTAGAGAATTATCAATATAATCTGAGAATGATATCGCCATACCGTTTTGAACTTAATTAATAATCAGAATGCGTATTTTATGCATTCACAACAAAAAGTAGTAGAAATTGTTTAAAAGCGAAGAATCATTAATGTAATTTACGAATGATATCGGCATACCATTTTGAAGTTAATTAATAATTAGATTGTGGATCTTATGCCAACCGAACAGAAATTAGTTGAAACCATTTTAAATTGAAGAAACGTTAATGTATTCAAAGGATATGTACATGTAATATTTAACTTGTTAAAATTCTTTAAAAATAAATGAATAAAGTGTCAATCTGAATTCTCTCTCCTGCAACTGATCCAAAGAATTATTATTTTACACATAACCACAGTTAGTTACTTAATACAGTGAAGTTGATCTTACAGGATAATACAATTCTCTTTGATATAAATAGATAAATTTGAGCTGTCTTATTGAGTGAGTGAATTGTAGTTAAATTAAGTAATATTATACTGAAACACAGAGACTGCATTATCAGGATATCTGAAAAAAATTCTATGACAGATACGAAGAATAATCTCGTCCCTAAAAAAATATAAAAATTAATATAAATGATTAGGAGAATTTTTCCCATAAATCTATGTTATTTCTACTTTAATGAAAAGAACGAAATCACATGTGATTTTCCATTAAAAAACAAATATACGTACCTTTCATATAAATTTTATTTAAATGATTTTTCATCCAGTACGGATGAACACGATGCACTGTATGCAGACCATTTCATTTTCTTTGTTGTCACGAAAGCAAAGAGATTGCTGTGATAAAAGTTAAAAGAATGTTTTATACGTAAAGCCAGGTATCGTAGTAATTAGTTGAAAAGCACGAAGAGGTCTTCGAAGCTTTGCGAAAATAACAAATATACGAGTCCCGTCGGTAATTAATCCTTCAAAAAAACGTAACAATAAAATGATTAAATAACGGGATAGTAGTTAAAATTACATAAGAACTGACAAAGCCAACGTGAATTATATGTTTAAAACACCTTTATTTCTTCGCTGTTGCTGTTTCCATTTTATGGTTTCCATGCAGTTACATATAATGCGAATATAAAAACCACAATAAAACGATGTACACATAAAAATCCGAATTTAACTAAAACTATAAAATAAAACATCAATAAGAGTACTAATACGTTCTTACTTTAACAAGAGCAGGAAATTTCAAAACTGATTTAAGGACTGTGTATAAATCAACAAGTAATCTGGCAGTATCTCAGTGGGAATTAATAACGGGGAAAATGACTATTGACACAACTGTCTAGAGAATTAAAAGAAATTACCAGAAATTAATCGTTCGAGTGGTAGAGAAAATCGATTCGAAATATTTAGAGACCCATGAATCGTGGCGTTTGCGACTGTCAGTGGCATCTGTGCCAATTGTTAGTAAGGGGGAGGGGCGAGAGCAATATCTCATTTCTTGTATGAAAAATAATTCTTACGATCTTCCGATAACGCTTAAAATTTGTCAAAAAGAAACGTTTCACAGACGCGTAGCCAGTAGCCGCGGAACGGAAGCAATACGCAAAGAGTTCAAAGGATCGCGGCTTCGTAAGTAAAAAAATAATAATAGAAAGTAATTTTCTGGTGAACTGTCGCGAAGGAGGACCACATCGAGCGAAAGATAGTGATACAGTGGTACTTGTTACTTGCTGGATGGCGATGTTACACGAGCAATCGGAGAAAAGAGATACCCGAACGATTTATCATGTCCCGTATGGTCCGTGTCGTTCGTTCTGTTCCTTTTTGGCTTGGACGATATCTTACGTTTGAAAGGATCGCATTGGTTTCTTTCGTTCAGAAAATACCCCGCGAATGAGCTCCATGGGGAACACGATGATAATAATTGTGGATCAGACGATAATGTAAATCCATACTTCTTTTCGAAGTCGAACAAGCTGTAGAACTTTTTAATTGGGTCCATTTAACATTAAAGTTATAACAGGTTAGTGTACAACGTCTTATCAAAATTACGGGACTTAATTAATTTAATAATGAAATCTGTACGATTCGATTCTTACGAAGACAATCATATAAATTCAATAATTGAGAAATAAAAAATGTGGAAACGGTCATTCGCGTTCACAGAAGATCCGATCAATACAGATAAAGAACAGTTTTAAACGCAAAACTTTTCGATTCTGTATTTAGGATTTTAGTATCGCTAGGTTTATGGGAGTCGTCAAAACGACGGTTTTTAGTATTTTTGACTTATGATTAATGAGATTGTAGAAATGCATTTGTCAGGAATTATTTAACGAATTTATTTCTTTGGATATATACATATATATATTTTTTTTAAGGAAATTAATTTTTCTTAATATATTTTTTTTAAAATTATTATTAATTTAAGAATGGCTAAAAGTTTGGACCCACACATTCACGTTACTTTTATACAGTAATGTGAAATAATTGATTTTAGCGCTCCGTAAATCTATCGTCAGATAAAATTTATTATTATAAACAAGTACAATCGATATTTCTTGTTTCACAATTTGCGAGATATCGGTATACGGACATTTTTTAATATTAGCCGTATACCTTGTTAACAACTATCGATTATACATTATTATTGTAAATTGAACTGCTTCAAAATGACAATAAAAATTATTTCGTACAAAATAAATCAGAGACAAAAAATATATTTTTATATATTTTTCTTAATTTTGTAAATTGCTAATGATTAATTCGAGGAATGGTGTTTAGAGTAAATTTTTCCAAAAGCTGAAGCATGATAACATTTATATAAAAGAAAGTTGAAAACCAATTACAATGTAATGATAAAATTAATAGGTTAAGTTAACTAACAATCGATTATTGTACTTTGGAGAGTTGTTTTATTTCGACGACGAAGATTTAAGAAGGTACAACAGTTTATTTACGATGTTACACTATAAAACAAGTATAGCGAAACGAAGTAATTAACGTAACATAATCTGTAATATAATATGGCTTGTAGCAATAAGGCATTTTTCTTAACTAATGAAGATTATCTGGGACGCGGCAATATTTTCATGTAACGAACACCTATAACTTATTTCTTCTTCTTTCTGTACTTAAATTTTATGGTCCCCACACCGTATAATTAACTACCTTGATCATTTTACCCGGTGAACTTGTCACTTCCATTAACTTAAATGACGTAATATTATCGTGGCATGAAATCTTCTCAAGTGGCAAATTAAAAATATGCACTAATTAATTATTCCAGCGGTGCTTGCTTTACGATGTTGCGCTACAAAATTTCTAATACCTATAAACATTTAACAAATGTTATTACTAATTCTAAGTGTACAGTCAATGTAATTTAATAACTAAATTAAGTTTATTGTAATTTTTAGACTACAAAAATTATATTCAATATTGGAAATGCTTGGTGTCATTTTTTTTATGTTAATATTCAGACAAAGGATAAAGTCATTAAACAAAAATGATTGCAGACAAACTCACATAATAGATTTTTGTTCACTCTTTATGTTTCTTTCTTTATTGTCACTACACATATCTATATAGTTTAAAATGTTTACATAATTCACATTAAAAAGTAAAATAAATTATTCGTCGTTGGCTTATATATTTTAACTATTGATGATGATATTGTCTTTTATCAGCGTTAGGTGTAACAAATTCGTAATTTGTACATGTTAAATTGATTTGTTAGCAATGTATTTTTAAAGTTAAGGGCAGAATTTCAGTAAGGATTTCGGAAAGACGATAACGATGTAGAAATACCAAGAGAACTGACTAAACTGTTTTCATACCTATTCTATAATATTAATGAAGCATGGAACTCCAGTAATTTCTCTTGTTATGTTAATATTATCTATTATTTAATCAAGTAACTGAAAATCAATTTAGCCATACTATACCATTAAAATCAATAACCATGAAATTACAGAATCTCTATTAAATAGCACCTTTATTAACTGCAATTCACTTAACATCTAACCTAATAACCTAATCACTTACATTATATAATTCACATCATTATGAGAAAAATTATTACTTTCACGATTACAACAGCAAGAAGTTAGATTTTCATAATTTCATTTTATATTCTATTAATTACTATTAATACTTTATCGATCGGCAAGTATTATATTTCAGAATTTTTCAAAGTCCGTTGTCCATGATTGAATGCTTTTCAATGGATCTCTCAACGCTGACAGCAATTTTTATTATAAATCAACATGACATCCTCAGTAACGTTGTTTAATAATTTGGTTATAAATTACAATGTAAAAGCAGTTTGTCAGGTTTCATTTTGTTATAGTGCAATTAATGAAAGTCCTAATAATAGGCTTCCGGTCGGTACAGTGTTAAAATCGCAACCAGTAAAAATCACTAAATAATCTATATTCCATTAGAAAGAATCATTTAATCATCATCATAATCATAATCATTTAAAGATTGTAATTGTAAAGATTTTACGTAATCCATAGCAACGACTGCACAGAATACACATAAAAAATTAGCACAGTTTCACGCAGGTGATACAGCAAAGTCTTCGAGTTAATGGAAGAATACAGAGAACGACAGGAAGACGAATAGTCAGAGAATTAAAAATGAATCGTTCAACGCTGCCACCGAATAAAATACTCTTGTCTGGAAAAATCGGACATCTGTTGCGTTATTAAATTTGTTGCAATGGACAATGCATCAACGGACGTACGCTGGAAGCTGTTTTTAGTCCTAGCAGATCCTCTTTGCTTAGTTCTTCAATATAAAAGATGCATCTTCCCTTATTCCTCGAGAAGTCACTATTGTTTTACTTCTGCTAAATAGGAATAAACTATTTCCTGAGAGGACGAAATTTTATGTTAGAGTTATAAGCATAAATAATTAATCTTTCAATAGCCTTTCGCTATTATTTCGAAAAGAGTAAAATAAATTTCGGAATTTCGTGATAAAACGTATAATGAAAATGTATAATACATTTATACTAATATGTTTAATTTTTGTTGCTATGTATGCATCCACAAAGTATAATCATTTATTAAATACGTTGTGGATTCTAAGTCTTAGTAAAAAATAAGTAGTAAAAAATATTTAAAGTGTTTAAAAATTACTATTCTGTTATAAACTCTTTCAAATTAATGGAAAATCACAGTTTTCAATTTAATTTCTACTTATCGCATATAATCATGTGAATTGTTAAAAAATTATAGTGGATAATGTATTATTTATAATGTTTTTATTTTTTAAAGATAGCGATAGAAGTCACATGGTGAAAGGAAACAGATTACACATGCACGATGTGAAACGCAAAGTTTAACAGCTATTAATTTAGTTTGATCACTATCAGAGAATTATGTATCCCATAAAATTTAATTAAGGAGCTAATTCGAGCTAATTGTAATTGTCATTCCTTACGGTACACCTGTAACTGTTAAAGTTAGAATGTGCCATAGTATAAGGCACGAACTGTAAGATGTTACTGAATTTCATTTCACTTCTGTGTTCTGCCAAATCGTTACACGAAAACGATTATGGGAGTGGGATTACAGTTTGGAACTTCGGTATTGATATTGTCAGTTATTTTCAATTTCCGCGTACTATATACTTTTTATTAATTCAAATAATGTTGAAGCAAATAGAAAAGTTTCTTAACATTGATTTTCACGTTTTAATCTTAAACCATCAATAGACTGCGGATCTTTAGGCAAAATAAAATATTTGTGCATTACTTGCAGGAGCAGAGAGTTCAATACAAATTTACGTTTTCTGTTAACAATTTTAATTACTTGAAAACGTTACGTTTGATTATTACATTTTTTTAATGCGTTTAAGTTTAATCTTGCATTCATTCATACGTTTGTACAAACGTTTTGCAGTCTAAAACGATTGCACTTCTTGTTTCATCTTCGAAAACTGTTATAAAAACACGTTATTACATGGCATTAATAAAATATGCATAATCAATTAGCGAAATATGTATTGAAACATTAAAACTTTTCAACGCACAGATATGAAATAGTATTGCATAATTTTGATTCTAATGTAATTTAAATCTACCGGACCGGAGCAAGTTTGTGGTCACTCTACTTACAAAAATTGAAAAATGGATACAAAAGAAACTGAAACAGCGGAAATCCACCTTAAAAAAGGCAGCGAATATCTTTTGGAAGCCATTAAACTTTTCCAATTTGAGGAGCCATGGAAACTTTTCTTTGAGTGCTCGGTAATTCTAAACTCGCGCTGGCCCAGCATTAATGGCGTGTGTAATTACTGACAATAAGTGGGAGCAATAAACGCATTTTTCTCTCTTTCTTAGTTATCCACATTCAATTTTCTAGATTTCCATTATTTGATCAATGTCCATAGACACTGGAAAATATTTTTCAATCCAAACCTGCAATATACAAATAAAACTTTGGTCAGTTTCACCTGACATGTATGCTCTAATGAACAAAGACGAGAAAATAATCAATATTGTCAATTAAACATTTAGAGAAATAGGTGGAATATAAGTTCTAACTTTCTAGAAAAGTAGATAAGTAATAATATTTCAAACTATTATAATTGATATTTGAACGATCTGGTTACAAATGATTTGAAATTTGACATTTCACATTGTACGACTCAGAACTAACAATATCGTTACTTAACTACAAAATAATATTATATAAAAAGAAATTATTCTTTGTTTTACTTGAAAACGATAAAAAGTCAATGCATTACCCATAGATCAGATGACAATAAAATTATTTAACTAAATAACAAATGAAGTGACAAAAGTGAATTCTCTCTCCATCTAGTGTGGGAGTATTACAAATAATCCTTAATCAATACTAGTATGCGAAAAACTTGCAGTATGCAATACCGACATGGATTTAAGATAAAACAGACACGATGAAAATACAGTTTGAGATTAGTTTATCAGTTATCATACGTTCATCGAGCTTTAAAGCGTCCTTATTACTCGACTTAAAATCACAGACGATGATAAAAGTCCTTAAATCACACAGATTCGTTTACAAATATTTAAATTGTAAGACTGTCTTCACAGAAGTCAGCTAAATATATTTATTTATTCAATTGTACATTGTAATAAAAATCGCAGAAAATCTATACAAAATGATCTTGTAATTTTTATAAGACAGTTGTATACTAGCAATTTTAATGCAGTCCAAATTCAGTGATAACATCACTTCCGAAATTTCGTGCAATGCATTTTCTGTCCACAGTTCTGAATTACCTACTCTGCAGGACATGTTCTAAAACGATGGCAGACTCTACCAAAATGGAACAGAGACAATGCGTGCACGAGGAAACTCGATATTGTACTAATACAATTTTGTACCATCTTGCTTTCAGACCACTGAAAATAATTTGGCACAATTATACTGTTTCATCGCGACAGCTTTTACAAGGGGTAAGCCTACGCCTAAGAACTTGTAAATTCTCCGGCAATATACCGACCGTGAGCGCCAAAAACGACGTAGACTACAAGCATAAACCAAAAAAGTAGCAAATGTACCGTACCACCGACGAGACATTGTGAAAGTCTGTCAGCCTTCCGGAAGATCGTGACACCTAAAAATTTTACTACTTCCAAACGCCATCTAGCATACATTGTGACCCAGGTCAGCAACGTCACTTCATCGGTGCAGAAGGTAAGTCAACAATGGAAGCACAGCGACGTCACTTCATCGGTGCAGAAGGACACTGACGTAAGGGATGGTGTTCCGAACTTCGGTAAAGTGATGTTGTACAGTCATGGCGTCTCCATACTGCGTTGCATTGCCGAAATTTAAAAAGTTCGCCCAGGGGCGGATTCGCATAATGATTTTTTATATGGAATCTACCAGAAGAAACTCAAAGAAACTATGCAGGCAATTTGAAATATGTATGGAA
>CM052092.1:9683274-9705944 GCA_028453745.1 Agapostemon virescens
GAAGATTCAGTAGTTTTATCTGGCCGGTAGCATGCCAGATGCGTTCGTGGCTGAGAAATATAGCTTTTCTAAGTTTCTGGAATCTTTGCCGGGTTGTGTACAGGAGGCAGATCTTTCGAGCAACAAACCAGGTACCTTCATGAAATTGTGCACACACGTTCTTGAATGCGTGTACCATCACCATGCCGTGTTTTAAGTCGATAGCAATCGAATTGCGGTCGTAGCGCCTCTATATCCTGTCGCATCACCGAAATTTTAAAAGTTCGCCCTGGGGCGGATTCATATAATGATTCTTTATGTGGAATCTACCAGAGGCAGCTCTTTGAAACTATTCAGGCTATTTCACGCATGTATGGGGAAGATTCAGTAGTTTTATCTGGCCGGTAGCATGCCAGATGCGTTCGTGGCTGAGAAATATAGCTTTTCTAAGTTTCTGGAATCTTTGCCGGGTTGTGTACAGGAGGCAGATCTTTCGGGCAACAAACCAGGTACCTTCATGAAATTGTGCACACACGTTCTTGAATGCGTGTACCATCACCATGCCGTGTTTTAAGTCGATAGCAATCGAATTGCGGTCGTAGCGCCTCTATATCCTGTCGCATCACCGAAATTTTAAAAGTTCGCCCTGGGGCGGATTCATATAATGATTCTTTATGTGGAATCTACCAGAGGCAGCTCGTTGAAACTATTCAGGCTATTTCACGCATGTATGGGGAAGATTCAGTAATTTTTTCCGGCTGATAACATGCCAGGTGCGTTCGTGGCTGACAGGTACAGCTTTGCTAGGTTCTTGGAGGCTTCGCCAGCTTGTGCGCAGGAGGCAGATCTTTCGGGCAATAGATCAGGTACTTTCATGTAATTGTCTATATATGTCTGTGAATGTGGGAATCATGGCTATGTATTTGTACGAATTTGTTTACCACTACGAAGAGACTATAAACGTCCTAAGTGCCTGCATTTAAACGATGTAAGTAGTATTAGTAAAGCATTGGACTGACTTAGAGTGAGCCATTATTCATTAGACATCGTTAAATGCCTGAGAGAAGGACATGGTCTCTGAAACCAATTTAGAATACATATACGTCGACTACTTATATATAAAATCGACTACTTGTAATGATTTTATTCTTTAATTCCAGAAACAATACCTATATGTCGACTGTTTTCATTTTTATTTGCAATTTTAATTGCATCTTGTTATTCACCTTTTTTATATCTTTCTACTTTACCTAAAATTAATTTTAGAACTTATTAAAATTCACGTACACTTGAAAAATGAAACGATACTAAATTCATTGTCTGTTTTTGTTCCTTCTATTTCTATCAATACATTTTTTGCTTTTAATATTTCATTAAACTGAATTCCTATATTATTTCCACTTGCTTTATATCCTTTCACTTGTTAAGTAAATCCATCCCGACAAAATATACTTAAAACCATTCTAATTGTAAAAATATTTTCAAAATTTAATATTATATCAAAAAGAGAAATAACTCCTAACTTAATCCTTAGCACTCGAGTGGCGACTCAGATGCCACGAAATTATTTGCCACACTATTATTTAAAACAATTTTAACATTGCTTTCTTTGTATCTAAAAAATTGCTAAAAATTTATCGGTTGTACGAACAAGTAACGGCAAACAACCCCATATACATAAGGTGAAATAATTTCATACAGAATGAAAATATCTTACGTCAGAAGAAACGTTTTGGTTTTCCAGTTGAAACAGCTTCGAGTGCAAAGGGTTAATTATATTTTTTCTTGTTGTCGATAACTGTAAAAAAATAAGGTAAATAGGTAGGAAACACAGCCTGGATACAATTATTTATTTCCAATGTCCTCTTCGACTCCAATACATGTGATACTTGATACATAATGATTCAATAATGCTCATTAAATACGAAGTACGAAACCTATCTAATGCTAAACTCGTTCTACGATCGATACCTCTTTTTATATCGTCATACAAATGAAACATTTGGTAAAGAAACATCCGATACAGGTAGGCAAGCGTTTTGCAGTCGTCCTGCCCCCGACAACCCGGGGATAGGCGCGAGTGTCAATGGTGTCGAACCTGCCTCGGCTTTAAATGAACGTTCTCAAAAAGTTCTCGTAGAAATCACGCCGTGCGCGGCTGTTCCTTTCACGCTCGCGTCGCTAGAAACCTTTTTTTTTTTATTTTTTTTTTTAGAAACGAGGGAACGTTAAGCATCGATGGGAAGACCGTGTGAACTACGAAGGCGTATCAAATTCGAACGGAAGTCACGCGATTGACACTTTCGTGGGCTCGCAACTCTATTCTCTGGCCAATAATTTGGCTAATAATCTCTGGCTAATCTCTGGCTAATAATTTATTGAATTTGTCATCCGACTGCGGAAATTTATGCAAAGTAAAAAAGTCTATTTTAATTAGAGAACAGTAACAGCATGAAAATTTCTTTGTTCCTTGAATCATTTTAATCCGTTGTATATATATCGGTATACATAAATTCTTTGAATATTTTGGCTGTTCTAAATTTCACTCACTCATCTCTGATATAGACGCATAAAACTCGCAGTATATTTATAATCACGATTCACGATTGTACGAGGCTGATTTCATTCACTCAGTTTGACTGATGACATTTTCATGCAGCATAATATTAGTATTTCGATTGTATAACACTTATAATATATAAATTAGTTGATTTTTAACTTATGTCGA
Source organism: Agapostemon virescens (assembly GCA_028453745.1). NCBI lineage: Eukaryota > Metazoa > Arthropoda > Insecta > Hymenoptera > Halictidae > Agapostemon > Agapostemon virescens. The sequence goes on from CM052092.1 coordinate 9,685,982, forward strand.
TTTTTATCTCTCTATGCCCAGTGAGAGAAGAGATGGATAAATATGTTTCCACCCTTACCAGACGCGTTACATGAAAAGTAATAGTAATTATTAATTTCTGTGATGTTCGTAGCATTTTAGATTTGACATAGCCATTTTTCTTACGAATGCATCGAATCCGCAGTCTGATGACAATCGAGGAAGTTGTGTGTCGATGTATTGCCTTATTATACTCTTTCGTGTTACATTAAAGTAACACTAAAACCCTTGCTATACGATTTTCTTATAACATAACTGATAAAGATTATCATAGTATCATTGTTAAACATGTTACAGAATAGAAAAGACAATTTACATATTTTATACTGCTGTATCTACTTCAAAGCTTAAATATCGATTACAAATTAACAACATTTGATCACATCTAAAAAGACAGGCATAATTTATATTTGTTAGAATTTATTTAAAATCTTCAACGCCACTTTGACTCGTCATAATGTGTCAAGGGATTCACGTTGAACTGCGCCTACATACATATTCAAAATAATTATCATTTTATGTGATAGTATCATTTATGTCTTCAAAAGAAACCCCAGTCACAAGCTCATAAGTATTGGAACACAGTTCTTCAATTTATAGAGTGCAGCAGCATATCATGGTTTTAAAATAAAATAAAATTTAATGTTAAATTACACCTACATATATATTCAAAGTAATCATCAAATTATATGACAAAATCAATTATGTTTTCAAAAGAAATTCGAGTCGCAAGCTCATAAGTTTTGAAACACAGTTTTCCAGTTTATGGAGTGCAGCAACATGTGACAGTTTTAAAATACAATGAAATTTGACGTTAAACTGCACGTACATATATATATATTCAAAGTAACAATTAAATAATATGATAAAATCAATTATGTCTTCAAAAGAAACTCGAGTCGCAAGCACATACGTTTCGAAAACCAGTTCTCCAGTTTATAGTGTGCAGCATTATGCCACGGTTTTAAAGTAAAACGAAATTAGTTGCAAATTCTCAGCCGCGAAAGTGTCAGTGGTTTTTCGGTCGCGTGACTTCTACCGATCCACAGCATGGAGGCAATCGCGGAACAATCACGTGTTCAAATTGCTCCTGTCCATTTCGGTAAATCGCGTTCAATCTCGAACAAGAAGAACGAAAAGAACGACAGAATCGAATTCTTCATCGACGACGTTGCCCCGTCGACTGAAAATCTCGGATGAAAGGTTGCTTTCTGTCGATGCCGATAACGTTTCGTAATTACTTTCGGACTTATATTCGTTTCCGTCTTATATGTCGATCATTAACAAACATCGAGTTTTTACGGCTTACGCGCTAGTGTCGATAGCGATGATAATTTCCGGAAGAATTGACCAACGATCATCCTCTTCGACGGTTGTAGGCCAATGCTAACGCAGTTCGCAAACGGAGACACAGAGTTCTTCTCCTTTAATCTGAACTATCGTTACGCATAAGAATTAAACAGCTGAATAACACATTCTTGAGAACATTACAAACCCTCCATTGTCACTGATAGAATCATGTAATCGACTAATCGATTTCTTTCATATTCTCCACAACTATTTAAAAACAAATCAGGTTTTCAGACATTTACAGTTAAAATACATGTTTCTATAAATTCTTCTCTGTACCGGATAAATAAAGGATGAAAGAGGAGTATGTAATGCTTCGAACAAAGATCAATCTAGAGGATGATTGCTACTTAACCTCTTCGGCACTGTGCGCCACTATAGTGGCTTTCGCGGATGCCATCTTCTTGTACGACGCGCCATTATAGTGGCTTTAGCGTTGTACCGTGTTTTAAGACGTACCATACTCAATTGCATTATTAATTATTAAAATAAATTGTTAAAGTGAACATACGTGTATCATATTTTTAAGAAAAATTATAATTTTAAGATCAAATATTTCATTCAGTGCTGTATCATTTATACGTAATTAGCGTTGAACTCTGCCATACAGTGAAACAAAATTCGCAAAATTCAGCCGTGCCAAAGAGGTTACTAATAAAAACAGCTCCATTGGGAGCTTTACAAAATTATCGAAGTTTTACAGTTGTGAACGTTACAAATCGTAATAAACGCTTGTTAATTGAGTTAACATAATCTCCAGAATGAAAGAAACTGTTGTTACAATTACTGAACATTGTTCGATATCGTCGCATCACCGAGTACGTGTGTGTGCACAATGGTCAATTCTTCCTCGCAGCGAGAGTTCGTCAGTTATAATTAGATCATGCTTGTTCGTACTGCATTTTGTTCAGCCGTTTGTTTCCATGCAACGTGTAAACCGAATTTCCCCCATTGAGTGTCGAAATCAGTCAAGCGACCCTAATCCAATGCCTATGAAAAATTCGTTCCGTCGGTGTTCTAAGGCTAGAAACTGATTCGTGAGACACAGACTAGGACACTTTGCTTAAAACACGTATACACGTTCATATCAAGAGACACATTTTTTTTTTCCGTTTCATTGAAAAATCGTCTAAACGTAATTCGTCGATCGTCTATTTTTTTATTTTCTTTTCTCTTCACGAATATGACAGACCCATCATCGTGATCGGGGGCGAAAACAACAACGTGCCCCCTCTCACCTCGCACGCATCCTTTTCGATATACGCGAAAAAAGGCTCACGGTTAGGGGACCGTTCCGGTATTTCTTTTTTTTTTTTATATATATTCGCGAACAGTCCCGATTGTCGTACAACTGTTCAAAGTGTACGGGTTACTTTCAATCGCTTATTAGCTAATTTGCTCAACGAGTACCCTTTCGAATTCGTGATTGCGTAGAAACCTCCAAATCACTCGTCAAAAAATATGGTAACACGTTAAGTGCCTCGTCGGTCACAAAAATCGTCGACGAATTTCTGAGTTTCCAAACATTTACGTGTATCGCGACGCGTTCGAACTTTATTCAAGTTTCTAGAAAGCAAAAGGGTTCTAATATATACTGCAAGAAATTTCAGCTTGGTTGTTGCACTTTCGTTAATTACTTTCACCTTGCGGCAATTTTTCAAATTAATCCTTAGCACTTAACGTGTCGGACAACCAAGGATTCCATAATGTACCCTACCACTGGCGAAACGTTTCTCCATAATGCGAAACTGATTCAGAAAAAAGAATTTTCGTATAGCATCTTTTAAGTGTCACAGATTGTCAGGAATTTTTTCGGGTTAACAAACGAAAAGTTTCAGCTGAATAGATTCGATAACGTCACTGTTCGTCTATTAAACGTAAATGTTGCAAATTTTACGCATTTCCACTCGAATTGTTCGATGAAATAAATTTATTCGAAAAGAAATGATGTGCTCGTTGCTAATCCCGAAATACGAAATTATACGAAGGTAACACTACGATAGAAAATTATGTGGGTCGTGTAATCTACAAAATGAAAATGTCGTACAATTTTTGTAATCATTGTAACCGAAGTAGAATAAAATTGAGTTGGTCAAAAGTGAACAACATTGGTTCAATCAGAAAAGTTCTGCGCTTCGTTCCCTCGTCGAAAAGTCCACGGAAAGAATTTGTTAAGCTATTTTTTAATTCCGTTACCTGCATTTACACGCGTTGAAAATCACGTGGCCGTATGAGGCTCGAAGTAAACACGCGTCATTAGTAAGAAAAAGATTAAGCAAATGCTCGAAAACGTCGAAAACACGGTTACAATTGTTTCAAGTAATTTTATAAATAGAGAATAAATGACTACGACTATGTTCGTGGACATTTACATGGTGTTCAATTGACCGTCTAGTGGATACTGGTCAGAGCTGGGTAAAATACTATTTCGAATAACAAATCGTTTAGTTTGTTTAACCTCTTAGGCACTATGCGCCACTATAGTGGCTTTCGCTGTTGAACCGTGTCTTAAGACGTGCCATACTCAATTGCATTATTAGTTATTGAAGTAAATTGTTAAAGTCAATATATGTGTATCATATCTTTAAGAAAAATTATAATTTATTTATGAAAAACTTCATTTCAATGTGCTCTGCCGTACTGAAAAACAGTTCCGTGCAAAATTGAGCCGTGCCTAAGAGGTTAAAACTGTACGGGCACTTTTGAAAATGAAGTACTTTATTTGTCAGAGAAAGTTGTGAACATGGTATTCTATTTGAAGAATTCTGAAACTAACGAGAATTGAAAATATCTAGTAAATTTTTTCATTTTCATTCGTTTCCTAAATCTATTTTCATCGTCAATAAAAATATTTTAAATATCATTTAACTTAAAATGCAAATATTTTCTGTTTTAGATTATCAGCGTAAAGCTGTCGTATCATACGTCTTAGATTATCAAAATAAAAATATTTCGTTTGCAGAAACGAATAGCATTTCTTTAGAATAGTATTAGAAGTATGTCTTTTCCAAAATCTTACCCAGCTCCGCTACCGATTTCGTCGATCCCTACGGGATCGTTTGTAAATGATCGAGGATCTCGAACCCGCCAGAAAACTGTACTTCGTTCTTCAGTCACAAAATGTAGAAAAATCTTTAGTATAATTTCATTACGCGCGACATCTCGTGTGTAACTTTAATCGTTATAGTAAAGGACTCGTAGCTTGCACGGAAGCCTTTTTCTTTAAACGTTAAAAAATGAAATTTCTCCAGTTTACAATTTTTTTTTACCGTTGCTCTCATTGTCAGAGTCTCTATCGAAACGCTACAAGCTCGTATACGAATTGTCGTTTGTGATCTACGATTCGGTACAAAAAGATTTCTATTCGAAAAGAGATACTCGAAGATTTGTGACGCTCGATTGATTCGATTTCAAACAATGCCGTTAACCTTATACTTGTCTTATAGTTGATAATTATACGAGATATTTAGCAAAACTGTTTGGACATCGATACAAGCACGTTCGTTCGGAGATAACGATAAAGTTAGTGTTCGACAGAATGACGTTTCTTCGATGGAGAAATCAAACGATTACGATTATCGTCAACACGGTTGTAACACGACGAAGAATTTCACAATACGTCAACACGCGCTTAGAATTAGAACTTCACTTAGCCGTACGATTAGTTTATAGTACCTATTCGCTAGATATTCACGAAAATAATACGTAAGAACGAATCCCGATGCATTTCTCTCTGTGCATCGCAATGCAATTCATTCGGTTTGCGACTCTTTTTGTAAGCTCATTGAAAAAATATCCTATCACGCCGTTAACACTAACTTTATTTCCACGTGATCTGAATCTTATTAATCTCGGAGAGATACGTTGCGAAACGAAAGAATTCGAATTTGTAGGGTACAGAGAGAGCAGTTCGATCAGCAATAGTAATTCAAAATACGCGTGATCTACGATCGAACGATCGACTAGCACGAGTCTATTCAATGGGCATAATCGATTGGTGTATTGAAACGACGATGTACGAAGCGCGATAGCAACGATCCTCTGACCTAGATCATTTAAGGAAAGAGGAGAGCTACACAAACTATACTCGTAGCTCCTATCCGTCGCGTATCGACGCGATTTCCCTATTTCGCTCGTCCGTTTTAGTTGTTCGAACGAAACTTTTCATCCTTTTCTTCTGTTCAGCGGTTTAAAATCGAAACGATTAAATATCATGCATCGAGTAAGTCGACAATGTTTAACCACAGGCACGAAATAGTCCAGCTAACAGCAGTCGTCGCTATACAATATATCAATCAACGGTTCGTTTAATATTAAAATTTGCACTATATCTTCGTTATAATTCTAACGTTCGGGTCTCTTAATCGGAGCACAATGAGCCACAAAGCGGACGTCGCGCAGAGGTTTTATTTGTTTTTCTTTTTATCTCATTTTCTTGCGTATGCGGGGGAGGGCCGTGTGTGAGTGTATCGAGTAAACGTTTTCCTCTTTTCAATGTTTCAATGTAGGCACGACCGATTTTGCAACAACCGACCTTTTCTTCGCGTTAAAGTACACTGAATCACTTTAATATTCGGACACTATACAATATTCACTTTGCCGCATTGTAATTTTGTTCACGATGAAGAAAAGAAAAATTAATTCTACATTACATTACTTTATACAGTCTAGTTAATAAATGCATAATTTTTATTTATATAATTACTAACGTTTACTAAGTATTCTATTTCAAACGAAACGATGTCTAGTTTTAACGTGACAATAATATTCGGACACCTCGGAATGTAACAATTTGCGTGAGCTAGTATGATGTTTAATGCGATTGTGAGGTATGTTTACAAATTATAATTTGTATTATAATTTATTTTAACTAGTTGAGTGTGTTTGAAGATTATATCCGTCATGGAGATGTGGCAGAATTTTGTGTCATGACGATTATATCCGTCATGATATATATGATATATATAGATATACATATAGATATATGACTGATATAATCGTCATGACACAAAATTCTGCCACAAACACACTTAACTGGCTAATAAATAATAATTTGTTTTAATAAATATAATTATAACATTACAGTCTGTGTAAACTGTCTCAAACCTCAGACTTGAAAACTATTAAAAGAGGTCATTCGTCGAGAAGGATATCCTACACGATATTGAATTACTTTCAGTTTGTAAAAATTAGTACAAAAACTATCAGTTTTTAAAAGTTGCCGAATATTATTGTAACGTTAAAACCAGACATTGTTTTGTTTAAAATAGAATATTTAATAAACGCTGGTAATTATATAAATAAAATTTATACTTTTATTAACTAGATAGTATGTAGGAATGTAATTTAGAATTAATTTTTTTTTCCTTCATCGTGAACAAAATTACAATGCGACAAAGTAAAAATTTTATAGTGTCCGAATATTAAAGTTACTCACTGTAGATTCACCAACGAATTGTCGATAATATTCGAGCGAATCGATTGATTCGCGATCCTGTCTTCGGTTTTCTCGTTCTTTTCACGATCTACTTTTCCATCCGAAGGTGAAACTGTTTACGCGGCGTTTAACATCGTATCAACGTTTACGTATTTCGAAAAGGATTAGTCTTGATGCGGGAGTCTAGCGAGTTATCGAAGTATCGCATAATCGACGAGAAAATTTGATAGGTGTCTAAACTACGTATTGAGGTAGAATTACACCATGGTAAATTCGAGACAATGTACATGCGAGAAGACTACCGATACCGTTCTCACACTGTCGTGATTCGCAGAACCGCTTTCCGGCTTTGTCAACGCCGTTCGAAATCGATTGAATCGTCAAACACCGTTAATACTAGTCTTGTTATTCCGAGTCCGTTATTGTTTTATCGTTAACGTTATACGGCCTAACGATATTACCGATACATGTTACACTTATGTATTGACTAGTCTATGAAACGACTGGAATCATGATGATCTACGCGTACTATCACCAGTTTCGGTTTTATGCGCTATATGCGATGAGAAATCCGCTCGATAGGAAACAACAAAGTTGATCTTGTGGAACGATCTGTCGCCGGATTTCGGATCGTTGATCGTTTACCGATAAGCTGCTGCAACCACTGAGTTTTGTAAGTTTTAATTCGATAATACGTTATCGTAATTATATAATACTAGTTACGAGTCCGAAGTCGATACGATTGATACATTCAGTTGTAAATTCAAATTTACACCCCAAATTGCAATTATTAAATATAAATAAAGATATTATTTATTATTTAATGTAGAGTCACCTCGGAAAGTGTCGGTCGTTTATGGGCAACTAAATTGTATTATACATAAACGAGCCTAAGAGGATTCTGAAACGGTGAATGTCATTACGTTTGAATAAATTTGAAATATTTAACACTATGCTTGGAGAAAATATTAGAAACATGTTGCTAGTAATGTTTAACTTCTTAGGCACGATGCACCACTATAGTGGCTTTCACGGATGTCGTCTTATATTACGATGTGCCACTATAGTGACTTGATCAATCAATTAATTGTATTATTAATTAATAAATTAAATTATTAATATTAAAGTATATGCATCATATCTTTAAGAAAACTCATAATTTAGTAATCAAAAACTTCATCAAGAAATCATTAAAGTTAAAATATACGCGTTATATGTTTAAAAAAAATTATAATTTAATTATCGAAAACTTCATTTCAAAATTATTAAAGCTGAATTATCGAAAACTTCATGTCAAAATTATTAAAGCTTAAATGTATGCATCAGATTTTTAAGAAAAATTATAATTTAGAGAAATAGCCCTGCGCATAATTCATCCGTGCCTAAGAGGTTAAAGATTGACTAATATGTCGCGATACTTTATGCGAATGTGTACAATGGCATAAGAAACAGATGACGCGTTCAAGACGCCATTGTACGTCAAGGAGCGAAGTAGTCTGCCGAAGACCGAACAATTTAGAGCAACGGGTCGCATTTTTTATTTGTCCGTTCTTAAAGCAATGTAAAGCAGCTACGTTCCACAGAAGTTTGATTTAAATGCAAATGTTTCGCAGAAGTTTCATTTAAATGCAAATGGAATAGTCTTCGTGGGACAGGTAACTTTGTAACAGCTTTGAGATTGTTACATTACGCTGCGTGCCGTCAAATAATACTAAAATTTATATTACTTCTAGAATTTACAATTGTTCTAAATTCTTAATTAGCATAGTAGCTAAACTGCCAATCTTCGTGCCAAATCAAAACTTTCTGTGTTTCCCTTAAACTCGACTTTCTATGTGATATTGTTTAATTTACAATTAGTAAAATAACGAAGTTGCTTCACTGAGCTAAACGATTCAATGAATTTCTTTGTACAAGAATTGCGACAGCGATCGCGCGGAATCTAAATAAAATTTTGTCACTTTTACAAGATAAATCGTTTTAATGATTTTCCGTGCTCGTTTGAAGGTTAATCGTTAAATAGACACGCACACAAGATTCTCAAACTGGGTTTTAACCTCTTAGGCACTATGCGCCACTATTGAACTCTGTCGTACAGAAAAACAGCCCCGCGCACAATTCAGCCGTGCCTAAGAGGTTAATTAAAGCGATTAATTGATTAATTATCCACGACTCCTCGAAGATCCGGCTACAGATGCTCCTAGATCTCTAGCTGACTTCTAGCTGGGCCACTACTGGCGCGATCGAATGAAACGGGGAAACTATGATAACGCGTACGTCGAACTCAGTCCCTTTTCCCTTAGAAAAGTATAATATTTTGTGCAGTTTTATACAAAACGAAAAACTTAAGCTTAAAAACCCCCTTAACTGACGAACTTCTATATATACTAAAGACCGCGTAATAAGGTATGATACAGAGTTTGTACAAACGTGTCGCGTACGTGTTACAACTTATAACAAAGTGCCGGGTTTATATTCCATTCCTGCGAGGTCACGCGTACGCTTCACGGGGTCGCGGATCCGCGTAATTACACTCTAGGAACATCACGGGGACATCGCTAAAACGTCCCCCGACAGGAGGCCCTAGTTTCCGGTTCTGGCGCCTCGGTGATCAACTAACATCTGTCAACTTTGTCGATTCCAAAGTACCGTTTATATCAACGAAAACAACCGGCGATCGGTGCCAAAAGTGGAGAAGCTCTCGAGAGCGCGTCCGTGACGAAAACGATCGCCGGCCGGATTATAGTCATCAACGAAATCCCCATTTAGTCAGTACAATCACATTCTTTGTGCCAACTCTGTATTATACATACAGAATCGATCTTCTATATACTTGTTAAGTACGAGAAATGCATGACTGGTCGACGTTATATTCGCGTGAACTTAACCTTGTATGTACAAACGCGTCCATGCCGTCGCTCGTCGACTGAACGCGTCGGCTTTCTTTTATTTTTTAGAATAAATAAGAAATCGTAAGAACGATCGGCTCGTTTGAAAGCGTGGTGTATCTCAACGTGTTCCGCCGTTCAACTCTTCTTCGGTTTCTATATCTTTCGTTTCGGCGAACACCGATCGAGCGTCGTCTCGCGCATTTTCGATCACGGGTAATCGCTTCTTAAACTTACGGTAACAAGGTTCTCGAAAACGTTGAGATTCTCGCGAAGACTGCGCCGAACGGCCGTGCGAGGAACGGTATCCTCGATTGTTATCGTTTGCTCTTAAATAGTTATCATTAAACACGTAACGTTATGCAACTTATGGTACCGCGAGTCGGCTCGTATCGAGTACTAGCTAAAATAGAAAAGTGACACTCCGAGCGCGTTCCTCGAGAAACGACCGTTCGCCAGTCCCGGGTTTTCAAGCTTGAACGGGATCCATCGGGATCGCGACATGTTTGGAAGATTCGCTTCGAAGCGGTTTCAAAGACGTATTACAATTAGGATCGTGGGTTCGATCGTGGCACACGAGAGGAAGCGAAGCGGATCGGGTCGTCCGACTGTCAGCTCCGGGGGTGATTACGATAAATCGTGAGAGAGAGAAAAAGAAAATATGAAAAGAAGGAAACGGAGTTCGTCGGCCGACCGATCCGCTTCGAATGTAACAGTGCTCGAACCACCGAGATTTCGTTTAGTGGGCCAAGGTGGTGTCTTTGCCACAAAGTACGTCCCTGACCGCCCTGCTGCCGCCCCCAGGTCACCCTCAACGACCATCTCCTGCCCCATTTGATTAAAGCTGTGCTTAGTGAGTCGGTTAAGTCGCAACGATTGCAGCGCTCGCCATGGAACTATGGTGCTTCAGTGCAGAAAGCGATGCTTGGCCTTGAAACGGACAGTCTCGCGAAGGAATAGCTCCCGTTTCATTGGTCCATGCAGAACCCGGAGTTCCCATTACGATCACCGTGGAACCGTTTCATCGAACGACAACTGTTGCGTCGAAAAGGTTCCGCACAGTGCCAATGAATCGTGCTCGTCCGTTCGAGTTCGCATACCGGCAAAGGTGCTAGTCAGCAAAATATAGACTCGTTGATACTGAAAGCTCTGTCAAGCGCTATGATTCGCGGCGCGTCGGTCGCTAACGACGTCCCAGGCTTTCCACCAGGAATTCTCTAAAGATTGAAGTTGGTGAGACGCTTAAGTGGAAGTTGGCCTCTAATACGTCACCCCTAAAAGGCACTCCGATCGACAGTCCAAATTATTGTCGTTGCACCAACTTTCCTACATGGAAGAACGATAACCCTCGCGCAGAGACCCTGTCGAGGAGAGGCTTCTGACTGACAAAATTTTCAACTGTTTGGCCAGAATCGTTAGCGAACAGATGCGCCGGCGACTCGGTTTCGCTGCTAACTCCGACCGGCTTACACATCGTCAGTCAACGAAACAACTAGTTGCGCTGATTATTGCTCCCGACTAATCGGCTTCGAGGTGAAAGCGGCGCGAAGCGACTCGTCGCAGGTGTATCCGTTATTCGAAGCTGTTCTTCCCAGTCGCCATCGATATTCTCTGATATGGCTGGATTATTGCCTTGTTTTTTATCGAGCCGGTCGAACCCTATCGTGCAAGTCCACGAACGAAACAATTTGCATTTTCGGGATCGCGACTACTTTGCACGATGGAATTTTCGGGCTCGATGCGAATCTCGCGATGTCGTGCGAGCATCGACTTTCACAGTGGTCAATTTAGTCGTAGATATTGATCAAGACGATTACAGTTCATGCTTGCGCGTCGAACATGGAGAGACAGCTGTTTTTCCAAAGTGCAAGTATGCAAAGGTCTCGAGAGAGTTTAACAATATCGGTTTCTTGACGAAATAGCAAAGAAATGCTGTTTACTTTGCCTTCGCTTCTCGAGAACGCCGTGCGTTTTCGTGAAAAGCTTTGCGTGCCTACGTTCCTCGTCGATCTTTCTTTCGTTTCGTAGCATTGAAGCGATCGATTCGAAAAATCGCATCTCGTTAGTCGAGCGGAAAGCCCGCGGCAATTTCTATATTGAGCAACGCAGATACGTGTACTAATCGCTGAAGTTATAGCTTGTGCTCGAAGCAGTTACAAATTTGAAACGTACACGTCGATTAGAGAAAATGGCCGTTTCGAATAGAAGGCGAGAACATTCTTGAAGTGTCACAGGTTGCGTTATTGTTTCGAAGCAATTTTGGCTTGTTTCAACGATTCGTCTGTCGACGAATACGTTAACGGAAACTTCAATGTTCGTTCTCGTTCCTTGAAAAACGATATACACGTGTCGCGAATACGTTTAATGCTTAATCAAGTTTTGAGATTCGTGCTCTTTCGAGGATCTTTCGGTTTTGTTTTTTCCCGGGAGCAAATCATTGGTAATGACAAGAAGAAAGTTTGTTTTTTCTCGAAGAAACTTCTTCTGCTTCTGTTGCGATTTCTGTGTTGGTAATTATTCGGATGAAAGTAATCTTCATTTCGGTGTAAGCTTTAAGCAAATGTTAATTGTAGACAACGTGGTACGTTTGATTTGAAATAGATCTTTCGCGGTGACAGTGTCAGCATTTTTAATAGCGTTCGGTTTCGCCTAAAGTAGATTATGGTACAGTAGAATTCGTGCGATACATCACCAACAGTATCGCCAATTTCATTTTTACGCGATTGATTCTTCGAACATTCGAAAATAAATATATTCATAGAACGTATTATACAAGAAAATTATTATATACACGTACGTGTTAAACTGTACATAGAAAAATTCTGTAAGCGTTTTAAAAATCTGAAACGCATATAAAAAAAGACGAAGAAAAATCGAAAGGTACGTTTGGCATGGATCGTACCTCTCGCATTTCTAACAAATAAATATTCAAATAAAGATATCGTCGATGCAATTCTTATTAAATAATATCTATGTAAAACCATCACCATTGTTGTTAATGGAATAAGCCGTACATATAAATATTCTTATTTCACTTATTGTCAGTTTGCAATTAAATAAGTTCAGAATACATTGCCGCCAACTTAAACATTTTGGATTAGTCAGTATTAATAAACAGAGGTAGACATACGGTTGGTTGACTAGAAAACACGTTTTACACGCTAGCGAAAGAATTATAGAAACGACTCATTAGAGTCACAAATTGGCTGTACTTATCTAAGGTCCGATAAGGTTAACGGAGATCTCAAAGAAGCACGTCCAAAAATAAAGGAAATTGGATGCGGTAGAATTTGAATGGTTCTAACCACGCCATCCATGGAATCGTGAAAACCGTGGTATCGTTGCTCGATAGTTCCACGCGTGGTCCTCCCGCAACCTCGTGTCCAAAGGATCTTCGTGGCATTCGTCAACAATTTTATAAAAATTGTATCCAGAACCAGCCACGCGATCTTGCCTCTCATACATCGTGTCAAAGAGTGCCAGCGTCTCGGGCCATCTTTCATTGACGGTGGGCCCGCAATCTACAGAAACAAGCTGTTGCATCAAAGATAATACTTCCACGCAAGATTTGCTTGGGACTTTCGGACACAAAGCAGGAGAAGCTCGATCGCTAGGCGCCGTCGGGGCAGACTTTCCCAAAGATCGCTTTGCTGTTCGCATGACGAGGAACACAGTGGCCATGCGGAGGACGAGCCTGGAAAGATCAAACAACCGGCTTAACGAAAATATACCGCGGGTCTGTTGGTGTTGCATTTGGCGAGTTCTACCGTACGAACTCAAGAGCCTCGAGAACGAGTTTGCCGAATGTGTGATAGACCTTCGAAATCCCTTCGAAAAAGGACGAGTGTCTGTTCAACGAGCACCGGCTGACCGTATGCAGGGTCTCCACAGCATTGGACTCGACGTGTACGCTTCGCTGGGGCAGGCGAGGTTCTTTCTAGAAAAGCAGAAAGGAAACCCGAGTGCGGCGAGCGTCCCCCTTGGCCCGTCGGGCCATCCCAAACTGTCAGACGGACGGGTCGCTGCCGGGGGCGGAGCCCGTCTTGCTGCCGTCGACACCAGCACCGCCACCGTCGCCGTCGGCGCCCGCACCCTCTCCGCCCCTGTACGGCGAACCGCCGGTCCCGCGCGCCGACAGACCTCGGAAATCCAGGTTGTACTGAAAAAACAGAGGCCAAAAAGGTATTAAACATCGTCCGACATCAATCGTTCGTCGTCATCCCGGAGAGTGCTGTCCACTGCTAACTTTCTGACTGACCAGGGACATACAGTGACTCTTATTAATATTCGGACATTGTGCTATTCAAAAAATTCTTGCGAGTTTCCATCGTTTGCAATAGTAAATTTGTTGTATAATATAACAGAACATTCATTGTAGTTTGTAATAACATAAATTTTACTTGTTCGTTGCACATACTTTTTTTTTAACACTTTAACTGCCCAACGAACAACCTCAAAAAGTCCACAAAGTCAAAGTAATTTATTTAATGCAGCAACAATTGAAAACTTAAAATGTTTGGCACATAGTTATCCTTCAACTTGCTCGACATTATGTTCGTAAACAACCGGTAAAGGTGTGTCGTTATTCGCAAGAAATGCGAGAATAAGTTATGCATCCGAATATTTTTGCGACGATAAATTTCGACATAATTTAGTTCACTGTTTGGTATTAAGAAAAGTATGTGCAACAAACAAATAAAATTTATGTTATTACAAACTACAATGAATGTTCTGTTATATTGTAAAACAATAACTCCAAATTTACTATTGCAAACGATCGAAACTAGCAACAATTTTTTGAATAGCACAATGTTCGAATATTAATAAGAGTGATGTACAGTACAGTACTACTCACTGCACAGTGAGCCACGAAAGTATTCGTACGCCCTTTAAGTCAGAATTACTTTATAAAGATTCCGCCAAACAACTAGACGCTTTTCCACCAATTCGAAGCAACGATTTGCTAAACTTTATCAGAGATTTGAGGCTTTCACGGCCCGGCATCATACAGTTATTATTTTTGAGGCTTTCGAGTGTAAGCCGTTTTCTAAAGAAAGATATTTCCTAACGTTTTGCAAGCATTGTAACTAGCTTCATCAGGGGGTCAGAAGACTGATACCAGTAACCTAACCCAGACCAAAAATGGAACAAATGTATAGCTACCGATGGACAATACTCGGAATAAAATATTTTGTATCATTTTCATACACTAAACGTGTATTTTATATACGAAAATTCCGATTTCGTATTTACATACTTGGTAATGCGCTAAAAATATATATTTGATAGTAAATTTATGACTGAGGCATGTACAACTCTGTACATTTGTAATAATATATGTCTTTGGTCATATATTAAATGGCCTGTGTGAAAAGTCGAGCAAAAGTAACTTGACCCGGAACGCGTTAATGAAGCTTCGAGGTGATTAACGATGCTCTGGTCTGTCATTTGCAAAAACCCCTAACGTCGCTTTGGGTCGAATTCCCTTTTCCGCGCACCCCTTATCAGGCTGAAAGGTTTAAGTGACGGCTCTCAGTTGTTTTCCACGCGTGAAGGGCGACAAATTCGGCAACCACGTCGGGTGACTTCAGATAGAAGGTCTATCGGTGACCGTTACCTTCCCTCTAGAAAACACTCGTCGAAGTTACCATTTATCACGCGTCGAAAATAGCTGAAAACCTTTGAAATTGCTGCTGGGAAGCCCTCAGAAACTGTTGACCGATTTGACAGTTCCAGAACGCGATCTGTGGCTATAATCATAAGCCATCGCTGATTGTCAGCTTCGACATTCATAAAAATATGCAATTGTAGCCGTCATTTTTTTTTCTTCACTTTCTAGGTGCGAATACCACAGTATACGGTGAAATATATACGGTAAAACAGTGAACCGTTTAACACGAATGTATATACAATGCTTGTACGTTATTTCATCTTCAATATGGATAACGTTGAAATATTATCTTTTTTATATTATATTAAATTTTAACTTTTACTAATTTCATTTCGCTTTTCCTATTATACAGTCCTCTCTGTACATTCAAATTATTAAATTTCTCTATGCGATTGATTTTTTACTATTTAATATTAGTATTTAATTATATTTTAATACAACGTTTACGAAGAAAATAACGAGAACGCGTCTATCCAAATGCATAACCATTTATTTTTAGAATAGATACTGGAAGATATAAATTTGTTAAATAATTCCTCGTGGATGTATCTTTATAATCTCAACAAGTGTAAATTCATCTCATGTAAAAGCGTTATTTTGACGCGTACCGTTTAGTGTTAAAATTCCATCGGCATAGTGAGGATCAGACTTGTTCCACAATACAGGAATACAATAGATAGGATCTGATAAGAATAGATTTGTCGTTGTTAAATATATCCATGTTTGTGTAAAAAATTCATTTTCAACAAGTTCTCGTCGTTGCTCGATGAAAAATTATTTACAACGCGCGTAAACGGGTTCAATCGTTCCAATGTTCCGTCTACCGACTTTACTCAAAATTTATCGCAGCTTGTTGATACAATACGCTTCATGGACCTGAATTCGATGTTGCAAATTTTACGTATGTTTGATATGTTTGAAATCGAAATATAGACAAAACTATGCAGGATATCGTCCTCGTGGACAGCACTGACGTAAGAGGATGAATTTGCGAGCGACAGATTTGTTTTACGCTCGAAATCAATGGAGCCACCCGTACTCAATACATCGAAACGTAAAAACAGTACGGTTATTAATTTGAAAAAGAGTCAATGAACAGAGAAAATATTATGCACTCTTCATACTTTCCCTGTTCGAATTGTGAATGAAATATTTTGGACTTATCACAGAAATTATTGTGATATTATCGAGCAAATAATGAAAGATTATTACAAAATATATATATATATATATATATATATATATATATATATACATATTAACATAAATTATAGTTTATACTTATCTGAGAAATCTTTTACCATTCAAATTGGTAATCACAATAGAAACAATTGAAACGTTTAATTTGTTCATCTTCTTGGACTCAGAACAAATGTTTCTACTGGAAATTCGGAAATCATTCGAATACAAAATGTTTTATTTGTTATTGTTTGCATAACTTCTAATTCCAAAATATTTCTCTGTGACATTTTCAATCTCTAATGAAAAAATTCTTTTTTTAATTGAAAATACGCTTTTTTAAAACAGTGCAAATGGAAATGTTAAAGCCTCGTCAATGAAGAAGACGAGTACCGTAATATTAAAATAGCTAAACAAAATTGTGAAATATTGTTATTCTAACAATTAGGAATAATCGAAATAGTAATAAACAATGATCATTTAGATATATATAAAATAAGCGTTATTTTCGTTAGTACTCGGCATGTCGGTGTGCTATGCCAAATGAAAAACCAAAAAACAAATTATCAACTATGTTATAAAACATTGCATTGCGCCCATTCCTGTAGAAGATGGCTGAAAACAATAAACTAGATTTGTTATCAGTTCACCTTGCTGTCGATAATGTTGTACATTGTCACGGTGTAGTTTGTTAATCGAAGCAAAAGCTGTTGCGACGATACAAAATGTCTGTAAAAATTAAAAAAGCTTTAACAAAAATACGATTCAAGCCAGTTTATACTACTGCGACAGAAATGCCTACGCGTAAAAAGCGCGGTGAAAACAACGCCGACCGAAAAAAAGAGGAAAAATCGTTCGACGATCACGGACGCCTGATAACGATCGATCGATATCCTCGACGCAAATAGACAATTAAGTGATTAATTAAAGACTGATTGCTTCAAGCCTGACAGCGGGAAATCTGAGCAATCATTAAGTCAACTGCGGCTAGAGGCCAGTCCGGTTAAAAATATTTTAAAATGCCTACAGAACGTAATTTTAAAATAATCAAATTTTATACAGATGCACTTTTCATAATTTAAGTAAACAGTGAATTTTTTAGTCAAATCAATTGAAACTTGCAGTGGCTTTAAGAGCCAAAAGTTGCAGACATGCCAATGCATACGAAATGCAATTATCTTGAAATTTAAAGAATATATGGTTTTCTATTTGTAACTATTATCTTAATGAAACTTTTAGGAATATGTATGTCTCATTTATGAATACATAGTTTTACTCGTTACATTTTTGTGATTAAACCGAGCCCAAACATGATATAATTCAGAGCGTATTTGCTTGTTCAATTCATGAATACGTAGGACATCGATTATCCGAACTGATGGTGTCCGAATTTTTAAATTAGTACGATTAAGACGAGGTATACCATGGATGATACAAATACGACTGTCGAAATACGAATATGTTAAACAGTTCAATATGTTGCGATTTATACTTTGTATTGTTACTATCTATTATACAAATCAGTCACAATTTAATTGAACAGTTTCACTAGTTTCATGAACAGGTAAATACGATCTAAAGATTAGAATGTTTGGTGTTATTTTAAATAGGAGAATATCACAAAAATGATACCAAAGGCCCCGTTATTAAAATTATCTTAACTAATTTAACAGTTCAAAACAAGTTCATCTAAATTGGAATATAGTTGATAAACACTTATATAAAATTTTTAGTAACTATCCAAAAAAGGGATTTTCTCACCGATTTCACTGACTTTGAAATATATTGTCAAGGTCTTGAACAATTCTTTTCTATACATGTTAGCTCAGCCTGGTTTTATAAATAATGACAAAACAAAAACTGTTTGAAAACTTTTCACAATAATTGACTTGTACTTCACGGTGACAGAGGGCCCTCTACCCATCTTCTTGCTCATCTATACTTAAAAGATCTAACCCAAACTTAATACAATAATGTAACATGTATAAAGAAAAATTGTTAAGAATCACACCCTAAATCAAATACTTGGAGCTTGTCAAAATTGAATTTTGATTAGGCCTGGATTAAATTTGATGATATAGATGAACAAAAGCTACAAATTGTTTATTTATATCGTAAGAACGGTACGCTAGCGATTGTCGTTGCGCTGTCTGTCCTATGACAGAAAGTTTTTGCAAATATTTCTGAAATTAAGGTCGAGTAGCCATAAAACACGTACATTAAAGAGATGATCGGACTAATAACCTTAACACCATGTTTCAAGATCATTGAAATCGGCGAGGAACGTCTTATTCTCGATAATCACAAAATTTTTCATAATCATTTTAACCGATCAACGGGTAACCCCGAGAATATCGATAGATCGCGAATCGACGGTCCGCATTCAGGATTCGCCGGAAGAATAAGACAAAGATAAATTCACCGGAAGAATAAACAGCGAGAAGCGACATAAAACGTAACAAAACGAAAAGCAAACCAAGGAGAAAGAAGAATTGGAAACGAAAGTCGAACCTGTGCAAAAGAAAGAACAGCGGATGAACGTGTGCTCGGTAGCATCGTGGCCGCGTACGTGAACACATGCGACCTTCACAGTGCAACGAGAGTCTGTGTTATCTCGGTAGAGTGGCGTGTCTCAGATGCTGCAGCTGTGCGTGATGCAGTTGCAGCTGCAATAGCTGTAGATTCTGAAGGCAATGGGGCGCCTGCGGCCCGCAACCTGGATTGTTGGCGTTCGAATAAGGAAGGACGGAGGGATGAACGAAGGATGCGGAATTACGTGAACCGGTGGATACTCCGCTAGTGGTGGAGCTTGTGGTTGGCAGCGTGTTATAGTGAAAGGGTAGGAGATTCAGGCTGGGCGCTCTTAAGATATTGTGTAACTGGGTGGTGGTCAGGGGATGGGGCTGCACGTAGGGACTCGTCGACGGGAGCATTTGGGGGCTAACTGGGTACAAGCAGTCCTCTTCGCTTAGGCCGGGCACCGTCGTCGGACTGAGCTCCACGTACTGCGGCATGGTGACATTGTGCTAGTCGATGAATACATGGAAGGACATGTAGACACTTTAGGCGTGACATGACTTTTGGCTTGCGGCATTCTATGGTGCGTGGACTCTGTGCGAATATTTCCTTCTTAGGTCCCCTAAACGGGCATGGGCATGTCATGGCTTTCAGCGACCATGCCTAATGTTATCACACTACTTTCGTCAATGATTTCTTTTCCCCTAAGAAATTCACCATAAGTGAAGAACTTCCCCTAAGAACTTTTCCATTGCAACCGTGAGTAATGATTAGACTCTAGTTTTTATGCATTCATGAAGAAAGTAAATGCGATTTAACCCCTTGCCATATTATGACGATTAAAACTCGTGTTGAAGATTTTAAATGAAGTCTAACAAATATAAATATTTTAGCTTGCTTTTG
>CM052092.1:9705954-9737492 GCA_028453745.1 Agapostemon virescens
AGACGAAATCTAATGATATTCATTTGCAATCAATGTTTAAGCATTGAAGTAGATGTAGCAATTTAACCCCTTGCCATATTATGACGATTAAAACTCGTGTTGAAAATTTTAAATGAAGTCTAACAAATATAAATATGGTGGCTTGCTTTTTAGACGAAATCTAATGATATTCATTTGCAATCAATGTTTAAGCATTGAAGTAGATGTAGCAATTTAACCCCTTGCCATATTATGACGATTAAAACTCGTGTTGAAAATTTTAAATGAAGTCTAACAAATATAAATATGGTGGCTTGCTTTTTAGACGAAATCTAATGATGTTCATTTGCAATCAATACTTAAGCATTGAAGTAGATGTAGCAGTATGAAAGATGTAAATTGTATTTTCTCTTCTGCCACATTTTTAGTGACGAAGATGACACAATAACATTAGTTAGAAAGAAAATTATATGGCAAGGGGTTAAACGATTGAAACGATAAAAAAACGTTAAGATTCTTAACATATTATTTTTACGCTAGTAGAATTATTCTTGGAAAATCAAATTCTTTCACAAACTTCAAGACCTACAGCTCTTTCATATGTTAATCTATTTCGATGAAATTCTGTGCACTTAAATGACTTACTTACAAAGGAACATAGCTTTATTGTTTAAAAAAGTACTTGTGTTATAATTTTCTTGCGCGACTACATTTCCTATTGAAAAATACACAATTTAAAAAAAAATTCAAATTTTTTCGACCTCTGGTTTCCGAGATATCTCAAAAATACCCCAACTTTGAGGGCTGTTTTTACCCCTTCACAATGCATGGTTGCCGATAAAAAAACACATGTGAAATATTTTTCAAAGAACTATATGCTCCCATAAGTTTCTTCAAAATCGGATTTCCGCAGCTGAATATGTTCCCGTGTTAGTTCTAAAAAAAAATAAAAATTTCAAATGGGGGTTATAGTTCGGTTAAAGAAGTAAAAAATTGTAACTTTCACTTCCTTAATCAAAATTTCGAGAAATAGCAGGTTCGAAATGATCTTGCTATACAATATCTATAGAACGTACAAAAGGAAATTTTAATAGTTTGTTCCAATTTTTTCGAAAATTATTAGTTGTTACAAAGTTAACCCATTTAATTTTGTTAAGAGCCATAACGAGTCACCATAAATGCCATAATTACCGACAATTCATTCAAAATTGTTTCCTCAAACACATAATTGATTATAACCTAGACATTGGCTAAATAAAATATATTTTCCACGATTTCAAAATGTTTCGAAATAATTTCAACGAAACAAAGTAATAAAATCAAATATCGAGGATATTTCAGCAAGGTAATAATTGAACCTATTAAAAATTTGCATAGTAACAGAATGAAATACTCGCACAGAATTGATCACAGACTCAACGACTTTACGCGCAGCTGTACGCTTATCAAAAATTGAAATACATATATCTTCTGCCGACACAAAGCTAGCTACGATAAAAACCAAGTACCGTCCAATCTTTGCTCATTCGTCGACAATATAATCGTCAAATAATATAGTCAATTCGGTCATCCAAGCTGACACAGTTATTATAAACTACTGTCGATAAAAAAGAAAAAAAAGGAGAGTACTTCACAGAGCAAAGACTGAGCGTATTCCCGTTTCCGAGCAGTAAAAAAGTAAGTTCCAAAAATAACGAGTAAAATTACAAAAGTAGACAGTAAAGAAAATAGTACTGTGCTATACTGATACTTGAATCTTTCGTGTGTGACACAGAGAAGAAACGCTTGGTAGTGGCTCAAAGTGATCGCGTTCCTCACCTTTGTGGCGCAGACGAAACATGTTGTGACCACTTTCGAAATCACGTTCATCAGATTCTTTGTTTCTTGGATTACGTTGTCGACTTTGGTGAAGGTGGCGGCTTTCCCGACGGTCGGATTTTTGACGGTGAACTGGAGCTGCTGGACGTACGTCGGCACACGATCGAGGTTTTCCAGGAGGTCTTTCTTGTGCGGGCCAGGAGGTACCTACGCCCATGCGACATCATGTAAAAACTTGCGTCTTCGATCATGTCGCAAGGCAAACGTGTTCGTTTATTGGTTAACAACGACTTGGACTGTCAACTTCGCCTATTGCACGCCGCGTCAATGTTAACTGCCATGGTTCATACACGATTCAAGAGAAGAGTCTCTGTCTTACTCGAAATTCGAGACAAACAATGTTAATTAAAATGAGCACTGTTCTCAACTCGTTAAGGCATACCATAAGTGATGCAATTAATTTTAAAATAAAGCTGACGTACTCGTCTTTTAATTATACAGGGGATCCAGAAATATTCGAGTTTTAGCTTCGTCAATTCGTAATTCAACGTTTTGTTTTCCAGTTATGAACGAAGGTCGCGGACCAATCAGAGATGTTTGATCAATCACGGATTGGTCCGTGTCTTTAGTTGATAACTCGAAAACAAAACCATATACAACATTTGTGTAAAAGAAAAATTTCAGAGTAAAGTCAGAAATTATTCCTTTCGAGGATATCGAGAATTTTTTAGTTACCCTGTATATAAATTTCGAGTGTGTACTGTAATAGGAAAATCTTTACATTCTTTCTTTTTGTATTTGTCTGAAGATTTTCAGACATTTCTGAGTATTTTTGCAATAAAAGTTCCGTAAAATTCTAACTAATTTAGTGTCGTCAGCATTTGTTAAAATTAAGAGAAAATTATTTCATTTGTATATGATAGCAATTTTACACTTGAGAACTATTTAGTGTATTTCATGGAACAATTTCAGAAGTAAAATTGATGTTTTGCGTTTCTGAGAGACGTCATAAACTAAACAGTCTGTAAACACTGTTTTTATATTATTAATTGTTCTACCATTCTTTAATCTGGCTTCGGTGTCTTTTTAAGTCATTTCCAAGTCAGTAAGCAACCGAAAACTGTAGAAAATCACCAAAGACAATGTCAGTTACTTTCACAATGATAAGAAGTCAATTTATATCAGAAAAATAAAAAAATCAATTATAATATATAATTATTAATTATTATAAATTATTATATATATAATAATCAATCAATTTATATAAAAAAAGGTATATTCCTTCACGTTTCTAAAATTAATAAAGATTCTTGTCTATATGCTTATACTTCCCAATATAATGACTCTAAATGTAATTACTGATGTGTTATTCAGATTGGACAATTTTAAAAGAAATTTTATCTCATTACAGTTTTTCTGCTTACAATGTAAAGGAAGAGCGTACATCTCTGTGTTTGATGTTACATAATGTAAAGTAATGTTTCGTTCGATGCACATAATTAGTCCATACTGTACGTACAAAATTATATTTATGTTAGTCAAACAATTTTTGACTTAAATGAAAATTGAATAGTTTATTTGAATAAACATATTATTAGAACAATCATTGCTACGTAACTTTGTATGTATCATGTAGTCGTTGAGAACCATCCATCAACATTTGCCTTGCGATATTTATGTTTTATACATATGTAGCGTCTTTTAAAAACTCTTTAAAGCAATGCCTGATTCTATTCTTTATTCGTTGAACTAGTAATATAAATACTTTGTGATACGTATCTTGGATACTCATAAGATTGCATCTAATAAGTTAACAGAAAGATAGTCTATTCGTCCTAAAAGTAACACAATGCGAAAGATTGAACAGAACAGTGTAAGTTGCTTGAGAAGAACATTAGACAGTGACTGTGTGAATGACAGTGAAATAGTACAGACCTTGTTGTTTTTTGCAAGCTTCACGAATATTACGCGATTAAACCAAAAACTGATGTGCCATTTGCAAGTGATTGCAGCCAAGATGAAATTCGTAGATATAATTTCAGAATTAGGGGAAAACACGAAAATTGTCTCTACTTGTGATTCAAATAATTATTACTTTCACTATTCTAAAATTAATTCAAGTCACTGGACAAAGACGAGACGGTTCTAGTTTTGTAATTCATTATGACCAGCTGCAACTTCAACCATTGTATTAAATATGGCGCATAGATTGCTAAAAATATGTAAAATTTAATACAGGAAGCACATTTAGTGATATTCAAATCAATCAAATTAAATATACAACATACGATTTTGACAAATTAAACGATTACCGAAGACATTATTGTATCATGCTTCTTGAACATTGATAGTACCAATGATGCAATTCTGCAATAACTTCATATATTACTTTTTAATTTGCTATATATTGCAACATAGTAGAAATTACGTTTTAAATTGGAAGATTATATTTTACTAATTGTAAGTATGATAAATTATAAAATAATAATACCCCTTAACTTATCTTCAGCAGAATACTAAACTATTTCTTTAACTTGTTAGTAACTATTTCTCACCATGAAACATGTAAACATGTCTCTTGGAATAAGAAATACTCGACTGAATCTCCATAGCTGCTACAGTTGTCTAATGCTTCTGGTAAACTAGTGCAGATGATCGAGGCCTTGATGCACCGACATACTAAGCTGAACTGAGCTAAGCTATGCTACGTATACACGTATTTACTGTAGTGCATGCCCTTTTCACCGGAAAGTAAATACGTGTAAAGTTAGGGTAGTTTAGCATAGTTCAACTTAGCTTGCCAGTAGATCCGAGCCTTAATAGCATGCTTAAGTTTCTCAGAAACAATAAATAACGATACTAGCAATCGAATTTCAGTAAAACGTTGATAAACACAACCCTTCACTTTCAGTATTCCCATTTCATTTATTACTATACTTTTTTTATTATACGCTATTCGGTATCAGCACTCCTGGCAAAAAATACTCTGTCAAGATTGTGATCATGAAATTAATTATTTGAACATCCAATAAATATAAAAAATAGTACAGTGTACATACGAATTTAATTAAACATAGATATTAGTGTTTCAAAAATACAAAATTCTTAACAAATAGAAAATAAGAACCTGTCTACCTGTTCGTGAAAATCATAGAAAGGTACAAGTAGTGTGACAACAAATTTTTCAGCCATTTGTACTACTTATTTTATAGTTTCTGTTGAGAGATCAATGTCTGCATTAATTATATTTCTACCTGTGGTATTGAAAACCATAAAACTGAAGTGAGGTGGAAAAAACAGATAATAGAGGTTCAATAGCTGCAGCCAAATTGTTTTCAATCACATTAATTGCATTCAATATTTGTATTAACCCCTTGCCATATTATGACGAGTCAAACTCGTGTTGAAGAGTTTAAATAAAGTCTAACAAATATAAATATTACACCTCTCTTTTTAGGCAAAATTAAATATCGTTAATTTGTTTTTGTTAAAACATTGAAGCAGATGTGATGTAACGTTCTTAACGATAAAGATGCTATAATAATTTCAGTTATAATAATTTTCATTTTAACATTCAGTTATATAATGAAGTATAAAATATATTATTATTCAACGGTCTCTCCGATAATTCTAACAGTCTCTCAGATGAAAAAGAATATTCATGACTATTTTATATAGATGTAAGCCTTAACCTCTTAGGCAGTATGCGTCCCTATAGTGGCTTTCGCGGTTGTACTGTGTTTTAAGGCGTACCATACTCAATTGTATTATTAATTATTAAAGTAAATTGTTAAAGTCAACATACGTGTATCGTATCTTTAAGAAAAATTATAATTTTATGATCAAACACTTCATTCCAATGTCCCGCGCAAAATTCGGCCGTGCCTAAGAGATTAATAACTAAATATTAAGAATAACGAAAAGTATAAATTAAATCTCGTGTGAAATCTTCTATCAGGAGTTCTTTTTAATATTATAGAGCAAATAGTTATGTATTATTAACAGTAAAAATGATAAAAACTATTCCAAAAAATATTCTGAATGATTCGACATGGTAAAAATCTTTAAATCAGTGTTTAACTTGCTCATTCTGTAAACTACGAGAAATCAAATATAATAATTGTGAAATTATTATTCCCTCTGTACAAGTATAGCAAGTTTTATTATTACACATTCTCTGTCGTTAAACGTTATAATAATGAATGCTTACTAAAGCAGACAAATGACTTATCGAATCGAATAATTATTGCCAGGATACTACCAAGATTTATCCTGTGTTTGCAGGTTGTTACACGTGATTTTGTATATTCGTTGATGAATTATATCATGGCAAAGTTCATCTTAGCTGGTCAATGTGAACATTGGTGAGAGATAGATTCGGAAGCTGGCAAAAACTGAGACATAATAGTCATGCCCCAGATAGTGGAAGGAGGGGGACCACAATGCACATAGACGTCGTCCACAGACGGAAGCATTCCCGTAGCATCTAAAACACACCTTACTAATCGTACACAAAAAAGTCATAAATGTACGTACACAAAATAGATTTACCAACAAAATAATGATCGTAGTAGTTTCGATGCCGTGACTGAGTAAAAAAACGTTCAATGACACACAACTCGTCTAATCATTTGAAAAGAAAAAACGAAAAACCAAAAAGTGTCACGTTCCCTTACGGTCAGAACTAAAACGTGAACGATCATGAAAAGAAATAACATCGTTTCGAAAAAAATAAAACAACAGTTCGAGAGAAACGAAAATTCGAACACGCTTTGCCGTTTCAAAATCCATTCACCTGAAACTTAACGTAAGAAAAACACTTTGTTTTTTAAAGGGTTCTCTATTAATCTGCGCCATGTGAACTTTACGAATGTCTCTATTCGTCTAGATCGAGATACACCAATTGAATAAATACACTGTTTATTGATCACGATATGTAATACGGGTCGATTGGCATTTTTACAACGCAAGAGGCAAACTGATCAACGCTTATTATCAAAATCAAAATTGAACGTCTATCGATATGATATGATGTTACAGTCATAATCGCTAGTGAAATTAGCCGTTCCTTTTACAACGTGCTTTCCTCTCTGGTGAGAATGTAACAGAAAAAATAAACAGGTGTAGAGTAGTTACGCTACGTCATTCAACATAAGAAACGATTGTCAGGTGAATCGTACTAGGTGTCATGAACTTGCATAGCAGTTTATGGAGCAGTAACGTGAAATGATGTTAGAGAGATAGAGATAGAAAAGAGAGAGAGAGAGAGAGATAGAGAGAGACAGAAAAAGAAAGAAAGAGAACGACAACACTTAACAGCAACTGGAACAACGTATTCGCAGAATGAACGAGATACGAATACACATATATATTATATATATATATATATATATATATATATATGTATAATAAATGTATATAACGTATATATATTCGTATAAATATGTATATACATAATACGCGTAAATATACGATACATAATATGTACAATATATCTATAGGCTAATTTATATACACCATATTATATCGTGCAATATATGTACGTATAATAAATTCAGATATATACATCATATATTATAGCATATATATGTTACATCGTTATATTAATATATAATATATTAATGTATATTATATTATATAATAATAATATATATATACACGTATGTATGTATGTACAAATGAGAACGATCTGTACAAGGCGAACATGATCTCTATGAGCCCAACAAGGGTCTAAAGTAAAGAGAGAAAGAGTTACCTGGATGGAGGCATTCAAAGAGCGAGGGTCAAAAAAGGGTTTCATAATACAGAATATATTACAAGGTTAGCGTTTTTGTTGATTTCTTTCAAGAAGAGTATAAAGAGATCAAAATGGTTTCAGGTAACTATATATATTCGGCCTAGCTAGGAGGGTCGAAAGGGCAGCAAACGTGTTAATTCGTACATGTCTAATGCTAAGAACTCACGCTTCAGCCACCTCGAGTCCACTTGCAATATCGCTACGCTACTTTCGCGATGAAAACTCAATATCAATCGCTAATCATACGGAGAGTTAATAACGAACACTTTTAAATATCGTTGAAGAATTTTTGCTTCGCTGTGTCTGTTCGAAGAAGGATGTCGATTGGTGTAGCAGATAGCCGTGATTCGATAGACTCGACGTGGCTCCGGCATCGCAATTACGTAAAAACGAAACTCAATAGCGAAATCGAAGGAAAACGTATCTCCAATATAGCAAGGATCAAAAAACTCGGAATCAAGTCCAGTATAGAATCCGTATAATAATAAACAATGGATAAAAAAGAATGATCAGAAATAAAGGGGGATGTTCGTGTAACACGTGCGCGCACAGTCGTTCTCTGTACGCGTGATCACGCATGTCACGCAACATCTCAACATCAGTCCAATTAAAAAATGTGTATTCAGTTTGCTTTCAGCACTACGCCCTCCCGGCGGATGTCACGTACCTGGTAGCTGAATTGTCTCACAACCTTGTACAATCTGTTCGCCTCCTCAGCAAAATACTCAGCTTGGGTGAACAGATCTTGGGTGGTGTTCAGGGCGCCCTCGCCCCTCGTGAACTGGTACATGGAGAACGCCATCGAGGACATGTTCTTCGCCCGTTTCACGATGTCGTTGTTCTCCTCCAGAGCGCTGCCGCTTTCTTGCCATTTTTCCGTCTCCGCGTCCATCTCCGAGGTGATCAGCTTCATCTCCAAACCGGCCTTCGCGATCTTCGCTTGCTCCTCGCTGTCCAATCTTGCTGGCTTCAGCGGCTTGCTTGTCGTGCCGTGTTTCTGGAAATTCCAAAATTATCTTTATCGCCGGCTCCTACTCGGAACAGGTAATTTTTAATTTCACAAAGAATCCGCACGGTTTCAGAGATAACTTTCTGAATAGAATTACAGTGGTTCATGAAAGTATTCGGACACTAACTCTAAATAACTTTTTTAAGATTGGACCAGATGTCTTGACTTTTCTCGAGCAATTAGAGTATTAACCAACATATAACCAACACAGTTCTGCGCACATATTTTAAATTTTCATTACGAGTTGAAGTAAAAATGTTTTGAAAAATGTCTGTTTTATTTTTTTGTGTAATTTCTAGCAATTAGAATTATTTAGAAATTATTTTTGCATATTATTTAGCAAATCAATGCTTCTAGTTGGTCCAAAAATTACAAGTCGTTTGGTTTAATTTTTAAAAAGTTATTTAAGTTTAAAGAGTGTTCGAATAATTTCGCAGATGACTGTATATGTATAGACTTTGTTATATACACGATGGACTAGAAATGATTGAAAGTGGTTGTTCTTGAGACCATTTAATACTATGTAAATCTACCACAGCTAGTCGAACGACCATACTTAGATCTTTCATTCACAATTATTTAAGTTACAGAATTGCCTTCAACTTATAAAAAATTTGGAAGAGAAAAGTGAATGCTTCAAAGTGCATTGCATATTTTCTTATGTGCAGCAATGCTGATACATTTTGCAAGTGCACAACTTGTTTTAAATAGAAATCTGCGGTTTTTACATACATATAGATGAAAAATATTATTAGTTAATACGAATGAATATTTTTTTCATAAATGGGTATATCTATCATGAAAATGTAATGGTAAAATAAGTACCAAACTATAATAATATACACTTGTTTGTAACAATGACAAGGTTGCAATTATTCAAATTTCCACCAACTTTTATAGTATGTACTTTAATGAAAAAGTTCGTTTAAAAAGTTTTCGTGGTAGTATTCTTATAACTTCAATAAGTGTGGAAGAAAAATCAGTAGTTCTAGTGTTAAGTGTTAATTTAGCAGCACTTAAAGCACTGAATAGAAGTACAATGATTAGAAGATAGAACTGGATAGAAGAAGAAGTGAACTAAATATGTTTAATGACAGACTGTATTTTCGCAAGTGTGTTTTGTTAAAGAAAATTTTAGTGAATATCCGTAACAAAAAGGAAAATGTTTCACTGCGTCTTAACGATCGCGAGCTTCTAATACAATGGACTCATTCATTTCCCGTGCTGCACAACGTTAATGGTCGCCGTTTTCCTTGATTATATAGAACTCAAGTTGTCCTTAATTTATAATGCTTAACTAGGATAGGATTAGGAACTTAAGTAATTAGAGGTAATTTCATGCTCCGTCATGGCTACTTAACTATTCTTATTTCAACTTTAACAAACGTGTTTTTTTATAATTTCTGCTTGAACAAAGTAAATCAAATAATCAAGTCTTACAAATTTTCACTTGTTTGTACTTCGTAATTATTTTCTCCTGCACCCTCCTATTTTCTACACTCATAAATAACGTTAATATTAATAGTTTTTTTCAATCTGCATAATTTGCATAATTGTAAACACAAAAAATAATCGAGATAGTTTTTTTTTAAGCATCGAATGGCTACACCAGGAGAGTACAAAATAATTTCAAATTATGATTGCAACTCGGTGCAACGAATTAATGTAAAAAAGTTTCAGTTAACATTTTAGTTTTACAACTTGTTAGGAATGCTTTTAAACAGTACGAAAATGTGGAATATAGATAAAACGTGTTATATTATACACATACAGATAAAAAGTATATTAAAATATTAGATCTTGAATGTTTCTAGTATCTTTAGGATTGATGTGAAACATGCACCGGAACGAGTAGATGCGAACCAATGTAAAAGTGCACTTACTCCTGGTCGTGGCAAGGACATGTATACTTGCTTCTCGGGTCGATTCTGGTGTAATTCGAGCACATCTTTTGCGACTGATGTCACGTCGTTCATTAGCCATTGCCACATATCGGCAAACACTGAAACACACAATATACGAAATTCAGTGGCCTATAACTAAAATAAGGTTACTAATATTATTCGAAAAGCATTTCAAATTGTTTAATACATTCATCGTAAATAAATTCGTCTGCATAACCTGTGGAAATCAATATAATGAAACACGTATTTAAATGGTTTGCACAAACTATTGTATCGCGAATTTTAATCGTTTTGTTGATAGTGTTAAAAGTGACTGTAAAACTTCAAAAGCTAGGGTGTCAAGTTCTAAACAGTCTACAAATATACAGTTTTGAAACGTATATTTTAATTATACTTGTGAAGATAGAATATAGTAATATTAATAGCTTGAATAACTTTTTTAATCCTCCTTTTTAATTAAATTACTACAGAATGTTGATATTTAAAAACACTCTCTTCCAAAATTCATCTGGAAACAACGTTGATAAATAAATTCAAGTACATCGAGGAAAAGAAATCCGATCCTGTATCAATATGCAAACGAAAGTTAATCTTTTTTAATTTTGCAGAAGAATACACCCTGATGTTAAATTCTCAAGGTGCATATTCAACTATGCGATTAAGTCGCTATTATTTCTATTATGGTTGAAATACTAACATTCTTAAAAAATGATGACGCGGTGTGACCACATAAAATTCGAACTGCTGCCGTTTAGCACTAAACCTACCGTGCATTAAAATAAACTAGACTATATTGTTTTACAAAACTGACAAGATTTCATTTATTTTTGTTCGATTTTTATTCCACTATTTTATCGTGAATTCTGAAAGTATCCCGCGATGCGTAACGCGGGATTTCAGTGGTAAAAACAATTTATTTACACTTATAAAATTACCAATGGTAAAATACAATTGAAATCAATATATCGATTTCCTGTCTGTTTCATTCGGCGTACAGACATCGACTCTCTTCGATTATTCGTCGGCACAACAGATCCGTGGCAACCCCTATTTTCTATTATTTCCGTAGGGGTTGTTCACCGCAGAGCAGTTTTACATTACGGTGACTTAATTCGGACAAGCCGTCGTAACAATACGACTGAATAACGATCTCTATTGAATCGATTTCTATAAAAGCAATTTTCTACCTACAACAAATGTAAAACAAAAAATCTGAAAATGGTCCATTTACCTGGCGTGATAGATTCACTGCTAAATTTACAATTACCATAGAAATCAGCAGTGTACAAACCATGATTTGTATTACTATCTAACGGTAAAAAACATGAAGATGTTTAGTCCTTTTTCATCAAGTAGAAATGATTCTTATTGCTGAGGGATTGTATCAAGTGAAACACTCGCGTAAAGAATAAATATGCACGCTGCTGCACTACGTACATTTTATTTGAACAAGTATAGACAATCATACCTACGAGTACTCATAAGTATACCTAAAAAGAACCCTTAACAAATGTGCTTGACAGTGAAGGCATCGGCTATTTCGGAGGTGCAGAGTTTTCTACAGATGCAGAAATTCTCAGTGCATTTCCTCAACACTTATCACCGTGATGTCATAACGGAGAGATATGGATGGTCTACCTAAGGGCTGTGCAGCCCCTAAAAACTGACTCTTCTACTACATGATTGATTACACTGAACTTACTAATACTACTGTGGTACCGGGAACATCCTGACACCCGGTGTACAGATTTATGATATAGACTTTAAGTACATTTTTGGGCGTTAACGCGACGAGAGCCGAAAAAGGCCACAAAAAAGGGAAAGCGACGTCGACCAGCATTGGGTTCCGAGAGATGGGGCCCTTCGACAATATCTCCCGAAACGCGGGAAAACCGAGTTGTCGCGATAAAAGGGATGAGTTTTGACCGCCAGTCATTTAATAATAATTAGTTTGACCGTTAAATTTAATCGCGCAACTATTGCATGGTTAGGAATAGTTCTCTCTTTCTCTTAAATAAATAATAAATTATATGCGTTACTCCACTATAAATACTAAATACTAAATATACTGATTTTTCTTGCATCTACTTTTCGGATAGGGGTGCGTCGGGGTTACAAATGTTAGCATATCAGAAAGCAGTAATTTCGACATGTGGAGGTGAGTGGCCTAGTTCCGGAAATGGATGCTGAAGTTGCAAATGTATAAAGTTGGTCATCATCGGAAAATGAAACTGGCAGGACATTCGATTTGATTGCTATTGGCCAACACGAATGAAATTTGCAGCGTCCGGAACGACCACTTATTGGGAGGGGGGAGTAATGCTGCCGCGATGAGCCACGAAAGACATTGTTTGTGCTCTTGTGAGCGTGGTTGTGAAGATACTAATATGTCAACTGATAGTTGAAGAGCCGATCTCGTACAGCTATCACGAACGTACGCATTGTCGATGTATATGTATACAGGGTGCCCCAAAAGTTCACAATCGAACGCTCTCTTTGAAGACTCGCCGTTGCGTTGTACTCTCAGCAAGTTTAGACAAGTATTTCGATTGCACATTAATATGGGATCGGATTTCTTTTCCTCGGCGTACTTAAATTTATTTGTCAACGTTGTTTACGTTAATTCTGAATTTTTATGTACATTTTGAAAGAAGATACTTTAACCCTTAGCGCTGCAATGGCGTCTCTAAGGCGACACTAAAAATTCCTTTGTTATTATTTAAAACAGCTTTTCCATTTCTCTGTTTGCACTTAACACTTTACCGATCAGAAGTCTATTAATAAGTTTCTCAATAATTGCCTTGTAACAAAATGAGGCTTAAAAAACTGCTTTTACATTGTAATTCTTAACTTAATTATTAGATAACGTTACTTAGGAGGCCTTGTTGATTCACAATAAAAATTGCTGTCGGCGTTGAGGAATTCATTAAAAAGTTTTCAATGATGGATTACGAACTTAAAAGATTCTGAAATAATTACCGGTCGATAAAGTGTTAAGAAGTCGGTAAAAATTGAGATGTCGCACACATGAGTAATAATAATAGACTTTATATACACGAAAGGATATGAACTATGTACAATGTAATTATTTTATGTAAAAACAGTGTTTCGATTTTGGAATTAAAATTGCTTGGAATGCCATGGGTTAAAATATCAACATGCAGTAATAATAGACATAATTCGTATCGTTAAACATGAGTTCAATTACCTTCTAGATTCTCTTTCGCAATTTTGCTAGTCGGATGCCTTGCCAACGTTCGCGCGGCTGTCAGCACTTGGGGACCGTACATTTTCAAATTAATTGCTGTGAACTTCGCTGAAACTGAGAGTGTCTCCGTCGGCGCAACGTGTCTGATTATTTTGCACACCTGTTAACGTATAGATTAATAAGTCGTGGATTCTGCGTACATTTATAAAGTAACGGTTATGCACCGGTTGCATTTCCGTGTGCAAGTGCATAACTGTGCACGGTGCGAGAATACGATTACAAAGTTCTAAAATGAAACAATATTTTATTGTAATTCTTGGAGACGTTTATCGTTACACGTGAAGCAATAATATTGTGTAAAAAGTTAATATTTTATTTTTATTAATATTGAAAAATTAAATTTTACTCCTTACATGATTTTTGTCAAATATACTACATCAACATAAATCAAAATTGTCACAACCAAGTGTGAATCACTGTGCAAATGTAAAATGAGCCATCTCAGAATAGATGTAAACGAATCTCTGATGTGCAAGTGTTATTTATATTTTAATAATTTTCGTTATGTTTTAAGATCACAAAAAGGCGAATTAATATTATAAATTTTATTTAATCAACTACATCTAATTAAATATTGTCTCTTTGCACGCGATTCTCCATTCTAATTAGGATGTCTTGAATGCTATTCCTTCTAACGACGTTTAGAAGGTTACCTCTTTCGGAAGGCTACGCAAATAATTATAGCAATCATTGTAAAATTCCATGAAGTCTTACTTAAACAATTATTTCCGTAAATATTGAATAAACAAATGCGTTTGTATCGATGCTAGCTAGCTAAGAAAGGATGTCGACTGTAAAGAGTTAAGAGACCTTTCAACAAAATTGAATCGAGTTTACTTTTATTCGAACAAGACGTGCAACATCAAAGGGAACATAAATCATCGATAAATTTCGATCAGTCGTAAGGCACTTACTTCGACAATGTGGTCAAGGTACTCCTCAAATTTTGTCTCTTCGAAGCTATTGATGTCGTTGGCCAATGCAAGATTCTTGATCGTGGACACGAGTTCCAGACCCGCTTTGGTCACCTGGCCTAGATCAGCCATCTGTTCCATCGCAGTGGCGCAAAGCTGTTGTCGAAGATCTTTCGTCGCATTGAATACTGCTTGTACAGCTTGTTCCATTTCGGCACTCGGGGAACCACTACCGCCTTCGTAGTTTTGCTGCAAAGTGACACAAAACGTTGCTGCTAAACAACCATCTACATTTTTTAACGGTGCCGGTGTAGACCAGCTTACGATTTGCTACTGTTCATTTCATTTCAAGAAACACAAATATTTCTCACAAATATTTCTCACAAATATGTGCTACAATACTGCAATATAATACTAAGTCAGATTCATGAAGAAGATGTTGATATGTAGGCATTGAAGAATACAAAGTTACGTAATAAATATGAAGTTCCTTTTTCCTTTATGAAGTTATGAACAGCAAGGAAGTTCTTCACTGTAATTGTGAAATACTTCACAGTACAAAAGGTTAAAAGTTGTCTTTTCTTAGTCAGTTTAATATTAAAACTTATTTGTCCCTTGACAGTTTAATGCTAAACATACCGAGCATTAAAATTGGTTTTGTGTATACTGTCTTAGGAAAATGACAAGATTTAATTTCTTTGGATTATTTGCGATTTTCGTGACGAAGTATAACTGAGCATAGAGATCCGTTGAGTTGCTATGAAGGCAATTTTATAACTTTAAAAATTGTTAAATACCTGTGGTATTTTTAATGTTAATATCCAGGATGTTTTGCGATTGATTTATAAGAATGGCATTTGAGAGACGGTGTAGTATTACATGATTGAATACTTTCCTGTATAAATGCATTTTATTATACTTCTCTCTTCCGATCGGTTAAATTGATGTGTAACAAAAGTAGCGGTAATTGATCGACACCATGCAATTTTCTGTTACAGAATAGGTAAAAGGATATGATAAAACAACTATTTCAATGAAGTCGAAATTTTCACTGTTTTGTGTTTCGCACTACTTGAATGCAGTTTAGAAGAATCTAGTTTGCACGAACATCTGCAGTCTATCGATTACCAACCCGTTGACTGCCAAACCGTCGCCCATAAAAGTCCCATAAAATCGTAGCAATTTATTGGGTGATACAGAAACTGAAAGGTCAATATTTATCACTATTATTCCTCTATCGGCGATTCTGCGTTGCATACATCGTCACAGAACTTAACTTCCCCCGATACGTCACGGTAAAACTTGATTTTCATGTGTTGACAAAAATTCCTGCTACGAAAAGCATAGTGCGCGAACAGGAAAATGATAAAACAAATACAACATGATGGCAGAAACAAAATTACATGGTAGAAGTTTGAATTGATTATTGGATTCAAGATTTTATATATCTATGTCAAAACTGATGAACCCCTTGTGTTCTATTTTCTTTTATAACTAAATTACAAACATTGTAAAATGAAAAAAAATTACAGACACAAATTACAGACATTATTATCACTAAAAATGTTACAGAAGGTAAAATACAATTTATATTATCTATATTGTTACATTCAAAGCTTAAATATTGTTTACAAAAGAATAAAATTTGACTTTCTTAGACTTTTTTCAAATTCTTCGCCACGAGACTGACTCGTGATAATATGGCAAGGGGTTAAATCTAATTGCAAGTCAAAATAGTGAAAATATTCAAAGTATTTAAACATACTTTTATTTATAAATGAGCATTTAACTTCTACGTCTTGCAACGAATGCGCACGATTTTTATTTTGCATAAAAATCTGTTATGGGACATAGATAGCTGACAGAAAATATTAGGTGTTCGTCGGAAACAAACCGTTCTGATTGGATTATTATCAATGGACGACCGTGTGTTTTAATCTCACATGGAGATTTTGGTGAATGCTCGCTCCGCTGTCAACGGGGAAAGTGGCTTTCCGCTTCGTTTTTTATGTTTTGTAAAATAAAAAGAAAAAGGTACGTGGTAGGTAGTGTATATTCAATGGTAGCAGGTTCTCCTAACTGATTCAGTTTAGCCTGCTCATTCATTCGGATTTATGACGGCAGGTCAGCTCTTTTCAGCGCGGACCACACCATCTCGGATTACTCTGCCGCGAATAATCCGGTATTATATGAAATTTTTCGCATCAAATCTTCGCTTCGCCCCTGCAAATTGTTCTGCTCTCACGTTGCCATTATCGGCTCTGCAGCTTTTTCGATTAATGAACGCGATCGTCGTTCTTTTATTAAAACTTACGCCCTTGAAAGCTGCGGAACAGTACGGTACTACCTCGGTGTTGGCACGTCTTTTGCATACGCGTGTTTATGCAGTTTTGTAAAGTGACAAGACAGATAGCGATCACTAGAATTCGTTAGACCAGATAGCATATTAAAAGTATGTAATGGACGATTAAAAATTTAAGCGTCTGTTTAAGACATCAACTGCTGTACCACGATACCATCAATATTTTACTAACCTTGTTTATTGTAAAGAACGACTGCGTTACTTTAACTCTTTGAGGCACGGTGGTATTAAAAGTGTCCCAGCTTTTTAATCAGTGAATATGCATGGTGGGATATTTTTTGACCTCGAAATTTAGAAATAGCTACCGTGCAAATTCTATTTTCTATATTTCCGTGCCTCAAATGGTTAAATAGTCAACAAAGCATTTGCTGAAGTACGTTTTGTAATTCTGTATTGTCGAGCAGATACGAATTATTTAAATTAATTTAATTGCGAAAATATTTCTATTGTAAAGGTTTAACATTAAATATGCAGTGACATGTTCTTATAATTGGATAATGTCGATCGATTACCAATTATTTATATTGACAGAATTGTGAAGGGCCATTCTGTTATTATAAGCACGCAATGAGATGTGCGCTGTAATATGTTGTTGTAATTATATATTGTTGATCAAATACCAATTATTTGTTTTAATGCGATCTGCGATGTAATACGATCAGGTAATTGTGTATCGTCGATCAATTACTAATAATTGATATTAATCCAATTAGTAAATATTTCGTCGAAGACGTATAGGGAACGAATTATCATGATGTTTACGGAAGACATATGGAACATCCGTCGAGAACGTACATGTGACGTATATGAGACGTTATTGTGCTATTTGTGTAGATTATATTTTCATGAAAAATTGTTAGAAATAATAAGTGAATAAAATGTAGGTAAGTCTTACCATACTGTTGCCGACACGTAGAAGCGAATTCAGCTCCAACTTGACCCGGTCGCAGAGCAAGAGGATGTTCTCTCTGTGCTCGTGGCTGGTGTACGCGCTGTCAGTGAAATCGTGCGTCCTCTCGATGGCAGTATCTAACGCTGCCGTGAGTGTTTCTCGGCAGCCAGGACCTAAAAGGGTCATCCTCGTCGTTTCGACGAGTCTCTCGAAGTGTTTCAGCGCGAATAAAGCTGTCCTGCGCTCGTAATCCAGTTCTGCAGGATTCTGCAATTGCATGGGATTCTACCTTCGAATACATCACGTCTGCGATCATTTAGAGCATACTGGCATCGGTAGAGTATGCGCGTCCCTTGTTACTTCAAATCGTACATCATTATATGGTCAAAGAATAATTTTAAACAATTTTCTATCAAAGGTTTTGGAAAGAAATGCCAATAATCTTACGAGAAAGGAATATTTTGTAAAAATCCATCAGTGATATTCTTTTTAAAACGATAGAAAGTGATTTCGAGTGAGTTCATAAGAGAACACTTGTTAATATACTTCGGCTAACAATAATAAATTACTAGAAATATACTGACTATCAGCTACAGTACTAATTCATGCGCGTACTCTAACGATAATAAATAGATTTCGGATGTTTGTGTATTTGAACATTAGCTTAGATAAATTTATAACGTAATTGTATTAAGATATTCTGTTATGATTATAGTATATATTTATAATTAAAACATTTCTGTAGGTTTGAAGCTTACATGATTAATAAATAGATACAAAAACATCCGTAGTTCATTAATAGTATACTACACTAACACAACTTTTTTTTCAAATCGAAACTACGGTACACTTCTATTGACATTTCTTAAAGGACCATTTCTCATATTCAAGTAATAATTACACAGACACATTGGAACGTTACTATTTCAGAAATAAATGCTAGTTGTTCTACGAATGTTGGTTCTTACCGCTTTATAATTCTTTAAAGAATCATCTGTGCACAGTCGTTAGAAATTGATACTTCAATTTGTATTTTTACTCTTTTATTAATTGAATGAATTTTCCCATTCTTATTTTTATTCTTTTTCTTCAAAAATCATTTCGCAATTTTATCTTCCATCTAAGGCGGTTGGCGCAGTTTTATTAATATAAATATTTGTGTAATGTTGTATTAGGTAATAATAGATATGTAAATTTTGTTTACATTTAATGAAACAAGTTTTACACAAATACCGCACAGCTTGAGTACATGATTGTAAATCAAAACGTGGAAATCCTAATAATCAGGCTTTTTGCTTGACACAAAGGCACTTTCCATTTCCATGCGTAAAAAATATAGCAATTTGAAAAAATACAAGACGCAAATGTGTATTGTGTCAGATACATAATAAAAGAAATGAGACGCATTACGAATGTAAAAAATGTGATGTAGGATTATGTATTTATCCATGTATCGAATTATATCACACTTTACTAGATTATTAGATATATTTTGAAAAAAGCTTTACATTAGTATTAAATTTTTCGAAGAAATAAGTAATATTGTTTTAATGTAGTGGAATTCAGTTATTTGATTATTGAAATATGTTTTCACAAAAATGCATCCCTACCCAAAATGTCGTCGGTTTTGGCGTATGTCGCAACTGAATTTCTACCGTATGGTATGACCTGTGCGTCCTTAAGTCTGCCATAGTCAGGGGGTTAATAACTTCGACTTTCACATTTATTTACGTAATATGAAGTATATATTCTCATAGAAGCTCCTGCAGCCAGCTGAATGTTATGCCAAACATTTTATAAAATGTTATTATGTTTACAAAGTAAACACGATCTAGGATCAATATACGGAACTTTAATGGCACGACGCATCTAAATATATTCTACGCTAAGGTCGCCGTATACACTTGCAGTTCAACCAACTGCAGTCAACCAACACCCAGGAAGCATTCGACTATAAAATGCCCAAGTAACACAGAGATTAGGTGTGCATATTATCTAACACGATTAGTTGCTAGAGATTCTTGAATGCGATTCAGCTCCCCCTGTTAATTCCTCTCTCGAAGCTTGTAAATATCGATTAACCTATTCAGGATAATATTTAATCTAAAATTTCTTTCAAAGTCATTCATAAACTCACAAACTTTATTTACCTCTGTTCTCTGTACCTTAACGTGCAATTACAATTTCGTTAGTAATTAAAACATGACGGACACAATATTAATGAACAATTTTAATTTCAAATAATCCTGTGCGATACAATTCGTTACACCATTTGCAAGTGTAACGGCGAAGTAAAGGTAACACGGCCATCTTTTAATATTTTCGTTATTCTATATGTGTAATATATTGCTCAATATATACTCTAAACAAGGATACAACTTTCCTAGCCATAGTTTTATGAAAAGAAAATTCACAAGGTGGTGTTGGCTCCGGAACATTAACTATTTGAACGTTAGCCTATGCAAGACAAGTCGATTGCTTTATTGCGAGCACTGTAGTTTAGCCGAAACAAATTACGTCGGGTTAGGGCCCTAGAAAGTGCTCGCAGTTGGCAAGCAAATGCATCTCCAGCATCCTGGTGTTCAAGTAATAAAACAGTAAAAAGATAGAGAGCCAGGTCATCGCCAACACCTGGTCGCGTCTATCCGCGAGTTACCTAACAGCCCTTCCGCCGGGAAAAATTCGCCATATTTTAGTCGGCTTGGACCCTTCCATATTTGGCTATCTTCTACCTCCACGAACTGTGTAGTGGGTGGTGGACACACCAAAAGGGGCGTTATCTCTCAACAAATTAATTTTAATTGGACAACTGCGTGTCCTACCGCATCAACAATTTTGTTCACGAGCGACTCAGCGAAGGTGCACACCGATAATTCATTTTGTACGACTACACACCTTGTCGACACGCATGGAGACTTGCATCGTGCAATCTTGAATTTGTAATTTTACCGTTTGTGGTCGTATGTCTGCTAAAAAGCTTTTTTACTGTTCCAGTCGTATGTTTGTTGTTCAAATAAAATAATTAAGGACGGAAGATAGCGAATTAATTATTTTTGCGACACATCTTCTCAAAAACCTTCATATTGGAAACTGCTTATAATAAACACAAGAAGAATATGATTTTTATATAAAATTATTTCATTTGAAATAATTGAACGAAAATGTTGTTTTTAAAGTTTGAACTGACTTAGACAATTTTCAAAAGTAACACTAAATGAATTCCATATAACGTTGAAATTACAGCCACTATCTAATGGTTCATTTTTTACGATATCGTAAAAATTACATTGAATAAATTTAGTTTAAAATAATGTGGTGTGAAATAACTGATAAACTCATTTTTCTTAAATTTTGACTTAGACCACTTTCATAATTATGGGCACAAATATTCACACAAGGTTAATTCGACGCGTGAAAATCGCGATACACCGAAATGCCTTTAGCAATGATATCGCAACGTAACAGGTGGCGGAACCTTTTAAAATAGTATGATAAAACAATAGCCTAGTTCTTTTACCGGAAATCTTTGAAAAAAAGAGTGCAAATAAATTTCCTATTTTCTCACAGGCAAAAAGGTCACACATCGAAGCAACCGAGATTCAATGATTCGACGTGCACGCAACAATGGACTGCCCACGAGTCTATTTATCACGTTTAATTCATGTAGGACTCCATAACGCGTCCAAGAGTGAGGCGTTTAGTGGCATTTAAACTAAATAAATTCCCGCTATCTGGCCCATTGTTCTTCAACGGGATTTGGCTGGCCTCCCGGTCCCTGGCTGGCAAGAAATTTAAATAATGCCGGTGCATTAATGCGCCGGAATCTCGACGCCGCAATTTGGCACGTGCCGAAGAATGCTCGGCTAACGTTCGACGACATCCATCCCGGCGTCGTTTGCTATGTGTCGGCTTTGTCCGTGTTACGATATCAATTTGCATTGCTGTCGATACATCCCCGCTATTGCACGGCGAAGATGTATATTACGTTTTCGAGATGCCTAAGCGAGGAAGCATACTTTAGAACGTCGCCGGCGCATCGGCATTTCGTGGAACGTTGCTTCGGAACTGAGTTGCGCGCGCGAAGAAATGCATCTGCGACCGATTCACGGTCCTCCGCGGTTGCATTACTTTCCGAAACTGGAACACGTTCGAATCGCGTATTTTATCTCATCCGATAGATCATAGTGCTGGACAAAATTTCATTTATTCGAAATATCGTGGGATTTTCATAGCAATGTACGATCGAATCATGAAATCACTCGAATCGATTCTTCATCGATGACTTCGATGACTGTGAAATACAAAATTCAAAGAGGATCGATCGACCTGCTATGGTAAGTTTAGTGCTGATGGAGTTCCAGCAGGTAGAGTCTTGTAAAAATCCTGCAATTTTTCTACTAATATATTGAATAGATTCCTGTGAAGGCAATTTTATAACAATAATAACTGTAAAATGTTAAGTCTGAAGAAGAACGTTTAACCCGCTTTAGTAGGTTTAGTGCTGATAAGCTTCCAGCAGGTAAACTATGAAAAAACCCTTAAATTTTTCTGATCTATGCAATAGCTTCCTGTGAAGATCATTTTAGAATTATAATAACTGTAAAATGTTAAGTCTACAGAGGAACGTTTGACCCACTTTGGTAGGTTTAGTCCTGATAGGCTTCTGGCAGGTAAAGCAAGAAAAATCCTTCAATTTTTCTGATCTATGAATAGTTTCCTGTGAAGGCCATTTTAGAATTATAATAACTGTAACATGTTCAGTCTGCAGACGAACATTTCACCCGCTTTGGTAGGCCTAGCACTGACAGACTTCCAGCAGATAAACCATTAAAAAATCCTTCAAATTTCGTAATCTATTAAGTAGATTTCCATGAAAGCAAATTTATGACATCAATAATTACATAATATAAAGTGTGAAAAGGAACGTTTGACCCGCTTTTGTAGAATTAACGTGAAACACAAAATGTACAGAACGGGTCTCGTAACGTAACGAGTCCAACTAGCTCGTTAGTTATTGCGTTACAGGAAAACATGTTTCAAACAAATGTTATATGATTTCCAGGAGGACAAACTACACTGTAATCGGTGTTTGTAATGCCGCCTTTTTATCGAGATACGAGAATTATTTTCTATTTTATTTATGGAATGTCCAATATTTTTTTTATTTTGGGTGAAGCTTCAAATTCTATATAAAAAAGTATTACACCAAATGGGGCTTAAAATG
This sequence comes from Agapostemon virescens, assembly GCA_028453745.1. Lineage (NCBI taxonomy): Eukaryota > Metazoa > Arthropoda > Insecta > Hymenoptera > Halictidae > Agapostemon > Agapostemon virescens. The sequence goes on from CM052092.1 coordinate 9,729,122, forward strand.
AATAATTCCTAAAATATTTGTAAAATAAATCTTATTTCGAGCGGTGTTCGAAGTGTCGTTTATGAATGCACTTGCGTAATCCGATTATGAGCTAACGAAGAACTTCTTAAGCGTTTTTGCAGATTTTGAGGCCCAAGTGCTAACAACACATGTATTGTTAGCCGTCTTTGATAGTTCGTTAAAATTTCATTTTGTAATGTTTCAAAAGTTATTCATTTTTAACGCTTTTTAGTATAATATTGGTTGAAAAATGTTAATTGTTTCCATTTATTATCTTCATAAAAAAGTAATTTCAGTTAGTTTCATTTAGTTCATTCGTGAGGCTGCACTTTCAATGTTCGATTTCCCTCGGTTCAATTGTAAAATTCATTTCTGTTTCCAATATCTCTCACATTTAATTTCTTCCTTTTATTACCGACCTACCAACAAATGCTTGTTTATTTAATAATATTTCCACGAAATGTTATACATATATCTTCATGATTCCAGCAAAAGTCTGGTTTACAGAGAAACATATTCGAACATTTTATCAATACTTCTATCACTTTTTCAACAGTATTTTGCGTTATTCAATTTTACGTAATCCAATTATAATCAGATTCCCTGATGACATAATATTAGAAGTTAAATACTTTTTGGAAATTGAAGTTGAAATTGTTATGAAAGAAATCAGGATAACCGTTAACCGGTTGATTACATATATATTTTAAATATTTTTTCTCTGTTCACAAAATAAAAGCTATTGACAGAGATTTTATCAAGCAATGAAAGAACGTATAAATCAAATTTCTTTCGGTGCACGCGAATTCAATAAATTTCCAAAGTCAATTTTCTCGAAAATACTGCTTCTTGTAGAACTTCATTCCAGCTATTTGATTTATTTCAAGCAAGAAGTGTTCCTTTTTCTTCGGTTATATTGCAATGCCTGTTCATCGCATATTCTTGCTATTAAAGTAAATAATTTCAGTTGGTCAGATAAAGATTTGCTTTTACTCCTTGTAATTATGTATTGTATTATACAGAGTGTTTCAAAACATGTAGACATAACTTCAAGGGTAAATTGAGTACACTAAAATAAGGAATAAATTCATATAAACAGATACTCAATATGACCAGCTGTTTATGTAAATCTAGTTAGTAATTCTTATGGTCCATTGGCTGCTTCCTCCAATTGTTTACAAATAACCCTTCTGATCTACTATGAAAGTTGCTGATACTATAATATTTAATTTGCCTATAATATCAGATTTTATGTAATATAAATTTATTTACCACACAATTTGTAATCGATCGTATAATTCAAATAGAAAAATACAGCTTCAAGCAAATAAAAGAAGGGGTAACAAATATTTTTTAAAAATATTTAATCAGAAAATTTGTCTCTAAACAATTTTCAATATTAACCTATTCGATTTCTTGAGTTTTCTTTTTGCATTTCAATCGATCCAAAAAATCCATTACAAAGATTGCGGTCACTTTTTCTAATCGACAACAACAATCGCTTGGCTTTCAGTGTTTCCTTCCCACGAAGTATTCTATGCAGCTCAAGGTTACCGAGATCATGCGTTCCAGGATAACCATGAATCACGATTCAGCGAACGAAAGCACTTTGGACCAGTTTCAAGATCTCTAATATATTTCATGGCGAACGAATCTCTTTCGGACTGTTCGCTATCCGGTGGAACGTGGGAAGATAATAAACAACGCTCGGTGGCGCCAAAAATCCGTGAAAACATTGTGGAAGGAGTCATTGAAATTATAGCTACGCGAGCTTGCATCAAGGACGTATAAAGTTCCTGATTGTTAGTGGACTGTTGGGAGAATAGTTCATACATATAGCCAAACTGTTGACCATATAAACTAGAAAATTATTCCTTCGAGACGTAACTCGATTTTCGAAACTCCGTATTGGAAACAATAACAAACAGATTTTAATATATTTGTTCTTGCAAAGTATGCAGTCTTCGATAGAATAAATCTGTGACTATAGAACACTGTTTTTGGTAAACTGGAGATAATACTTTCCTTGTAAACGGTATCCGAAAACAATGAAAGAATAATATGTTTTATTGTCAATTTATTTTATCAGTTTGTTTTATGTAAGGTACGAAATATTTTCGAGAAGCCAAAGAACATTTCAAACAAACATTAGTCAATTCAGTATGAATTTAGTATGTGAGCATAAAAAAATGTTTTAGTGTTTTGAAGTAAATAAAAGACTCGAAATAATTTCACATTGGTAGCGAAGAAAATATTATTTATCATTTTTGTATTGTAGTAAAGGGAAAATTCGTTGTTGAATTTTACCTTATGCAAATAAATGAAACGGTGAATCCGTCGAAAATAGTTAGCTATGAAATTTGTTCCTAATTTAGAAAAACAAAATGGCACAACGTTTCGGTTCGCAGATACAAATGCAGGTCACAGAGAAGTACAGAAAGCAAATAACGTTGGTTACGAGGGTGTGCTGAAGCTTTACGACTTGCCGAAATCCTCGCCATAAACGCCTAGAATGTGCACGCACATCGCCAGATTTTAGGTATGTCCTAAAATATTATGGGTACACATCTCCCGACAGCTAACGGACACTCAACCCATAAATAATGACACTTGAAAACTTCCGCTGTCTCAAGCATGGCGTATGCTGCTGACTAATTGACGTTTAGAAACAAGCGAAGCGGAAATGATAATTCCTCCGGAATACTTATATATAGACACTGACGATGAAAATTCGGGGATCACTCGTAGCTGCAAAATTGTCTTTGTTTAATTCGTCATAACTTTGTAAAAGAAAGTAGCCAATAATCTATGTGGACCCAATTTAAAAAGTTAAGTCCCCATCCATACTAATACTGAGTTATTTTTCTAGAGCATTAAAAATTACCATTTTAATTTTCTCTATTAAATAATTATTATAGTACTTCTTCTTCTTATTATTATATTTTTTATAATACTCAGTATTACAGTCCTACAAAATTTATATAAATCCTGTATAGTTCAAAGAATAAAATTAAATTAAAATAAAAAAAAATAAATCTGTTGAATGTAGTCACTAGAAATAATTCTTTATAATTTCAATAATCGTAAATAAAGAGTTTTGGAAACCGTCATTTTGATGGGTTCCAGTATGTACGTATTTCTAGTAAGTCTACATAAGTATGTTTATGTTAGAAAACAATCGAGAGAATGATAACCTTTTCTGGAAAATTTAAAATATTTAAACATCTCTATAGAGTTTAACCTTCGAGCAGGTGCGAATGATTTTGTCGACGGGTGCTTTTGACAAGCAATTTATATTACGTTTCGTCACTTTTGATCAATATAATATCTGCATATAGTTGCTACATAAAAGTACAGTGCATGCAGTGTAAAAATAGTAATTTAATAAATCCTTTATAATTCAGACCACTGGTAATTTGTTATTAATTTTATATATCACTAGTAAACTAATCCTTCTAACATCTCAAGGAATATCAAGTTATATGAACGAGTTTGAAGAATGAAAAAAAAGTTGTATGAAGAAGTTATTCGTTTTCAGATGATGTTCAGATACTTTTCTACGCTACTTATACGTCTATCTTAACTTCTATCCTAACTAAACACTCACTTTCAACAACCAGAGTATTTAAGAATATTTAAGGGACGTTCGAAGTAAATGAAGGAAAAGATTGAATTGCATGCCAACCTTTGGCTGGTATTTCGGCATGTATCGATATAGGACGCCATCCTTCACAATGAAGTGTATCATATCCATGGCTCTTCTCATCTGACAGAACACCGTATCCCTATTCTCCTTAGCCGACGGGCATTCTGGATGCCTCAAGAAGGTTTTGCTCGACGTTAACAGCATCATGGTACTCCTTTCCAAAACTTGTCGGGATGCGGCCATCTGCGCCCTTCGCCGTTCGTCTTTCAAGTCGTTCTGAAATTAGAAAGCATTCCCACCGTTTATTTCCATCGTTACATTTAACCATTCACTACCGGATGTTCCCTTAGCTGTGAACAATCAGGGCAAACGACCCTTCGATCGGCCATATAGCAATCCGATCACTGGATTGTGGATCTTTTTACAAAATAAAAATCTTCATTATTAATTGCAACTTATAGGAGTCAAACAAAAATTTATTTATTTACTTCCTTCTTTTTATATTGAACTTGTAATACGCATTCTTAAATGCAATAATCTCTCTGCTATTAGAAATTTCACCTACGTCTTTTCTAGCCTAATCTAGTTTTACGTCATGTATAATGTAAAACGTTCCTAACAGTTTGGGTTAGGTACGAATTAGTATTAAATCTATAATTCACGGATGGAGAAAGAGATTAAAAAATAAAATTTATTTATAAAGGAACTGCAATATCTCTTAACCCTTTGACGACGAAGAATTTTTACAATTTTATTGAGTTCTTCGGAAAGTTCGTGCCGCTTTCGACGGAAGATTGAAGAGTAACGCAATTAAGTTTTGGTATATATTTATTAAAAATAAAAATTAATGGAACGAATTTTCTGGAGAACCCAATATAATTTAGTATTTATAAGACTATTTTCGTAGTACTTTTAGCAGACACGTTAGTCTTTCTGTTGATTCAATTACAATAATCATCGATTTCATTTAATTGCTCCAAGCCGTGTAATTAAATAACGATTATGCTAATCTGGGTCAAAATAGATTCTGGCACTGCAATTCGAGAGTTAAGCGATTCCATATAATATTTAAACATTACTTATAAACTAGAAAAGACGATGCATTGAATGGTATAATAATATACTTTATTTTTATTCTTTCATACCTCTGTAATGTGAATACTTTTTACTTGTGGCTTATTAACCTAATCATGATAATAGTCATATTCTAAAAGTAAATGAGCCTGTTCATCGTTGAAAGCACGATAAATCTGGAAGAATAAATAACCATGTAGAAATGTGAAATGTACCATTGCTCATTAGACAGTTCGTTTCTTTTTATATGTGTATGTACATTTCTATTACGTATTTTCAAGATAAAAATTATCACACGGTCGTCGAATACCAGACGTACTATCCTAAAAGTATCATGAAAAATCGTGCCATAGTTCTCTAAAAGAAATCGCGAAATCATCTTATTTTTAGCGTTCTAAACCGAGCTTCGCTCTTTCAACGCTGACTACGACGTTAGTCATATATACTTGACATTATATTTTTATAAAACTTGGAAATCAACTCTGACTAAAATAAATACGCTGAACAATTAATTACAATCGCGTACACAAAACTTTTGTTAGAATCTACAAGGTATAAGACACTTACGAAAATAATTGGATTCTATGCATATGGATCCTTGACAAAAATGGATAGGTGAAACACAAAACAATAACTATATTAAACGATTATATTGCTTATGACTTCATATAGTTATTATAAGACGGAATAAATAACTACGCCTTTCCTGTTGCAATTAATCTTGAACAGTTATTATTCTGCATAAAGAATCGCAGTTTAATTTTCTATCTATATCTTGTCGTTTCATTTTATCAATGATGCTTTCTAATATTTTCAATTTGCAAACGTTGAGATTGTACGAATGCATCTATGAACAATTATTTGACAAATTGATTTCCATAGATATGTAGTGTCAAAAATGATAATAGAAAAAAGTAATTGTAAAGTAGTCCCTTTTAACATATTCGTTCAACCTCTTAGGCACTATGCGCCACTATAGTGGTTTTCGCGGATGCCATCTTCTTGTACGACGCGCCACTATAGTGGCTTTCACGGATGCCATCTCAGAGATGCCGTAACATACTCAATTGTATTATTAATTATTAAAGTAAATTATTAAAATCAACATACGTGTATCATATCTTTAAGAAAAATTATAATTTTATGATCAAACACTTCATTCCAATGTACTCGTGTAGAGAACAGCATTATCTGTCACACAGAAATTAACTTTAATTGTTTCGTAACAGAACAAATAGGTGAGAATATATAAAAATGTTTAAATAAGTTCGTAAGGATGTTTTAATGTGTAAACAATTATGAAATTGAACACAAATAGTTAACAGGTTAACTCCGAAGTGTTTAAATATTTAGAGAAGCAGAATCGAGGAATGTTCAGCAACTTACTTGGCGATCGCCCGTCAAGTGTGCCAGGTCCACCATTTCTGTGCCGAACTGGCTGAAAGCTTTCACGAATTCGGTGAAGTTCGAGACGTACTCCAACCGATCGAGGGTGGTAGCCACCTTGTCTTTCGCATTGAGGACTTGATGGACCACGACGACATCGGCCACCAGAAGAACTCTTGTCACAGAGCCCAGAAGACACCTGGCAGCCCTGATGACCGCGCTCCGATCGGCTAGGCTATCATCCATCATACACTCGCATAATTTTTCGATCGTCGAGCCTGCAACATAATTATTTCTCCTGTTAGCTTGGACTCTTAGGAAACACTATTTATCATTCCTGAACTTTCAATATTAAAGCGTCAGTTTCAGTTTTCGTGAATCATTCGAAGTTTTGTATACTTTATTGTCTTATTATTGAGATGCTGAAATTATAAAGATGCTTTCATTGGAACTGATTAACTGAATTTCTTTATTCAGGCGTACCATCAAAATCGCGCCAACATGAAATAAACAAAATGTGGGCTAAGCTATTTTTTAAATTATGTATTAATTAAAAATATTTTTATTTATTTTTAAAGATTTATTTATTATTATAAATTTATTTACTTTATTTTATACTATATTTTTTACAGTGCCTCATTCTTTTGATCTGGGTTATACATGCTTATACATGTTCTAATTTTTAATGAATTAATGAGGCGATTCTTTTCGCTTACAATATTAAACAAAATTTTAAGATTAGCTGGGGTTAATGCATTGGATGTGGGTGATAGAATGGCGAGTCATGAAGGAAATTAAAACCGAGGCTCTTAGAATTAGAGCATTATAATTAGGTTCTATGAACATTAAATGAAGGTACTGCAATAAAATGCAGACGAATTCAAAATTCGTTGTTTAGATCAGAAATCGTAGAAAACTTTATTCTTTTTCACCTATGCCTGACAATTGTTTATCTCTATCGTAATAGTACCGTAGACTGTATAAAAACACAACGTTCAATTATTTTTATCACGTACGAGTTTTTAATGTCGCGATAGCTGCACGTGAAAATACGAGAAAAATATTTGCCCCGTTGTATTTGAATGCAGATACAGATATTGCATCTGTGTTTTGGTCGATAGTAAAAATTTGGACGTACTGGTGTTCATGAAAAAAAGAAGTTTCAATGGAATTTAATGCATTTAAAGTATTTGGTACTCTAAGAATATTCATAAAGAATATACTAATTAATAAAATGTTTAAATAATAAAAAGATAAAGACTTCTATACTGGAGCTTAAATGTCACTCATTGCATTTTTATAGAAATAGGTTGACTAATATATTGTAAAATATTAATCTTCGAAATTGGACCAATGTTTTCGTAACTTAGTGTCAGTCATATAATAAAAATAATTAAAAATAAGTAATACAACATATGTATGACTGCAACAATTATTTAGCTACATTTAAAAATTACTTTTAAACTGACATATTCAACTATTAATTTTTTTATATTGCTTTCTTAATTAAACAAACCACTTTTTCATATTATTGTGTGATAAGAAATTATTGCTATAACATTGGTAAAATTACGTACAAAGTGGCTACGTTAACACGTTAAGCGCCACGCCGGTCCCTAGGAACCGGCGCTGGACTTTCCGTTCAGGCCTCGTCGGTCCCTACGTACCAGCGACAGATTTTTCGTTCTGCTATCGCGGCGCGCGTTACGTTACCCGACTGTTTATACTCTAATTCGTCTATCGGCGAGCGGCCCGGCAAGGCCCGCCTGACGGCTAGCCGTGGCTTGAACGAAACGGCACAGAAATTCGGCGTGGCGCTTGACGTGTTCAAGAGGAAGGTTTGAGGAAGATTTTCCCGTTGGAATCATGTCGATAGCTCTAATAGTTTGGCCGGGGCACGACTTCAAAGATTTGCCAAATATTGGCAAATATTGAAGGTAACCCCCTTCTTAAAATCGCGAAAAATCTTTAGGTCTCCGATTCTTTTGTAATTTTGGCTACACGTTTCTAGACACGTAAGCAGAGTGTATGCCAAATTTCAGCTCGATCGGAATCGAATTGCAGCCGTGGCGCAAGTTTGAAATTTCGGGGCGTTCAATGGCGAAAATGGAAAAAATGGGGTTGATAAAAGGTAGCATCCTGAAGTCCCCTGAAACGCTACCCTAGAAAATGAGGGCTCTTCTTAAAGAGGAAGGTTCAAGGAAGATTTTCCCGTTGTGTTCATGTAGATAGCTCTAATCGTTTGGTCAGGGGACGCCTTCAAAT
>CM052092.1:9737502-9831962 GCA_028453745.1 Agapostemon virescens
ATTGACAAATATTGCGAAACGCTGAAGGGACGACTCATGACCTGTCGAAAATCGCGAAAAAATGGGGAAAAAATTTCTGGTCTCCGATTGCTTTGTAATTTTGCATACACGTTTCTAGACCAATAGACAGAGTGTATGCCAATTTTCAGGTCGATTGGAATGAAATTACGGAAAATGTGCAGATCGGTGAAATCCGTCAACCCCCAATCTGCTACTTTCTGAGGGGGATAAGCCATCGGTCGAAAAACTTAGTTTCTCAGATTCTTTTGTAAGTCTGGCTACAAGTAACTGGACCCATAGTAAGGGTGTAATTCAATTCCTGGGTCCATTGGAAGCGAATTGTGGCAGTGGCACGACTTTGAAATTTTCGGTCTGGTGAAAGTCGCGAATATGGGAAAATGGGGTTGATAAAAGGGACCTTCCTGCAGTCCCCTGAAATGCTAGCCTAAATTCAGGGTGCTCTTCTTAAAGAGGAAGGTTTGGGGAAGATTTTCCCGTTGGGTTCATGCCGATAGCTCTAATCGTTTGGCCAGGGGACTCTTTCAAAGATTGACAAATATTGCGAAACGCTGAAGGGACGACTCATGACCTGTCGAAAATCGCGAAAAAATGGGGAAAAAATTTCTGGTCTCCGATTGCTTTGTAATTTTGCATACACGTTTCTAGACCAATAGACAGAGTGTATGCCAATTTTCAGGTCGATTGGAATGAAATTACGGAAAATGTGCAGATCGGTGAAATCCGTCAACCCCCAATCTGCTACTTTCTGAGGGGGATAAGCCATCGGTCGAAAAACTTAGTTTCTCAGATTCTTTTGTAAGTCTGGCTACAAGTAACTGGACCCATAGTAAGGGTGTAATTCAATTCCTGGGTCCATTGGAAGCGAATTGTGGCAGTGGCACGACTTTGAAATTTTCGGTCCGGTGAAAGTCGCGAATATGGGAAAATGGGGTTGATAAAAGGGACCTTCCTGCAGTCCCCTGAAACGCTACCCTAGATTTTGAGAGTTCTGCTTAACACGTTAAGCGCATTACGTTACTCGACTGTTTATACTCTGATTCGTCTATCGGCGAGCGGCCCGGCAAGGCCCGCCTGACGGCTAACCGTGGCTTGAACGGAACGGCACAGAAATTCGGCGTGGCGCTTAACGTGTTAATTGTAATGATACAATTCGTATATCAATTTTAATTAACCTACTGGTTACAATAAAAAAATCACACCATTAGTAAGTTAAACGTACCAGAATTTCCTTGCTTTGCAAAATACTAATTGAATGTTTTAAATATTTCCTGTTCCCCATATATATAACACTTTTAATACATTACAGTAGAACGAGACCGTATTAAATTCTAAAATAACCGTGTCAAGTTTTAATTAAAAATTTTTAATTTACTGATTGCTACGATAAATTTTATTATTTATGACTTTGCTCGACTCATTACATTACTCTGGCGGTAGCTGAATTTTTATAACATTCATTTCACCGGTTACCGTGTGAAGGAAGAGTGAGAACAAATTATAAATTAAATTCTAAAGGCAACACCCGATTCGACTTCTTTGACGACACCAAGATTGCGCGTTTTCGATATATTTGTATCAAATGCATTGCATGCAAAACTGCGAGTTACATTTACATGCGGTTTATATTATATGCAAAATGTCTATGTAAATCTGTGAAACCCAGCATTACGACCTCTCACTAGTGTGCCTGGTTCTTCTGCAGGGTAGCCTCGTCTCCGATCCCGCCATCCCCCGACAATCGAATTTCCTTTTATCTTTCGCGATGAATATTTATCATCTTATGAAATTGCGTTTGAACGTGTGACCAAGAATATTCAATATACTTCGATTTCCTCGATTTTTCCCGGGAAATTACGATGAATTCCTCGACGCGGTCGTAAAAAGCGAATACTACTTTCCAAACGAAACGCGTTCCACGTAATTTGCTGTCCGTTTGATTGTTTAAACAATATTTATGTTTATAATACTGCATCACGTGTTTCCGTAAACTGATAACAGACTGTTATTCAAATGCCAAGAACACACACCAAGCAAGTCGCTTAGGCAATTTCGATAAAGACATATTTACACTTTCAAAAACAAGAGACAAACTTTAATTAAAATTTTCTTCCCTCCATTCATTGTTTCATTACTAAAAATATAAATGCAGTGAAAAAGTTCTAAATCAAATTTATATATATATATATATAAAACGTACAAAAGGAAATTTTAATAGTTTGATCCAATTTTTTCGAAAATGATTAGTTGTTACAAGGTTCACCCATTTATCATTTTCTTTCGTGCATATACACTTTACTATTGTTAGTCGTGCGTACATTTGAATTTTTACCGATTTTTAAAATGCGAGCAAACTGATGTAAAAGTTGTTCTGAATAATAGTATGGCAATTTTTAGCATCGCCTCAGAGGCTCCATTCGAGTGCTAAGGATTAGGGAATATTGTACTTGAAGCAGTTCTATTTTCACTGGAATTGGGATTAATAATGAGAAGTTAAACGTATATCAGTTAATTATTATTGGACTGTTACAACCAGCTACACAAGCTGTACAACAAGCTAATTTCTATAAAAGTTGGGTCCATATTATCGCTGAGATAGTATTTAACAATATGCACTGTTAGCCGCATAATCGTTGAATTGCAAATGACAACTGAAGTTCCATGTTATACGGTTCCATTAAATATACGGAATATGCAAAGTGGGTACAGGTGCTCCTCTGCAATAGCGTGTCAAAACAATACCCATAAACAGCTTGTGTATGTAAGTATTACTATGTATATCACATCGTGTGCTCTGTGGTACTCTCTTCATCCATTTACTTCGTGTATACTTTCTTGATCGTCTGTGTAAAAAGTGAAACACCTCGCCATAATTTCCCGTCATGTGAAAGTATTTTTCAGAGCTTCTTAATTATTAAACTCATTTAGAAGCACTGTTATTATTAACAAGCACATCGTGTTATAATTTTCTTCTATTTTCTAATGCTTTGAACTTATTAATAAATTTATAAGGTAAAAGGAAAAAAGTTCGAAGCATATGTACACATATGTGACATCTAAAAAATATTATTTACTTCATAGAATTTTTTTATGCTTATTTATATACGTTAATAATAGATACTGTAAAAAAGGAATATGCAAACTCTACTTAATATTTTATTGAATATTGACTTTCGTTTATTTGCTTAAAAAATTTAACTCTTATATTTGTAAAATAAATTGGGTAATGTAATTATTTATAATTACGTCAAATAAAGCTGCATTATTATTTTTTAGACTGGTAAATAAAGTTCTAAATTATTATCAAACTGAGAGGAACAATTATTATCGATATTTATAAATTATCAGTATAGTTTGAACATTTTCCAAAATTAATAATAGACCGCACAGTCGTTAAAAACCAAAAAGTTAATGCAATTTTTAACTTTAGTAGACGGATACTTCGGTAAATTTTTAGAAGGTTTACCGTTTACAAATATACAAGTATACCCAAACTGAATATCAATATTGAGCGATCATCCACTTCAAGCAATTAAGTAACATTATAAATGCAGATAGTCGAGAGTTCATGAGCATTAAATTACCTTCCTCTTGCGTGTGCATCATTTTCATCGTATGCTTCGTGAATTGCAAAATTCCCATATTATGTTAGGATAATTCGAGCGCGAAGCATTTCCTCCATTCAAAGCGATTTCCTGCGACTCAATTGGCTTACGCTTAATCTGATTTAACTAACGATCAATTAATGTTTCATAATCCGAACTTGTAATCTTTTTCAGATTGAAATTCTAACTGCATTCTTCGCGCAGCCTGTCTATTCGATTCGAAGGTTTTGTCATTTCTGTTTTTACCAGTCTTTAATAACAAACCTTGCTGGAAACAATAATTAATGGCGTTCACGTTGCCGCAGACTTGCGGAAATTCGGATTTGTTACGCGTGTCTGCAACTTCAGTGATAAATAAAGCCGAAACTCATATCCATACGACGCCAGAATGCCATAAATCGTCCGATTTTGATCTCGGTTGGAGGTTCCGTTCCGAAAACCGCAAACGTTCAGCTGCATATTGTAGCTTCTCGCCTGTCACACTTTTTTCCTCTGACACTCTATCATTTAATGCAGATTTACTTATCTCTTTTTATCGAGATCGTATTTGTTACTACATTATTGATTGTGCTAGCGACATTTTTATCCTGGCTCGTTTTCCCTAGCATTCGCAAACTCAACACGTAGACATCAGAATATTTATCAAAAGTAAATATGAACACATGAAAACATGTATAAAATTGATGTTAATTTATTTATGAAAAACGCAATCACTCCTCGAATTTAAATTCACATTGTCTCACATTCTGTAAGATAAAAATGCATTATGCGTTATTAGGAAAAACGACTAGGCGTTATTTACAGTAGGAGCTGATTTAAAGAATGCAAAAAAGAAAGAACTTTGTTTGGCTCCTGTCTGTTGTAATTGACACAATAAATTTTTATTTAGCATCACTTTTGCAATTTTATTTCTTGTGAACGTAGGATGCATAATTTTGACTGTACTGTGAAATTTAACTTATTGTGCAATTATGCAGAGAAGTGAGAATTGCTGAAGGTGTGTTCCTTGCTTAGTGAATATCGTAATTTTGACGATACTATAAAAATTTATGAGTATGCTTTAGAAAACAGTGAAAACATTTCTAGAATTTAACCCTTTGACGCTGATTTATAGTAAGAGAGGCCGCAGTCAAAGGGTTCAAAAGATTATTCTAATATTTCCAACACATAAAATTGCCAAGAACAGGATTTTATTATTGCATGAAAATCCGTAGTTTAATTATAAATATATGTTGTTTGGAATTTCCAGTTCTACATGTTCGCAGATAATTTAATGGATCCCCGACTTACTGCAGTTTCGCAGTCGTCGGCGAGCAAAATGAAGTTCGAACTTCGATTCCGTACTTATTACGAACTACGCCCCCATCGTACAAGTTTAAAAGTTCATATGTCGCCTGTCCGTAAATTTTCGCGCTTGTCAATATCGAAAAATAAAGTTCGAAGACGTCTCACGCTTCTGAAAGGGAGTAAAAAGTCTTTCACGACGAAACTTTTAGGGGTGTCTCAGATTTCCATATAACGGAGATCTCTAGCGCTTCTTCTCGTAATTCATGTCACTCCCCAGGTTTCAAAGTAACACTTCTATTGTGCATATTTATGAGGACACATATGTCGGGGAAAGGATATAAATGGTAAACTGGTTCTCTCTATGTAAATAGAAAAATACATATTGCTTAAGCTCAGTTTAAATTCAGTCGTCAGTGCTGATAACTGTGTACTGTGAACCTTTAAAGTTTAGTTTCATCGTAAAGGTCCAAACGAAATTGGTAAAGTGCAATGCAGAATTTCAATTTCGTTGTAAGTATTATTTTAATTAAACGATTGGCGTTAAAGATAACATTTTTATCCATTTCAATTTGTCCCCAGGAAATACAAATGTGCATGTGCATTCGCGAGAAATAAAAGAAAAACCAACAACGAAATTTGTTCTGATATAATATTTATAAAAACTAAATCAGTAAACATATTGTATCAATGCATACATAGCTTCGTTAAAGAATTGATACAAACGAAATCCAATCATATATTGATCAGGTCTTTTAATTTAGAATTTTTTACTATTTTGTAGATAATTAGTAGATAAGAAAAATTTGAATCTTACAGTATAATTTAGGACAGTGAACAAATGTAAAGAATATGACGAAACAGACATATCATTTTCAACTTGTTAAAAAGATTAAAAAATGACAGAGATCTATCGATATTTTTTAAATAGGCGGAATTTAAGAATTGATTAGATTGAAAGAAGTGCTCGTCTCAAAATTGTGTAAACCACAATTCCAAGAAATTGCACACGATGCATTTTGTCCATTACATCGTTATGAAAATTATGCACAGTTCACCGATTTTCGAGTGGTGCGATAAGTATTTCCAGAAGCATAGTTTCAGAAATCAGTGTAAAATGCACCCCAAAGCAGAAAATAGAAGCTCGACAGAAATGTCGCGGCAAAACGTGTGCAAGCACTTTCACAAAGAGATAAGATCCGTATCTGAGATTGAACAGGATTCAATGAGTTATCGATTAATGGCCGAATGAAAACCGAGACCCTGTGGATTAATAACGGCGAGAAAGTTTAATGAAGCGTTAACAGATAGCGTTTTTGTATTCATCTATTACGCCGCCAGCAAACGAGGTAGAAGAGAAGATACAGCGTCGGGGAATCGACTAAATCATTCTCTTCTTCGTACAGCGTCTTTCCGTTTCATGTGATCCTATAACAACTTTCCTATATGACGCTATAAAAATTTAAAGCTGCGGAAAATACCATTTTCAAATAGTAAATAGTAAATATTAATAATATTTTAAATAGTAACAGTTGATTTTACAAAAAAGGCTGTTTTCAGGATATATAAATTCAACATTTTCTATTCTTCTTAGTATGTACTACACAGCCTACAAATATCGGGCTTTCTCTTCTTTATCGCCCTGTGTAATTCTGAGTTTTAATAAAAATGTAATAATTACAATTTATTATTAAATTAGTACTTATAACAAAATCGATACCAAAAATTAATAGAGCAAATTCAACACATTTAAAGCATTTAAATATATCGTTTACCAACCTATTACAATTGTTAGAAGAGTAAATAAATTCTGCGTAACTCTTTTGGCTTGGACGAATTTTAATTCCATAAAAATCTGTACTACATTTATTAAGATAAATTTGTAGAATTATTCATTGAAATATTTAACGCACGAAATCGAACACTATATATATAACGGCGCGTTTATGTGTTGGTTTCTTTAATGTTAGTTGAGCTACATGTTGGCATAATAAATTTCAATTTTTTATTTTTTATCATTTCCTTCTGAACGTTGTAAACTACGATCGTAACCTAGAATGGACGACTGCGTAACGTAATCAGTTCAGTTGCCTTGATAGCGAAACCTTATGATGCCTTATGCAGATCGAGTATCAAATACGCCATACAATCCCCTTGACCCAATTTAACAATCGTAGAAGTGTAATGCTTTGTCTTGATTCAAATGCATTCCCTAAAACTCATTCTACTAATGCACCAGCTACGTAAACAGAGCTTTCGCTAAATCTCTCTGCCGATGAATACTAATACCAGCTTCCCGTCATTTGTTTAAACCAAGTGTCCGTTAAATTGTATTTTTTCAACTGTCGTTTAAAGTTCACATCGTAGAACGTGCGGAATGAATGGAATGGAATGGAATTTGTGCGAAATAAACAAGCCTTCGCGTGAAAGAAGAAAATGGCGTCTGAAACATGAAACCGAAATTTGCCCATATGTGGCGCTAGCTGTTAATGTAGCTACCGTCAAACCGCGTCATTAACGCCATTTTTTCAACCATACAAGTTTCGTAGAACAGCATAGTTTTTAATAACATCAAATTTGTCCAATTTTGTGCCTGGGATCTACGATTTCCAGACAGCAATGATTTTCTGTAACCATTTGAAGAAAACTGCTGCGGAATCGCATCGAACGCTTGTCGAAGCTTACGATGGCCATGCTCTTGGTAGATCATAGTGCTTTGAAACGAAGAACGTGGAAGGCCACTGAAAAAGTTTGGAGACATCGAATGCAGGCATCGTTGGAGGAAGATGACGCTCCAAGGCAACAACTCGCAGATCAATTAAATGTGACACGAGATGCCGTCTCCAGATGTTTGAAAGCCACGAGGAAGATCCAGAAGATAGGAAAATGGGATTAAAGGACAACCTAAAGTGATTTTGCTTCACGATAATACCCATCGCACACAGCAAAACCGGTCAAAAGAAACGATAGAGGCGTTTAGTTCGGAAATTCTTTCGCATGCGACTTATTCACTAGATTTGACTCCATCCGATTGTTACTTATTTGCATCAATGGGACAAGTGCTTGCTGAACAGCAATTCACATCTTACAAAAATGTACGAAAATGGCTCGATAACTGGTTTGTCTCAAAAGAGGAACAGTTTTCTTAACGTCGCGTCCACAAATTGTCAGAGAGATGAGAAAAATGTAACCGTTAGGTAATACTTCGAATAAAATATTTTCTATAATTTTCTTACAATGAACGTATATTTTCTATACAAAAATGCCGGTTTCATATTTAAATACCTGGTACAGTGTTGCATATGACAACACAGCAAATGTTTATGCAAAACGAAAATTTTCTAAATCGATTTCAGGTAGTCTTTCAGCAATTTTTATGAAAATGTATTCGGGGCCATGATACACCAGCGTGAAGCAGTAAATACCCTTCTTAAAAACCTAATGAACCTGTTCCTTCGAAGATAATGAAACTATTATAACGGATGCCGCAATTTCATTAGCATGCTTGCGAGAAAATCTGCCGGAACGGTGAAACTACGGCGGAACCTTTGAGGCCGATTGGCCTATTGGAAGTATGCATCAGCGGCTACGGCTATATAATATTCCAACCAAAGGAAAATGTGTGCTGGAGGAGCAGATTCGAGATTACCTTAAAGCGAAGTATTTCCTCGATATCGGCGTTTGTATTTGGAGGTGCTGCGTCGATCGCAATTCGCAAGATTAAACGAGAAGAACGGAGATTCAGTGGAACAGTTTTCTTCGTCGAGCAATTTCCATGAATGGGAGCCAAAGAGCTCGAAGACAATCGAAGGCAATCGACACTCGTCCCTAGTCTTTAATCTTTAAAAGGATGTTTAATGAACCGAGAATTTCTTTTAGGCACTACAAGAAGAGCAACACTATAAATTTCCATTTACACTCTCACGGATCAGGTATTTTATATTTATTTGTGGAAATGCAGCGACTCCAAATGGTTACCTGCCATTGTACCAGCTTTTCCATCGGCTTGCAGGAATCACAATTTCTCTGACATTGTTCGTGTGATAATTTTCCGTTCATAAGATTCGAGATCATTGTGTGATATTCAATCTTTCTCTGCACTCCAATTTAATTTAACAAGTTTTATTTGACTCGTAATTTTCTACTTCGAGTAAACACATCCAACTATAGTAGAATCAAAGGGAAGTTAAATGTTTTACAGTGACTAGAAATTTATACAGTTGAATGAAGAAGCTTATTTAAAATGGAAATGAGTTCTTGCATAAATTTAATTCGTCTAGCCGATAAAATGAACAATTCGCTCTCAGATTATTCAGAAAAGTGGAATTAGAATTTTTATGGAAATATTTATTGTTATTTTTACGTTATTGAAATGAGATTAATTGTATTAACATCCATGGTTTCTTTCTAATAGCTTTATACAATTTTGTCATTTTTATAAGACATTGTACAGTAATCAATTTTAATGCTCGGTAGATTTAGTGTTAACCTCTAGTCATATAACAACGAGTTAGACTCGTAATGAATATTTTAAACAAATTCTACTACATATTATATTATAAGAGTAAATCGAATTCTTTCGCAATCAATATTTAAGTATTAACACGTTGAATGCTATGTCAATCCCTGGGGACTGACGGTATCAAATTTACAAATTAATATGTTATAAATAATTCATATAATTTTCAGAAATATTCGCACTATTTTAATAGATTCGATTGAAACAGAAAAGCACAAATGGGCTAAGCGAGTCTTTTGCTTACGCACAATTGCATTATTTCCGTTTATAGGTAAATAAAATGTGTCACGAAAGCAAAGCAAAATGGCTCCGCATTCAACGTGTTGAAGTGCACGTATCTAGTGGCTGCAGCACTGAAGAAAATCGTACAGCATGGATTCAGAAGATTACAATTGATAATTGGAATCACGGATCCTCACCGTTAGCCAAATATTTTCTGATCGCGCAGGATGGAATTGTCAGAGCGAATTTTGTGGTAGCCATAAAGACCAAGCAAATCGTTGTTGCTGCAACACAAAGATGACATTGTGTCGAATATCCCGAGCTTCGCATGTAAATTTGAGTGAACGGGATTACAGATATCGCAGCTCCGCAATATAGGCGCATTGCGTATAACCCAGTTCACCGATTGGTAGCTTCGTGCATTGATCCTTTATCCTGACTATGAAAGCGGATAGATCACGCCGAAATACATGGCCCGCTGCTAAGACAAAACAACAATGACCCTGACATTTTGGAGTCATCGTCATACATATCTCTGCTTTTAGCAAATATCTTGCTTTATAATATTAATACTAGAACTACCGAAATGGTCAAATTGATTTGTTATTGATTTTCTTCTTTCAATGTTATTAAAATTATAAGAATGTTTCCATGAAAACATTCTACGTCGACTTTTTTTTATCGAAGCACACATTAATACAAGGGTTGGACGAAATTTGAATAAATGCAACTTTTTTATTATAAAGCTGTGATATCAGTTTAGTTCAGTGCTTGGTAGTTCTAGTGTTAATAAACATCTAATCAACGATCCTCTTTATTGTGTATACAAAGGAGCAAAGTGATTTACACTTAAAACACCTTTAACACTTCTATTGCTACAACAATGTCAAGTAAAATGATAATATTAAATTTTAACTTTCTTATTGAACTGCATTAATTTTTTCTTCGTACTAAATTTTGTACATTTACATCAGCTATAAAATCATCTCCTTGCTACTCAGGAAAATTTCTAATAGCTACTTTTTTGTATTCTTTATGATCCACTAATAATTGTCAGAATTGTTAAACATTATCCACTTATCAATTGATTTATTTCTTAATATTTTATTTAATCATATATTATAATAAAAATTCCACACAGTCTAGATAAATTAAATAATGTCATTTTCACAAGAAAATTGACACTAGTCAATGTATTGGATTTACAAAATCGCTTAAATCAATTTTTAGTTTAACCATATATTGTAATAAAAATCAAACGCAATCTAGATAAATTAAACAATGTAATTTTTACAAGGAAATGTAAACTAGGCAAGTTGAACGTTTGGCTGGTTTAGTATTAATATTACAGGAACGAATCACATAAAATCTCTGTTTAATCAGCCCCGATATTTAATGCAGCTCCGCGTTTACCGTAATATCATCTCGTTTATCGAAACAGCGTGCTGAACTAGTTAAATGTTGCGAGAACGCGACTTTATAAATTTCGCGTTTCAACCGTTTAATTAAAGACATAAAATAAATTGTGCCACTAATCGTTTTGTTCGCGCGGGAGAATTATTATCGGACATTTATTCCCCGCGAAAATGCGCCGTGCACCGTTCCGAATTGCCATTCGATATAAAACCAGGAATTTTTCGAGCTGACATGCTGCACATATATCGGCGGATTCGGAGACCTATTCAATGCCTCAGGAATACCTGACTATTATACCTATATCCCTCGATCGGTAGTGGAACACGTACGAAAGTATTAACAATTTCCATCTGGAATGCCAGGCTCCCTTCCGGTTGTCTGATTAATCCTTTCGGAACGTGCGTCGCATATGTTAGAACATGAAATCCACTGCCAATCGAGTTCACGACAAGTTCACGATACTAAACTAAACCAGCTTGTGCAGATTCATGCTCGATGCGAACATGAAGCAATGCACAGTGTGTCCAAACTTGAGCAACTGATACATCTTACATTTAACACTGTAACTGCCAAACATTAAAATTGGTTAGTGTATACGTCCGCAAAAATGACAAAGTTTAAATTATTTGGATTTTGTGTGATTTTTATTACAATATAAAATTGAAGAAAGAAATTTATTGAATCGACTCTTACCAAGGTAGTTTTATAACTTTAACAATATTAATGAAGCTATTTATATTTAACACCGTACCTACCAAACATTAAAATTGGATAGTATGTATACCCTAAAAAACAACAAGGTTTAACGTATTTGGATTTTGTGCGACTTTTATGGCAATATAAAATTGCATAAAGAAATCTATTGACTCGACTCCTAACAATATTAATGTAGGGTAGCACGTCCACTGTGAGAAACATGCAATCAATATTACTAACAAACTATTTCGCTTTTCTACCACAGTGGGTGTGTCTAAGACGTTTTACATTTTCTGCAAAATAAGTTACAAAAAGTTACGTTTATTTTCGTTAAAGAATAAAATGTTGAATATTCCGGTACGCAAGAAGATCATTAAAATATAGTTTACCTGAGTTTACATGATCTCGTTTCTCCCTCAATTTCCTTTGTGCTTAAATTTTCAAGATTTTTAGAGAATGTTACGAAACTATTTGGCTGCTTCAATGTTTTACAGGCAAGACGTACGGAGGGCAACAATGAACAGAATGTTCATCAAGTTTAATAATACATTGAAGAAAACTGCCATACACATTTAATATACATTATACAGATTAAAAATTTGAGATCTCTTAAAACAAATGCTACAAAATTTGTCAACCTCTTCATTGTTGTATGTGCAAAATTTACGGAGGTCAACAGAGGATCAACTACGAAGACAAAAATTTTTTACAAATTATTTAAGTAAATTGCTGCACAGGTAAGGATTTGGTTAACCTTTTTGTACCGATGTTCAAACTTCTCTCAAAACAATAGGGTTGTCCTTGTTCCCCGTTGGAAACTGTCCGGGGTTAATAAATGTTTTGCACGTTGACTTGACCCGATCTTAAAAGGTAGTTGGGATAAAAATAGCAGAGTGCCATCTATCGTAAGGGTACACAGACTGTGGAAGAAGTTACTGTTCGCCGGTGATCGATGCAGTTATTAGTGGACGACGACACAGCAACCGTTTTCTTCGAGAGAAAGCCAACATCGCAATTCCCAAATGCACACACTGTGCTCTCCCCGAACATGCTTTTCCATTAATCCTCGACTCAAATTTCCCGATTGCGTGCGAAATGCACAAGTTCCTGTCCAAATATTGGATATCGACGAGTGTTGATTCATTTGTTAATAGCATGTCCAACTGAATTGATTCGCGGGATTAATGAAAATTGGCAGCAGTTTAGAACACGCAAAACGGTTTATTAAACAAAGCGTTCACGCGAACGTAACGTGCAATTAACAAATAGCATTCAGCCATCCGTTCGATAATTCGTAATTTTACATTTAAAAACAAATCTCACATTAAAAAATTCCCGATTCCCTTAACATGCATATATAATAAACATAGGATACTATGTTTCGTGATTTGCAGATTCTTCTTCTTCAAATTCTTGTATATATTTTACTTTTTTATGAATCTTCAAGTGGGGTTTGATGTTGTCAGCTCAAATGTAAGGCAATACTTATTTACTGTGTCTTATAACTAATTATTAATCTTATAACTAATTGTGAATTTAAATGCAATTTGCCTCACTATGTTTCTATACATAGCATTCATATTTCGTAGATATTGTTCGAAATCTTCATCACAATTCTGATTCGATGTTATAGCACAAATTCCTGTACACTGCATTTATTTATGCCAAACCAGTGAATACTTGTTAAATATACAGGAGGAAAAGTATTTTTTGTTTCATTATATATATTCTCTAGTTAAATTGTCAATTTTCCTATTCCCTCAACATGCATATATAATAAACATAGGATACTATGTTTCGTGATTTGCAGATTCTTTTACTTCAAATTCTTCAATATACTTTACTTTTTTATCAATCTTCAAGTGGGGGTTGATGTTGTCAGCTAAAGTGTAAGGCAATACTTATTTACTGTGACGCTGTTAATGATATATCTTCTGGATTTAAATGCAATCTGTCTCACTACGTTTCGACTTACAATTTGATACAAATAATAACTAAATCACACTTTGAAGTTCCATTCGAGGGTTAGAAACCTGATTTCTCTACTCTGTTTGTTACAATTCCATTGCAGCTCCGTTTCTAATCTCCCCAAGTAAAAGTAGTCTATCCCATTGTTAAAATATGAAGTGATAATATCGATAATTCCGAAATATAATGATCGCGTGAGATAATTCCACTTCACACGTTTAATTTATTTCGCGCGATCTCCGTCATTCCGACATCGGTACGAGTAATGTCACGCTTGATACTCGTGACGTTTACCAAGATGGAGTGGCGAGATACGAGATTCAAACTGATAGAAGACAGGTTAGAATTTTACGCGACATCTGTTACGATCCTGCGAAATGCAAGACGGTTATTAAAGAGTAGTTCAAAGCCAACTTGCACGGTAAATAAGTTTTGCGACGTTCACCGAGAAGAACAAGGACGAGCTCTAAGATAGCTTTATTTTGGAACTTACGGCGACTGTTCATGACTGTATATCGGTTGGCATTTCGCCACTCTCTCTCTCTTTCTCGCGACTGTGCTTGCTTTTGCCTTACGTGCTTACCACTTTCCTCGTCTTTGTCCGCTAAGCACGCCAAGATTACGGAACATTTGAAACCGCTTTGTGCACAGACGGAAACCGTCGAGAATCGCCCGTTAAACTGCGTCGATATACTAAATATTCCGCGGTATCGTCGAGTACAAAGACGTTTCCTGTGTTCGGCATCTTTTAACACCTTCGAGACGAAAAATCAGCAGCAGGACTCATTTCTTCGCAACGGAATGTTAGTCGATGGGGAAACTCCTTCGAGCGCTGAACTCGCAATGATTTTTTAAAATGAAATTACACCGGTCCTTTAGATATCATTTCGTTTCACGAAATTGCACTCGGAATCTCATTACGGTATTACAGTATTAAATAAACGAAATAATCAGAAGAAACCTTATATATTTAACGTAAATCTCTTTTAAACATTAAGTTACGATCAAGCTAAAGCTATGTCCACACTGAAACATCAAACAACGTTTTGTCACCTCTAGTTGCCATTTTGTTCTATTTTCTTTTATTCGTTCGATAAAAGGTAAATTTGTTTTCTAATAGCTTTGGATGTTCGCTTTTGCAATTAATATGTTTGCTGCCAATATTCTGCGGCAGCAACAAATAAATATTATATAGGAATTGATACTCTATCTCTGTTACTATATTGGGCTATTGGAAAAATCGTATTTTCTGTACGCTTTTTAATGGTCATTTGTTTACATAAAGAATACTGATCAATTAAAACTACATTTCCCGTTTAGTTTAGACTGAAATTAGAACTGATAAATGATACAGCAATAATATAAATATAAACGGCTTTATTATTACCAAAAAAGGACGAACGCCATCTTTGGCGTTCCGATTATATTATTATTTCTTTATTATATCTATTATATTATTTATTATTATTTCCGAACTATTTCCGACACTCTGAAAATAATACAACCGTATTTTTACATTTTTGTAACATTTTCACTGGTTTCCGTGTCGTCTATATATACGTTCGTCATAAACGTATAAGAACTGTAATCTAATTACCACAATCTGTTTCTCGAGTTTACCATTGACATAAGCAGTCAGAAAAGAAGCTTGTTCTGAATATCGGTGTTCGCGTGATCTTAAGCTGGAGAAAACTCGCAGGGAAGTTCAACTTTCTCACTTTTGTCGTTTTCACTGTACTCACTATAGCCTCTCGACGTTATCCTCTTAACTATCATCACCTACCTCTTGACTTTTGACCTCGTACCACATTTACTCGAGTCACACGTTCCTTCCTACGATTCAATGACATTTTTCTGTTTCCTCTGAGATACGCCATTTTTTGGGGGGAAATTATAACGTTTTCACAAGTTAAAAAATTCCAGATCGGTGAAATAAAAATATCAATGCACAAATATTTAACTTAATTGAAATGATTTTTCAAAATTTATTCGTTTCATATTTACTGTCGCATTTTCATAAAATTTCAAGCATATTTCAATATGCAAAATTGCATTTCTTATTTTTTTCTCGTCTCGTAAATACTTTGAATACTTTTGAAATTATTAAGATTGAATAGTATTAAATTAATACGCACGATATTCATCATAGTTTTAACGAGAGCATACGTTCATATTAAAAGAATAGTAAAAAAAAATGTAATACTATACACGACTCTTGTTCATTTTGTTGAGTCGTTTTAATTATTTTGTCTGCCTAAAATATTTAAATCACATCTCAGGAAATTTATTTCACCGATGTACCAATAATCATAATCACAACTTAAAACTCTTGCAAAATATACAGCTGTGTTTTTTGGTTTATATATTATTATACAATGTCCCTGTGTGCATCTGGACTATCATGTTGTCAATACTCCTGTAACATTTTCATATGTGTTAAAAAATCATTTCTGTGACGCAAGTAACTTATTCGCCGTGTATTCCAACCATAACATCGGAAAGCAATATCCTTACACATTGTCTTGTTTTATTCTGTGTAAAACATAGAAGGCTCGGGAAAGTGCTTGCTATAAACTTTGGAAAAAAGGCGTTATCCAATTTCATCGAGTCATGGTTGTAATAGTACAGGCAACGGTGATTGCACGAGATACTCTAACATCTTGGAAATGAAAGCGGAAGTGAGGAATAACGCAGAAATGGAAATATTATACGGTACTAAACTCGCGAAGGGGAAATAGTGGTTACGCTGAGCGAAACAATTTTATTACCCATCACACCTTTCTTCAATTTACATCGCACCGCTCGGCAATGAAAGCATTTTTATATGCGCATGAACAATGCACAATACTCATTATTAGTTTACCATTTGCTTCCGCCGATTTCTTTCGAGATAAACGCAACGAACGAGAAAACAAATGTATTCGGTTACCGCGATGCAGTATTCAATTTATTGATTGCATTATTTTGCTACAATAAATAATACAATAAATTCAATGCCAGATGGTGGAATAACTTCAAATAGAATACACGGCATATAATATATTTTACTAATCTCAATTTAATATTTCGACCTGTCAAATGATACGTTTCACATTTCACATTTCGTAATTGTGGAAATTACAAAGAAGCTGTCATTGAAACTGATTAAACGAATTTTTTCATTCAGATACATATCCAAATAAATTCGTTTTGTCATTTTTATAAAATAATGTACATCAGTTCCATTTTACGCTCGGCACGATTGATAATAATGATATGAAGCTCGTCTATAAACGTGAAAAAATGGCACAAGGTTTTCTAGTCAACCCATATTTGGGTGTATTAATTTAACCCCTTAGGCACGGTTGAATTTTGTGCGGGGCAGTTTCTCTGTACGGCAGAGAACTTGGAATGAAGTTTTTGATAACTCAATTATAATTCTTCTTAAAGATATGATGCATATACTTTAACTTTAATCATTTTGGAATGAGGTTTTTCATAACTAAATTGTAATTTTTCTAAAAGATATGATGCATATATTGTAACATTAATAATTTACTGTAATAATTAATAATAGATGATTATTTCGGATGAAATACAGATGAAAACAATCTTCACCTTTTTGAGGCACAGGATTTTAAATAAAATAACATCTCAAATTGCACAGAAGTTGAATAAAACAACTTACTAATTCGTTCTGACTTTTATAAATTTTTGTCTTCACTTATTCACACATTTAATGTCGGTTCATAACATTGCAAATGAATGGAAAATCTACGCATAAAATACTAAACTGTGTGACAACGAGGAACGTCAACTTTTAATGGTGGATTAAAATATATCCCACCTTGCATAAAAAGCTAAGTAAAAGGTGGAGCAGTTTTTAATCCAGCTAAGCCCATAGAATTACACCTTCCATTGAGAATGAATCATCCGTGATGAACATCCAAAGTGAACAGTTTATAGTCGGGTATTTGTAGTGTGTCCACGTAGTAGTATTAATTAAACTTCCCGAATTAGGTTTGCCCTTTGATAGTAGACATAACAAAAAGCGATAGAACTGTCCCTTACACAGTATACTTCGTTCACTAATTAGTATGGACAATTATTTTGGATGAAATACGGACGAAAATAATCTTTATACCTTCCGTTGCGAATAAATCATCCGAGATGAAAGTTCAAAGTAAACATTTCATAGTCTGGTTAAATTATTTGCGATGTATCCACGTAGCAGTATTCATCAAACTATCATTATTAGATACACATATTGATAGTTGACATAACAAAAACCGACAAAACTTTCCCTTACACCGTATATTTCGTTCACTAATTACTATGGACGATTAGGTAGGATTAAATACGAACGAAAACAATCTTTACACCTTCTGTTGCGAATAAATCATCCTAGATGAACATCTAAAGTGAACAGTTTATAGTCAGGTTAACGTATTTGCGGTGCATTCACGTAGCAGTACTCATCAAAATTTCATGACTCGATAGCAACGAGTGTAGAATCGCTTGTGAACCATAAAATTTTCAAAGGAATAACAAAATTCGCCGTGTCATCTGAATACTGCAGAACAGAGTGAGGACATAATATTTCGAAGCGATTATATCATCGGTCATCCAATTTAAAGCGTTTACGCCGCAGGAAATTTAGATGCCTTCAGAGAAAACTCACTTTGCTCATGCACGATGCCGCTCGTAAATACCCATCACGTTGTACCGTATAAAGCAGTCGGTGTAGCCAGTTGGATTTATCGTAAATTTTCGAGTCTGTGTATCGTGAATTTATTGTCCACCACAGATGCAATCGTTCTTGCGGATGAAATCGCCGCAATTTCCGGCGAGTCCACGCTCGGAGCTGCCTGTGTTCGCATTACAGTCCCAATTAACGATTAATCATACCCTAATTGACGTTGTGGTCTTTATTCAATCACTATTTTCCAAATGATCAACCCAATTCGACGCGTGACGTGATTGAATAATATGATACGCTTCGTCAAAATGGCTCTTGCCGATGTTTGCCAACGTAAGATCCCGAAACCTCGGTATCCAATTATTTTGCCAACTGCATTCACTCACTTCCGGTCCCTTTCATTTCAGAAAATCTTCCTTCGACGGCAGATTTCTATGCGAAACGAAAATGTTCTATTTCGAGCACGACAACTCGACATTGTGCGAAGACATTCACTAATCACTTCAATAAATTGAAAATAATATTAACGCAGTTTTCAAATCTTCTAATGTCTGACTTATTTTACATCTCATCTACTTATTTCTGTTAGAATTGCGTGAAATCCACAGTCTGACAATCGCGTTAATTATTTTCTTGGAGATTTGAGACAAATTTTGAAATGCTAAAGATATTCTTTAGCAAGACTTTTGAGACAGCTCTTTTTAGAATTGTTTATTGCAGTTGTTACGTGTATCTTTATGCAAAAGGCTCTATCTGTTTGCTTTTCTACTTTATATTTTTATAAATGTATAAAATTTTCAGTCCAATAACGAAGATTGAAAGAAACGAGAGATTAGTCGGCGAATGGTGGCGTTTGCGAAAAACATTTGTTTTTTAGAAAATTCGGTTTGAGTATTGATCCAGTGCACATGCACCGGAGTAAGAGGAACTATATGCAGCTGCTAGCTAGAGTAGGGAGGCCACAGAAGTGTCTGAGACTGAGTTGAGTGCGTATGTACTCGACTATTATTCAAACTCATTTTTTCTTTCCTTTGCAAACTTTTCAGAAAAATATTTTTCAGCTCTACTTCGACTTTCCTTTATGCGCTGCCGTCAGACTGTTGACGTACATACAGAAGCTACCTTTAAAACCCACGAGAAAATGAACATTTTTCAAATCTTACTACATTAAGATTTTATTATATTGATCTGCACATTTTCAGAATGTAAATATAAGCGTATCACAAGAATCAGGGGATTTGTTCAAATATTCATTCGTCCATCTATATATTTATTCCAGCAACGTCGTTGGCTTTTAATTATTAATACTCAAATGGATATTAAATTGACAGTAAAATGCAGTGGTTGATCAAATTATTGGAACCATTCAAACAAATTGACAATTTTATCTTAAAGCAATCAATTTGTAAATAGAAGTCTTGGTACATCCAATAATTTTCAATTCTTTCGTGAAAATGTAAAAATATAAGATACACGTTCCTCTTTTCATGGATGAGTATGTTTTTCACGTGGCATTAATTATTCAATCAAAAAATGCATGTAAGTTAATCTGCAATTAATAGTATAACCTAAAAGCGATGATATTAAGTGAATAAAATTTTTTTAGGGGAATTAAGATTTTATATGAAGAGCACACGATAAAATTTAGTATAGATGTGACTTTATTTCTAGAAAAATTGCACATATATTTCAATGCACGTTGCAGTGTTCAGTGCTTAGAAGATAGGAAAAGGTTCGTGAATAGAGAATATTTTTAGCAGGATTAAATGGCAAACTAGATAAAATTGATCGTGGCGAGTGTAGCGATTTATTCAGATACATCGCACGCTAGGAAATCGCGAATTTATCAACCGTGATATCATTCACAGAAGTGGGATTAGTTACGATAAGAATCGCCCTCTTAGACACTGTATTCTAGATCTGACCTTTGCGAATTTTAACGATGCTGCCCTTTGCAAACAATTACGAGGAAATCGTTGGCACGCCTCGGTAAAGATACACTTTACTTTCTTCAAATGTTCTCGTTCCGCTTGTTTATCGTTACACCACGGTTCTCTTGCATTTCTGGCGAAATGTCAATGCATTATTTTTAATATATTAAAATTTCTTTAAAGAAATACAATGTTTCTATTTCACGATTATCTCTCACAATTTATGCATAAAAATCTCCAGTCTATTCTTCATTTATCATTTACCCCTTCCACGTCATTGTCATGTTTTTTGAATTATTGTAATCAAATTTTATTGACATTATCGTTAGACTTTCTGCTGGCACAGATGATTCGATGCAGATAATCGAATGTGAAATAAAAACGGATTTTGGACTTCCTAAAATTTAAACTTAAGTGTAAAAGAATGTGGTTAGTCACGCAATAACAATAACAATAACAATAACAATAGCAATAATAATAATATATAAAGTAGTAATCCTGCATTTTTATAATACTACAAATTAAATTTCAAAGGAACGGATTTCCATAGACTTCACTTACATATAAAAATTAAATGTTTAATGAGGTATCAAGAACTGTATAAATACGAGGTGTTGAATAATTTCAAGAGAAAGTATGGCAGGCTATTTGCAGATTTTTTAAAAGCATCAAATAAAAAATTAACAAATTGAATTATGACGGATAGGTAAAGTTAAAAATAAATTAAAATTAAAGTCTGAGTTAGCTCAGATATTGTTAAAAGTTGTCAGAAATGATATTAATATCCTCTAACTCTTAAAAATTCATTTGATTGTTACCTTTCAACTGTACAAAGTTATTTTCTATTGAAATTACTTTCTGTTACATCGTCGGAATCCACGGTTTACCTTCATTCGACGTTGGAAAGTTGTAGCATTCACGACGTGACGAAAATTAATATTTGACTGAATATCAGGCCTTGACTAGTGAAGTGTTTCTCACCCTAATTAGTCGGAAATCTCTCCATGATGAAGTGGAAAGGAAACGGAAAAGTTTTTGCGACTCCTTGTTGGTTCGTTTCTCTCTGAAGGAGACACGGCTCGGGGCTCCGCTTAAAGAAAATCTTTCAGGGACTGCCGAATATAGGTCATGGCGTACTTCTTGCATCCCTTATCTTTTTTCATCGATTTAACGTGAAACCAGCATAACAAACGCATTCCAAGTGAACGCTTTATCGGTATAGCGAATACATCTGCTTAGTCGTTTGGAAAGAAGCGAAACGTATCCCGTCTTAGCAAAATTTACTATCGCAAAGTCTTGCGTGACATTTTCTGAACTCGCTGATGCAGCAAAAGTGAATAGAAGAGTTCGGTAACGGAGATAAGTTTGATAAGAGTTTTATAACAATCTGTCGACCACAATCAGATGCATTTAGCCTTGAAATCAGAATAACAAATTTTTAAACTGCAATTGGAACTATTTAAATTTAAATGTCGTGAAGAAACTAACAGCACCAAAATGTGCCATATTCGGTACCATTTAAACATCCCTTGAAATTTTTTTCGTTGCAAGAGATAATAGCGAAACAATCAAGGAATCAAAATTGGTGAGACATCCTGTATGTCACTAAATTCATAGTTTTCTTTGTATATTTTTATTAACAATAGAAGAAGCAAATAGAATACGAATGAAACACCCAGTGTGTATCAATGTACTTCTGAAACACTATATCCGGAAACACTTCGAGAACAGTGTAGCGACATTTTCCTCCAATTTGCGTGTTCTTACCGTCGCATTTTGCGGAGTTTTATACGAGAGTTCACATTCATATCCTCGCGGCAACGGGCGGGGAAGCACAAGGCTGAAAAGCCGAAGGCATTTCTTCGTGCGTCACCGATATACCTAGGTCTGCGCGAAATTTTTCTGTTCGGGTGCGATCTGCGTGAATTGGAAAAATGCGAGAATGAAGCTCGATGCGAAACATGGGAGAGATCAACGGGTAAGCAATTCTGCTGCTTTCAAATAGTCGATTTCTGTTTATCCGGTTTCAAAGGCTGTCCTCGTGAAAAAACATAAGCAGATTGCGAATGTTAATGCTCTCGTGCTTTCGGAGGATCATTTCAAAAATGGAGAACTACGAAAATTCACCTGCATTATGTTAGATATCCTGTATGCTACAGGGAATATCTACGACAGAGTTCACCAACTTTATGAACATCTCCGGTTTATTTAATGGATTCACTAAAATTTCGCAAGTGTTGCACTTTTTTTTTGTATGTGCATGCAAATCTATAAGTATATTAAAGATTGTTTTGTGACGATAATATTTATTCTAAAAAGCATGCATAAACTATTAGTAGTTAGCAATAAAGGAAAGATTGTGAAAGTGAAGTTATCGAGAAGAAGAAGTAAAATACCCGAAGGCTGGGCCAATACAAGTGCATTAAATTTAGAATTTAAACAGATATTTTTATGTAGTATAAATAATAATTTGTCTTTTAAAAGGAGAATTTTTAATTAGTCTATAGTATTTAAGAGCTGTATTTGCTGTTATTGCAAGATTAATTTATTGCTACTTTGGTAAGTCAATGTACATGACTTAAATAAATATTATATTAGGCGAGGCAAAGGGCATCGTCAAACATCTGAAGGGGTTGTAACATTTAATTGTTAATAGATTGTGTTATAACCAAGATAAAATGCATAAAAGTATAATCTTTCCCCCATAAAGTTTCATTATCTTAAAAAACAAATCCTATAATTTGGGGAACACAGTTTAATTAAGGAAAAATACGAAACTATGGCTATCAATGCATGTGCACCTACATATAAATGTACAAACGAGAATGGCATAGAATAAAAAATGCTTTTTATAGTCCAAACATTTTTTAGAAGAACGTAAAATATCTTAAAACAAACCAAGATTATGGCAATAAAAGAAAGTGAGTTTCTACAGCATTAATTATAAATCATAAACTCTTGTTTTAACAAAAAAGACAGTGGAGGCAATATTACATAATAACAATATTTTGTAGAATTTATCACGATTTTAATAAAAATTCTTTTACTTCCTACTTTTATATTTCCCTTTTCATATAAATTAGACGGTTTTATCAACATTTTGTAGTTCGATGTTTCGGAGAATCTTATTAGTTTGATTGACAACTAAAGCGGCAGAATATCCATTTAACCCTCCGTCTGCGGTTTCGGAGTCTATTTTGACCCAGAGTATCAAAATCGATACTTAATTATCCAGATTCTAGTGATTAAATTGAATGAATTGCTGATATATTTGAATTAACAGAATGACTAATGTGTCTAGCAGAAATATATTTAGAAAATATATTTTAAATAATGTGCGAATATTCACACATATGATCGATTATAAAATTGGAAGAATAGTCCACTATTTTTATAAAAAAAATTATTATAATATAGTATAGTAATAGTTTTATAGAAATTATTATTAATAATATTCATAAATCGCACATTTACTATTTTATGGAAGAATTTGCATTGAAATACTGCGTCGTGAAATGATCTACTGAAAAATGCAGCAGTGTACACCACTACTGTGGCCGTTTTAAAGCAAAAATTATAATGAACACTGTATCATTCTCATTTAATTATACAAAAAAGTGCTAACAGAAAATGGTTAACTCGATGTCGCGGGATTATACGTTGGAACAATTAGAAACCACGTTTTCTGCTTAAATTATTAATTTAAACCGTAGAAATTCTGGCAATGAATGTTAATTCACTCCTTAGGCGACTATGAATTATGTATATTACTCTCGACATTATCTGAAATTTATGCGAGCGAGCACATTCAAACTTCTAATTCTCAAATATACAAGGTAATCATTTAATTTCGAACTATATAACAACGAATTTCATAAGCATCACAACTTTTAATAGGATAAACCGGTTTGGTCATAATTAGAATACCTTGTTGCCCGTCGATCATCCTTTACTGCAATGGCAGCCCTACTGTTTCCAAATTATATTGGAAAATATCGTGTATCAGCAATTTCGAATTTGAGAAAGTTTAAACTTTATGTATCTGAATACATGCAACACACATTATCACTAACAATGCATGGAATGTTATTCCTGTAAATTCTGCAGGTAAAAATTTGCTCATTTTCTATTTTGAAAATTATAAAACCATTTACTGTTACTTTGAATTTTTATTGCATTATTTGCGTTGATACAATTCAATTAAGAGAAACTAATCATTAACAGTGCAAAGAATCCATGTAGCACCAGCATTTTGTTAAACAATTAACACAAAACTGAAATACGTGATTTGGGAAACGTGTAAAGAAAGATTAATAGAAGTGAAAAACGAAAATTAATAGAAGTAAGGAACTTTATAATTTATTTATAGAGTAGTCAATTAAAGAAGCTTTATGTTAGTAAGTTGGCATATTGACTGCCATGTCAGCCTCATGTGGGTGACAATTATTTGTCCACATTTAAAAATAAATTTGTACGTTAATATATTCATTGCACCTATTATGTATCGTACATTTCAGGCTTTCAATTATTGCTTTGTTGAATAAATTCTTTTGATATAGTTAAGGCTGTTAGTTTGGCAGGTGAAGTGTTAAAGCAATTTAATACACAGAAAAATTCTAAAATCCATATACGATTTTATATATTTTTATAAATATATATAATAAATATAAGTATATATTTTAGATGATAATCTACGACTGTGTCAGTGAAATATACAGACCAATTATTTATAATTCTGGAGAATCCGATCCATAATGCGATTAAATAAACTCAACATTGTTTAAATGACGTACATAAATAGTAATTTTAACCGATGGTAAATGAGAATTGCAGATAGTAAATTAACACAAAATCTATCAAGAATTATAATTGGCTAATGTACATTGTCTTAGAAAAATGACGAAATTTAAATTATTAAGATTTTGCGAAATCCAACTTACAGTTTATGAATGAATAAAGAAATCTGTTGAATCAACTCCTATGAAGGCAATTTTATAACTTGCATAATCGTGGAATAAAAAATCTAGAAAGAGTCGTTTGACCCGCCGTGGTAGGTTTAGGGCCAAGTATCTTTTTCAATAGCAGTTGACGTTCCGTGAATATAAAAATGCGATAAAGCAGTGAATGGGTCCAGTAAACACGCTCTCATCTTGCAAGTCACCCCATAGAAGGTTGCTACCCTTCCCAGCTCCCTACTAGCAACGCGGTGGGCGGAAACGACTAATTTGTAACCTGACTGTTCGCGATGGCCAACTTGATTTGCGATTTGTCAGCCACGACCCCGCCCCCTTTATATTTATGTACAGTTGATCCTCCAATAACACGGTACTCGAAATACACAGAGATAAAATAACACGGTAAAAAATCCCAACAATCCCCGAACAACAGAGCACTTGATTACGCGAGGATGCCAGATTTTAAACCCTCGAACGCATCGGCAAATAAAAAAGTGCCGCTAGCAAAGTCAATTTGCGATGGTATTCATTAAAGGAAAAATGTATTCTTTTTTGTAGATAACAAAGAGCAATAATACAAATACGAAAAATTGGTTATATATTTCTCTTTATAATATCATGCTTTTCATACTACTTTGGCATTGCTTCGTTCCAAAAATCTCAATGGAAGACAATACAATGAAATGGCTGCAGATTTGCATGTAAATTCTCTTTCTCGTTGGCAAGTAAGGAATTCCTCGTGAGAGTAAAACAAGAATGAAAAACATAGATACATATTGCGATTGTGTGAAACATGTATAGTAGTTCGAATACTTTTGTGGCTTCACATCATCAATGTTCCCAAGAAACAGTTTAATCTACCACAAATGGCCCTCTTCAGATTTCCTATTTTACACTCATTGAAGTTATAAAATTGCCTTTATAGGAGTCGATTTAATAAATATCTCTGTTCATTGATACATTGTAATGAAAATCGCAAATTATCCAAATAAATTAAATCTAGACATTATTATAAACCAATACACACCAGTCAATTTTAATACTCGATAGCTTTAGTGTTAAATATGTTTCTTTATAATATCATGTTTTTCATACTTCTTTGGTACTGCTTCGTTCCAAAAATCTCAATGGAAGACAATACAGTACATAAGAATGGAAGACGATGCAATAAATTAACTGTCGATTTTTATGCAAATTCTCTTTCTTGTTGGCAAGTAAGGAATTCCTCGTAAGAATAAAACAAAACATTGAAATGAAAATCGCAAATAATTCAAATAAAATAAATCTTGGTTCTTTTATACGACAAAACACACTAGCCAATTGTAGGACTCGGTAGGTTCAGTGTTAAACTGCTGTAAATATAAATGTACCACTTTCAAATTCGACATTTACAATCAGCACACTTGCAGCTCATTACCAGCACAAAAGCATCATGCAATTCGCAATGCAATGACATTTTTTAAAGCCTCGAAAACTTTGAATGAAACCGTTCGAATATTTCCGTGGTTCGTTGTAACCGTCTCATGCGCTGCGCGCTCTTCAGACGCTGCTCGCGTGTTCGAACGCAGGAGACGATGCCGCTTTGAAATTAGCTTAACGAAACGTTTACGATGCCGGCGTCGGAACGTTGACCGCTTAGGTGTCATCATTAAAGCTTCTTATGCAAACGTAGAGGCTCTTAAAAAGCGGCGCGCGACACGTTCTAAAGCCATTCCCAGATATAAAGACGTGTGTCGCGAGTTGTCGCGTCTGAAAGCTGAAAAGATATCTCTCTCGCAGGCTAGCATTCATGCTCGCGCCGACGCTCTGCAGAGAAACGTAGTCATTGTATTCCCAACAAGTTTTGCTGCAGAGCGAAGTTGAGCTGCACTCTGCTCTCTTGACAGTTAGACCTCGGTGTATCAATAGAGCGAACGAATCTACCGGTGCCAGTAAAATCTCCGGTGAAACAGCACCGGCGCTTCAAGCTCCTTCTGCGACTGAATCTCTCTTTCTCCTTCTCTCTCTCCCTCCCCCCCCTCTCTCCTTATTCTTTTTCGTTGCATTGAATTTTTTGTCGCTCAATTCAGAATTGTGGATAGTCGGGTTCTTTTTTATCCTCGCTGGACTTACAATGTACGCTCCATGGTTATTTAGGATTGTACTGTTTACCTCGGTGAAAACGTTTTCTGGTTCACGGTGCACTGTGTATGGAACTGAAATTATTTAGCAATCGCTGTACGTTCGACTCTTGGGATTCTTGCTCAGAATTATTTCCTCCACTTAAAAATTCAAAAGGTACGCTTTGTACAGTCTGCGTGTTGCACTTCGACTGCCAAGTGTGCACAAGAAAGAATATATTGGATAGTCGGAAAAGTATTGAGAGATTTTTGTTACTAGATGTTGTTTGGTGTTATACAGTTGGTATGGAAAGTATTCGTACAGCGACTAATTTCAAATAAAATTGTGTGCGTAAACTTCAGTTATAAATTTGAAGCGAATAAAATGATGAATAAATATTCTTGAGTATTTGTAGAAAATATTTCATGAAAACTAAATTTTATTTTTATTTCACTTATATATTGGAAAGACAATGTAAAATATGATATAAATATTATTTTATATTCTACTATTTCCACTAAGAAATTTTAAATCGTTTATTATCGTGCTCTCTATTTGATTTTGGCCTTAGTGTCTTCTCAATTTTCATTCACACGATGTCTTCAATCGTTCAATTTGTTATTAGACTGCGGAAATTTATCTATGTATTTATGGATAGTTGGAATTATTATGGTTCGTTGGAACCACTCGAAGTTGCTATGAAACAAACATTATAGAAAGCAGCAGAAGTTGTAAGAAACTGCGATTTAAACGACTCGCGTCCATTATGTACAAAATGTTGTACAACTTAAGGCCAAGCGCGTTGATACGTGTAGAAAAAAGTTGTTCAGAATGATGACCTTGACACCATGTTCAAGGTCACTGAAAGCAGAGAGGTCGCCCTTGTAATTACCAATTTTATATTTATTTATATTTTTAATATGTGCTCAAATAAACGAATTTATTTAATAATGTCTGATGGAAGCATCTTTACAATTTCAATAATTATAAAAAAATGGGTAATCATTTTTTAATAGGAAGTGACAAAGAATAGTCGGGCAGGAGTGCTTCGTACGTGTTTGTTTTGCATCTTTGCAATTTAACACATTTATCGTCCATCTTTTAATTTTTCGAGCTACATGAACATGGCTCTATTAATACTCTGACCCATATATGGGTAACAGAATTATTAGTCCATGTTTAAAAATAATTTTGTACGTTAATATATTCGTTGCATTAATTTTAGTTGATATCTGAACAATACAAGAAGGTTAGACAGATAACTATATGCCATACATTTAAAGTTTTCAATCGTTGCTTCACTAAATAAATTAATTTGATTTTATGGAATTGTTGAGGTCGTCAGTTGGACAGTTAATGTGTTAAACTGTTTAGAGCACGTATTGTGATATACGCGGCTCGATGAAATTTCAGCAATTAATGTACAAGGGTACGGAGAAGTGAACAGAGATGGAAATTGGTCTGATTAGTTTTTAGACACATAGAACGACGACGTTAATGAGGATATTGAACGGAATTAGCGACGTAACAACTTACCGGCAAGTCTGGCCTCCTTGCATGCCTCGTACAGGTCCTGCTTGATCTCTGGATTGTTATCTGCAATTGTTTCGCCGACAGTGACGAACCTCTCGACCGCCAGATTCACCGCTTGACCGATCCGGTTTACCGCACGGTAACTTCTGCCCGAGCATAGCGGACGTTCCCTGTGCGATACTAATGTGGAGATCTGGGAAAAGAAAGAAAATAAACTGTTTAATAATGTGGAAATGTTGTATTATAATGTTATTTGTCTTATTTATATTCGCGAACTATTATAAAATGTGCAAGAAAGTTCTGTCGCTTTTTGTTAAATCAACTTTCAAAGTTTTGAGGATTTCTGAGGATATATTATCTCACATTAATCTGTTCTAGAATGTACAATTCGAAAGAGCATTTGAGAAACTATGGTACGAGAGCCAAATACGGAATAAAAAATTAAAAATTCTGAAAGTAAACATTTTTGCGTTGTGCTTAACGCTTAATGCTAATTTTAATTTTTTTAATTAAAAAGAACCATTTGATTTTCTCGATGTCTTATGCACCATGATTCAGAATAGACATACATTGGCTTCTACTACTATTGCAAACGTGCTAGAAGTTGACCAAACAACAGCATTGAAGCACATAAGTGAATGACTTTGAAGTTTTAAGAAGAAAACGATAGAACTTTTCCTTGCACCAGTACAGTGCAATTTCAGAACCACTTTTATTGCAGGACCCTAATATCGTGTTACTCTTTCTCAAAATCTGATGTAACTATTAATTTAAATTTTTCAAACTTTCTAGTAGCATACTTGGTGTGCACTTTAGCCAAAGAGGGTGTTGAAATAGCGAGAAGAAACTTTTATGCAACCCTATCATGAACCTTTTTGTATTTTTAACTTGAACATAGATGATGCTGGTAATCCAATAGTAGATCCAATTTTAATAACGAATTTCAGTAAAAATATGTGTTAACTTTAGTAATAAAAATGTACAAAATTTCAAGTAGATCGGTTTAATAGTTGCTGAGGGAAAAGAACTCGGAGTCGGCTTATTTTCTATCTAACGCAGAAATGTAGACTGTCTTTACAGTAGCAGTTGTTTATTAGAGTAAAATTTATTGTAATCAATACTAAAACGTAATATACACATAGTAATTTAATCGTAATTATTTTGTGATATTGTGACACATGCGTATAAGGTGTTTACATATTTGTTTCATCTTTCGTTTGGTCATACTACTGAAAAAAGTAGTGGATTTAATTTATTCGAGGGATCGTATGGCCCACCTTGTACTTTAACGCGCACACCGCTAATAACGGGAATTCATGGCTGTAATAAATGGTAAAAATTTATGCACCGTGGATATAATTTTCTTCTCGTGTACAGTAACGAGGAGAAAATTAGCCGATGCCTCTGTTTGGCAAAGCTCCAAGTTACAATTTGCGCTGCAAATAAGATAGCCACCGAGAAAGTATCAATTTATCTACATTAGGTCTACTAAATTGGTTCCCAGTCGCAAGTATTTTGTAACGAATGTACATGTATTACACAATCATTAGGTTGCGTAACATAGTAGCAAGATTAAAATATTAATAAAACTTTTTTAAGTGGGCCTACACTTAAATTTTTAAAATACATTCTTTTCTAATATTTTTGTTTCACTTTGCAGAGATGTGCATTGTTCTAAAAACATTGTATGGAAAAAACCAAATCAATATGTGATTCTTGTTGACTGCAAATTCTATGCAAACAAATCCTTTCAAATTTAATTTTATCAAGCTTGTTGAGTTTTAATTTAGAAAATGGCTTAAATAATTAATACTAATCTGTTTCCTACAAACAAATGTCTAAATACCGTGTCTGATTTAAAATGTATCACCGATATGAGCTTAAATTCCGTAATTCTCGCACCTGATAAGACGTGCCCACTCGTTAAAAACTTTTCTCGTTAAAATATAATTCGAGAACAGGAAAAACATTAAAAAACCATTAAAAACATTCTATATAATTTTCCAACATGAGAAAGCAGCTTTGAGGATATCGCGTAAAAAACTTTCTACTTTCTATCCAATATCCGTCAGAAATGGGTTGAATTATAGGGAACCTCTTCTCGCCGAAATTCGCATATCACATTCAAATTGCTTTTCGTCGTCTGACTTTGCCATCCATTTCCAGCTGTTTCCATTATCGTATACGAAGTGACAAGTAATACAGTAATGTCTCGATGTATGTAACAGAGATGTCCCCATTCGAAGAGACCAAAAGAGAAACATGACATGATACTGTGAAATAATGCCAATCTAACGATAAATTGCTTTCAATTATTTTTTTACGAGAAATTTACCAAACATTGTATAATTCTGAGTACATTTGCTCCAGGAATACACGATTCCTCGTTCCAAGTAGAACATCGATTTTACAAACTGATCGGTGGAACGTAAATGTTTGGATAGTACAATAATTACTTTGCCATAGTGCTAGATTAAATCTTTATCAATCTATGCTACGAATCAATTATCTTTGCCACGGTAAATTTGTAAACTACTTGTTGTATCAACAAATGTTTCAGGCAAGAGTTGTCTGATATCGAGTAGGGTATCCAATGTGATCTTTAGTTATTAAATGTTATGATGACATAAATGACATTTCACAATAAAACTCAGACATTCTTAAAAAGACAATAGCTTTGTTAATATTAGACCGTACGATTTTAATTTTGTTTAGAAATTGGGACAATTAGATTACCACACCACGTAAAAAGCTTTTTTAAAAATTGCTATTTATCAGAATTTTATCAGTATTATAATTATTTGCATAGAACGCATCTCGTTAGCAGTTTAGGAAATCCTGAGAATATCAGCAACGCCGAAGTCGGTTCATTGAGGCGACTGGGAATCTGCTGGCTGGAGAGGCATGCTTAATTATTAACCAAGTTCAGGCCAAGTCTAATTATTGTCGCATCCCGGTGTGCGACGTTCTGAAAAATGAGCGTGACTAATGCACGCGAAGCTTTTCCTCCGGTTGCAGTGGAAACCAGCCACGCTCGGATTGTTTTGTCTGCCGGCTAACGACCAGACAGCCACCCCCCATCCCTCTTTGCCCCCCTTTTGCAAACCAACCCCCTCTCGCCGGTCGCCGTCGGTAAACGCCGAACGTGCATTCAAGAAAGATGCACGGGAGTAACCCCGTTACCTGGCCTGTAGCTGCAGGGCCCATATATCTCGTTTTCCTCGCAATTAGACAATGCATTTAGCCACCGCCCCTTTTAAACTGTTCTGCGAGCCAGTCGAGGACGAGCAGATGAACGAGGAAGAATGAGAAAGCGACAAGCAGGCTTCTACCGGCGAAGAGAGAAATAGGTGGGGCGGAGGGGGCAGAAATAGGTCGACGGAAGAAGAAAATGAATCGAGAAAAATGGTAAGATGCGAGACCGATCTGTATACGGGGTGGTCGATTTTAACACTTCGGGCAATATTTTTTCGTGATTTGCCTGCCGATAACCTGTTAACGCTAAACTATCGCAGCTGGTCAAATGATTATTTTCCAAATTTTTATTTTACAATTACTGAAGTTATAAAGCACCTTCGTCAGGACCGATTTAATTGATTTCTTCATTCAATCATTTTTGTAATAAATACTGCACAAAACCTATACAAAATGATCTTGCATTTTTATAAAACAGTATACGCTAGTCAATTTTAATGCACGACAGATTCAGTGATAAGATCCCTTCAGAAATTTCATGCAATGCATTTTCTGTCCACGGTTATTTATTACTAACTCTGTAAAATTAAATTTAGTCACTTTTGCAGAACGTTTTATAAGCGTATAGTTAGTTGGCTTTAAGTTTTGTTTATTTGAAGCGTTTTCGGCGAGTGGACTGACCAATTCTACAGTAGATCAAACTAGTATTGACACCGCCATCTTTCTTTGCATCTTCTACGTGTTAGGTGATGTATGAAGTTCAAACGATCCGTGCATGCTATTGATGTATCTTGTGGTCGTCTTTGCTTTTGGTTTGTAAATGGCTCTCCGTTCGTTGGCATTCAATAGCTCGTCGTATGCATATTCATTCGGTTATATTATATTTAACATAACAAGTATCGTAAGGGCCTACTTCAAAAATGTTACATTATTACGTATATACCTTCGAAACCATTCACTTGGCAGTGAAATTAGTACAACACGCATTTCTATATTTAAATTGGACACCCTGTATGCTGGACGTCTTGAAAAATAAATGTACAAACTACTACGTAACTGATGGTACAACTGGAAATGGACTGACTCTGTATAAAAAAAAGAAGAATTTTAATAATTGGGTAAGATGTTGTTGCAAGGCAAATTTTCATTTTATCACTTTAGAACAGTAATAATTTTTGTTAACATCTTGATCTGCAGCGATTTTCATTAACATTTAATTCTATTACTTTTTAAAAGAGAATACATTTTTTAATATTAATCGCATGACATGTTTCCTATTTTGAGAACCTGTTTAAGATATCTGAGGATGTGAAGATATTTAAAAAAAATTCTAATTGGTATAAGTCGTGAAAATTAAAGGTTAATAATAATATTATTAATAATAATATTATTAATCTTTAAAAATATTTAAAATGATCGAAGTATTAAGTAAATATCCAAATCAATATTTAATCGTTCATTCCATTTATTTGAAATATGGAATCAAACATGACTTTCATAATTCTTCGCAATTTCACTTCATGTTCTAACAAGTCCTTGTAATTCGAAGATAATGTAATTATTTCCTTAGGTGAGGTCTACTTTCGTTTATAGAGTTACAAAAAGAATTAAAAACAAGTTCCTAACGACGGTGGAGCACAAGGAATTAAGTTACAAAGTACTTTAACAAGTTCCATAAGAGAAGACACCTGCAGTTCAGTGTTCATCCACTTTGTTATTTCTCCCGATCATTCCATCTGTAAATAAAAGTTTCCGAGCTAGAAGTGGATCATGCAGAACCCTAAGAAGTCGGCAAAATGATAAAAAGAAAGTTGCTATCTCCGTTTTCCAGAGTTCTTACCGAACTTCAATAACATTTTTCTGACTGGTTTTAAATTTCCTTAATTACATAACTTTCTTTCCTCGAAAACCAATTAAAAATAAAGAAATTAATGATGCTTCGGATCTCATTCCGTGTCTAGGTTTTCGATTGATGCCAAAAACATACTCTTTGAAAATTTTACAATAAGTGTTCAGTTCAATAAATAAAATATTAAGTAGCCACTGTAACCATGGACTAAAGTTTATGCAAAAAGATTTCGTACATCGTGTGGAAACGAATAACTTTTTAAAATGTTAATAATATGACTTGACTTCTTTTCTGGATGTTAGAAGGATTAGTTGACTAACTGATATGTAAACAATTTTCTTTGAAATTTGCTATTGGTCGCAACTGCGAATAAAAAAGTAATGGTCATGATTTAGAAACTTTTTATCTGTGCCTACAATAGAAACTTAAAACACATTCTTTGTAAATTCATGTTAGTTGTAAATATTATAAATATTGTAAGATGAAAAAATCTTTCACTTTTCGATAAATTATATTTCGTAGCAACTTTAATCGATTTCTA
Source organism: Agapostemon virescens (assembly GCA_028453745.1). Taxonomy (NCBI): domain Eukaryota; kingdom Metazoa; phylum Arthropoda; class Insecta; order Hymenoptera; family Halictidae; genus Agapostemon; species Agapostemon virescens. The sequence continues at coordinate 9,772,013 of CM052092.1, forward strand.
TGAAAGTTTATGCATGTGTTATAAACATATGTGTATAACTTCGTTAAATTTTTAATATTGACATAAAAATGCTTAAGAGTCGTGACCTGTTCTTTTCTCTTTGGAATTGTGATCAGTAGCAATTAAAAAAAAAAAATTATTTACATATTATCTAAGAAAATAATACTTCTAACGTTGAAAAAATAAAGCTCAAGCTGTTCGGCTTCCAATTTTAAAATCGTTATCCGTTTTCAAAGGATATACGAATACTTTTTACACCGACTGCTGTCCGCGGAAGGGAAACTAAATTGCTTGGACTGGCTTGGGAATCCGCCAGATTTGATTCCAATTGAAAATTCATGGACAATCTACAAAACCAGACTAGTCAGAATGGACTGTACCACCACAAATAAATTGATCCCAGCAAAGCAGTTACTCATGTATGGCATTCGGACGAAAAAATGTTGACAGGCTGCCAAAGATGAATTGAACCCATGTCGAAGCGAGTACAAAAACTGATTGAAACCAAAGGAGGACATGGACTCTACTAACACGCTGACTGCCCTAAAAAATCCCAGCTACCACAAATCCCCAAACTTCAATTTATTAGGTTGCGAGTTATGAAACGTCCGATCTTGGACAGAAAGGTTAAACAAGCGTAACTTTCAACCGAATAGATTTATTGATAAAATAACGTGTAGCGACCATTGTCTGGCGCAAAGTTTCACTCTAAAAACGCCTGATTGGTTGCGATGTAAAAACGGCATTGGCCAATTGGAGCGTGTGTCGTTGTAATGTCTGTGAAGCTGGCCGTTATTAAAATTATTATCGTCGCGATAATAAGAAAAACGCTGTTGATTCTTATTTCACAATGTCTAAAGAATAATCACTATTTTTTCAGATTCGAAATAATAAACAATTTAGCCGTGTCAGCCGTTTTAATTTTCTGGTATGCATGACATCTCACGCGTACCACATGAAATTTTTATACGATACGTACGGTGAAGATAAACAATAAGTAACCCCGTCGAAATACGTAAACGATATTTTAATTTAAATAATTCTATGTCCGGTCAGAATTCAACGAACGATTCGCAAAACTAATTTAATGATAGATAATCACGTTAAAGAACAAGCAGGATACGTGTGTTTGAGAATTGTTAAAGTGTGTCATTAAGAATAAACTCACCCATTCAGTTGTAAATCCACTGCGTGGTTGGAAATGTGGACAGCGCGTTCACCCCTAACAGTGTATCCTTAATTGATCAGCTGATTCACTTTCATTGCACTATCACTAAACACTGATACCACAATTTATTTGATAATATTTAAGACGATATTAATGTTTAACACAATGCCGAAAATCCGTTGTTCACACGGCGCAAGAACATTTAAAAAGATATTATAATGCAATAACGCGCTCGCGACGACCTGTCCATCGGAAGGAACTGCGGAAGACTGGCGCGATGGTCGTGAACTTTTTGTTTCTATCCTCGAGAGTTTCAAATGTTTACATTCGAACGCGATAACATTGTTCTCGACTGGGCTTCGTTTCGAGCGCGTGCCACCTGAGACCTAGTCTCAAGGACGAGTCATAAATACGACGAAGTCTACATTTTGGTGGGGTGTCGCTTGAAGGCCCTCACAAGCGACGGACTTATTCCGAAAACGATTATATTGAGAGCTATGTATTTACCTTTTATGTTTTTCAGGACATAGAATTTCTCTGTCCCTTTTCAGTTCGTTTTTCAAGCTCGCTTGTAGAAAAACAGGACCATCGCGCCAGCCTTCCACAGTTTCTTCCGATAGAAAGACCGTCGCGAGTGCGTTATTGCATTATATCTTTTTAAATGTTCTTGTGCGGTGTGAATAACGGATTTAAACTGTGGCGGCTCTACCCCCTACTCTCGGCGGTAGAGGGACAGTAGGACGAGACTTTCCCGCTAGTTCCTGATCCGCCTCCAGTTCATATATATACCGTCCTTAACCCTTCGCACTCCAAGCAATTTTAGTTCCAAAATCGTGACACTTTTTAATCCAGAATAATTCCATTGCAGATGGTTCATTTCTTTTTGTGCTGACAAAGTTGATTGCTATTACTCGTACGTGCAACACTTCGACTTTCACCAATTTCGTACATACAAACAATCATGTAGAAATTGTTTTAAATAATATTATGAGAATTTTTAGTGGTGCCTCAAAGGCGCTATTGGAGTGCTAAGGGTTAACCGCTTTCCAATACTCAGCGTCTAAGGCAGGGTCCGCTAGTCAGCCTCACTGACGAGTCTTCTAGCAGACCTAGGACGAAACGCTCCCCCTTCCTTCTTTCCTTTTTTTTCTCTCTCCATCACATACTTTCAGCAGCCGCCACAAAACCAACGAAACATTGTCTTAAATATTATTAAATAAATTTTAATATCAGTGTTTAGTGATAGTGCAATGAAAGTGAACATTGGGATAGCCTGCCTTCGTCCGCTATGTGCGTTCGTCGCCATCGAATAGGAATCAGCTGATCGGTTCAGCATACACTGTAAGGGGTCAACGCACTGTCCTGCTGTCCACATTTACAACCATGCAGTGGATTTACAACTGAATGGGTGAGTTTACTGTTAATGATACTCTTTAACAATTCCTAAACGCACATGTCCTGCATGTTCTTTAACGCGATTATCTATTACTAAATTAGTTTTTCGAATTGTTCGTTGAATTCTGTTCGGACACACAATTATTTAAATTAAAATATCGTTTACGTATTATTTACGTATCGTTTACGAACCACCCTTTTTTAAATAGCTACAATGATAGTCCCTGTCATTAGGAATTCAGTGACTATATTATTCCAAGGTCATTTAAGGTCAAGGACAGAAAAAACGTATAAGATTTAAAATATGAACATGAACACAAAATATAGGAAAATAGAATCGATCTTTTTGTCCCGGAGTGTAGCTACCGATGGGCAATATTTCGAATAAAATATTTTCCATCGTTTACATAGAACAAACGTGTAAGCCCACGCGGAAAGAAACTACATCTCCGATAAATTGATCGGTGTTTCACGTTCGCTGGCCAGTGTTAACGAAACGCATTGGGTGGGCCGATGTCAAAGTCCGCGACTATCAGCTGGCAAGACAAGGAGACAGAAAATAACGAGAACTGGAATGGAGGAAGAAATAGGAGAATAATTGACACAGAGAAACGGAAGAGGCAGGCGAAAGGAATATCGGAAAAGCGACGGACCCGGAGGCATTGTTTAGCGACGTGAATGCGTACAATCGAATGAACACAAGCGCAAGAAGAGGCACACGTGCACGAACACACCGAGACGATATTTCCACCCCGGCGTTCGTTCGTTCGGCTCGTGGTTCGCGGGTTCGCGTTCAACCATTGTCAAATGTCGCGGATCCAGACAAGAGCAATGACGTTACGTGACGACACGGGCACGGGTATCGACTCGTTTCCTCGTCGACTTGCATTGTTGCCCTCTCCCTCCTGCCCCTCTGCCCCCCCCCGTGTCTGTGGATTTTTTCGTTTTAGGCGGGACTTATCCCTATCTGTCACTCATCACCGCGAGCACGTGGAAAATTTTAATATTGCCCGGCCGAAGGGAAACCGGGTCAAACAGCTTTGCGCGTTTCCCACTCGTTAAGTTTACTTTACAACGTAAACGACAGATGTTTTCTCGCCGCTGCTGCGAAAATACGATGTCCAACCATCGCGAACAACGAACGTAACGCCAGCGGTACGCACTCGCACTCGAATCTGACCAAAACTCGAGGCCTACAACCTTTCTAACACTGCACCACTGCAGCCGATCGAATGACTCTTCTCAGATGTTTTATTTTGCAACTGTGGAATGCATACGCTAAAATTACCATGTTGAGAAAGTCAATTTCAAAGTTTTCATTACTTTTGTATACATTTATCTTATCCAGAAAGGCTGTAAATTGAAAATTCTTGAATGTCGCTACTAACTATCTTGCTATACTCTTTTTCCAGAGCACTTTGTAATAAAAGAAAATTTTAATTCGTTCACCTTTCTTCCCTGAGTGGTATGTAATGCAAATAAATGAAACCTCGTTCTTTGTGATAAGACAATAAACAGCAAATTTTAAGGCTCTGTAAATTTAGTGTTAAAAGTACATGAGCTTCTTCTGCGAGTGGACTGACAATTGTACAGTCAATCAAAATAGTATTGCCAAAATGCCTAGATCGATGTAGGGCAGGAATCGTTAAGATGTATTATCCTATTTTAAAAAATGATAATGCCACTTTCAGCACACTTTAAAACCGCACCCTGTAATAATTTTCATCTTAGAATATTTCTTTCCCATATTTAACAAAATTCCAAGGTAATATAAGCAGAGGAAAAAGTTTATCATATACTTGGTCTGTTCACTTTCTGTAGCACAAATAAGTAATTACTTTCGTTGTCCTTTTCTCGAACGATGCTGCGTCAATCAATCAATCGAAATAACTCTGACTACCATTTTCCTATAAGCACTCCCATGGGAAATATTTCCAGTGTCACAGGGACGTGATTTTTCATGTATATCTTTATCGACTGATGTTTCCCTGATGTTTTTCCTTATAAGCTGACGTCTCTGATACGATCGCAAGTGCCTTTAGGAATCAGTTCTTTTCGAGAAGGATCATAAAGGAAACATTTACTGATACGATGCTTCTCTCGAGGGAAGCGACGGAAAACTCAGTCGTTTATCGATTCTGTCGTTATCATATTCGCGTATAGTCGCGGGAGTTGTATTCCCTGTTTTATGATCGGAGCGTGCTACCAAATCAGATGTGAAGTTGACAAGAGGGTGTGTTCGTTCGTTCTGTATCGATTTTACCCCGTAAAAGCACGAATTATGTGATGAAAATTTATGGAAATGCAGGTTTGCACGTTAACCTTCGCTAAATGGTCCTCTCCACGGTTTTATGGCAACTACAGATAGATCCATTTAGATTCTGACACGTCAATTTCTTTCTATACATCTGTGAGCCTACTTCTATGACATTAACGTCGATGTACTTATTGAATAGCATATATAACAATTATTGATTTATACAGGGTGTCCAGAAAATGTTTAAGTTCCTCGAAGGAGGTGATGCCTAGAGTTGCTTTAAGTTACTTCAGGTACTACCCCTTTCAACATGCACGAGACACCTTATAGAACATTTGTATTTATAAATTTAAACAAACCTTAAAATCCGACAAAATAGGAATTGTTTGCATCAGCTGCAAGACCCAGAAGTCAAGAAAGAATTTTGTTCTTTCTTTAACAATTTTAATAGTATTAAAAATAATGCATCGATATATTTACATTCTTTTGATTTTCCTACTGCTTAAAATTACATCCCACCCCCCCATTTTTGTCGTAGCTTAATCCAGAACCTAGTTGTTAAATGGAAATTAGAATGAAATTGTATTCTTTTTATCAAATAGGTAGAAGACGTGTTTTCACAAAATTCTCTAAAAAATTATCTCATCTACGGAGATAAAAAGGTATGCAGTTATAAAAATATATATTTCTATGATAAATAATTCTGGATTAAGTTGCAGTAAGCAAGCATAATTTTGATTTTGCAATCGTGAATCCTATGACACGAATATCATGGATAAATCGGATAATCAATTGTCCACGAACTCCCTGACAGTTCTCTACGAGTATTTCCGACAAGTGCCAACGCACACGAATATGTGATAAATCGTTGGCCATTTTGAGATAACAGGCGGTGTTGGACGTTATTCAAATAAATTCTCCTTTGAACAAAGCAGAGAGAACAAAGCTTTATTCGTTTATTTATTATTTGATTCAATATCTGTTTAATTATTATTCGTAAAACAAAGTGAAACATTAAAGGTTAATTTTATAATCGTAAAGAGTGAGTGCTTGAGCTTAGTAATTATGAAACATTAATGATACAAAATAAAAGTAATAAAAATTATTTAATAATTTATTGGTTATTATACAAAATACTTATTATTTCTCTAAAACGAAATGAAAAGAAATGTTTGTAATGCACGGATAATTTTAATCAGCTTCTAACATTTGTTCTTTAAATGTGAAACGATAAATAAAATCAGTCTTGTAGAGCAATAGTGTAACTTTCTACTATTATTCGCTCAGAGTCGAGTTTATTTACGTCAAACATTGTCGGCGTAAATTGTGCAACGCGGATCATAAACTGTCAGTTGCTCGGCAGTTGAGTCAGTCACTCAAAGTTAATTTGACGCGTGACATTCCAAGTAAACGCGCTTAGCGATAAATTGTATTTGAGTTTGTAATTCCCAAAGGGATTTAATTGAAAATTCGCAAGACTCCTCGCGAGTCAATTTACTACCGATTGCTAATATTTTACGATAATAGTGTTGGAACCGACATAAAAATTGTACCATAGAATAAACAATTTGAACAGCTCTGTACAAAATAAAACACTAAATCATTATAAAAAGTAGACTTTCGTTCGATTTAATCTTCAACATTATTTTAATCAGTGTATGTCTACAATATTTTTACTTATTTTTCTGTAACCTAACCCAAACGCTTCAGCTTTAAATTCAACACGTGTCTGGCTCGTTATAATATGACATTATACGATTAAATAATTCTACAATTTTTCTAACTCTATATCTTCTGCTCACTGTCATAAGTTTAACCAACACATTCTCGCAATAAATGTAGACAATTCTGTAATTATAACTACGAAGGCTGCAACTGTCATAAACGCCGGCAGCGGAAAAGTCAAATTCACGATTTGCATGGCAGTTTCAACCACTCGATGTCAAGGCCAAGATTGAACAAAAATGACATTGAGACCGAAGTGTGTCAGGAAATAAAATTGAATAACAATTCCCGGGTGGCAAGTAGGCCGAGCAAGTGACAGATTTGTTATCGGGAAATACGCTCGATACGCGTCCGCCTGGGAAATATCAGTACTCCGATAAGTTTTAATCTTTCATGTCTGGCGACAACAGGGTGATGAGAATTTGGTGCCATAACTCCCGCGGTTGGCAAGAAGCTTATAAATTCATTAGCCGAATGCAGGAGCGACGATATACGGAACAAAATTCCTTGCATAAGTTCGTACTTCTTGTGGGAAGAAAGTTATTACACGGTATCGTATAAACTATCGGGATCCTGCATCGTAAAGTCCCCGACCACCGAACAATTAATCTGCTACCTGATAAACTTGTGCTACTTGAATAAGGACCCCGGTTAGCCGCGGCTGCTACTGCAGCATCGACTGCAAAAACATTTCCCAGAATAATGCAAATTTCGTTCCGGTAAAAAATTGTTTAAATCACCGTTGCGCATTGTCATCGTTAGACTGTAGATTTCATGCATTCGTGGGGATAGTGTATAAGAAAAATGTAGAACAGTAGACACATTAGACAATGTTTTAAACAATCTTCCGGCTATGTCGACTTGTTAAACCTTCGAAGAGAGAAAGTAAATTTCTACTTTATTCCAATTTGTTGAAATACAGAGAAACAATTTTTATTCGTGGTAAACATCTGTAGTCTGATACTAATACGTTCGCTATACACGTACGATTAAAATGCTGCGTTAATATAAATTATGCAAATTTTATTCTGGTCCATTATCACTCTTACTTTATTCTGCATACACTCGATACAACTGCATTTTAGTAATTAACGTTATTTTATATGCACCGTTAAAGGACAGTGAAAATACAGAGCTTGATAATATTAAATTTCTGACTAAAGAAATACACCATTTGCAATTAAAATTATATTTGTTAACCAACGGTATTTATTTATATTAATTAGTATTCACTGATATTTACGCGGACATCGGATGTAATGATGTAACGTTCGGTCGGCATTGTACAGAATTGTAACGTTTATCGATGACTTTAGTTCCAGTATTAATCCGAACTTAAGAAAGACAAAGGAAACTGAGCGGAGCCGAAGTGACACAAATTGTCTGTCACAGAGGCGAACCACGCCACTTGAACTCGAAAAGCACAAATTATGCGAAGCGTGACATTAACTCCGGATTTAATCACTCGCACCCCCTTTGTCTCCCTTCTTTATCTTATGAGCCAAGTTCAAGAACTTAACCGAGTTTCCTCGGTCCTGGAAATTCCTTTAATTACAAGATCCTCCCACTGTGTGTGCCAATTCACTTCATTTTTCGTTAACGCTCACGAGTTATTCGCCCACCCTTCCCAGAGAACCCGCCTGCTGTACGGTACAATTAATATATGTGTTAATTAATGTGCGCCGCGTGCGACTCCGGCGGTTATGTAAATTTGGTAATCTTGCTTGTTACGCGATAAAGGAGACGCGATAATTGCTAATGCCTTCTAACGCCTATTAAATTTACAACCAACGGGGTCGAGAATCTGCGAGATACAAAATTCAAAGTTTTCAAGAACGTTACGACAAAGACAGTGCAGCTCGTAATATCGTTACGTGAGCGGCCGTGTAATCGCGACATTATCCAAAAAACTGTTAGTACAATACTAGGTATGTAATTGTGAAACTAGAATTTTTTTATAGAAAATACACGTTTGTTGTATGAAAATGGTACAAAATATTTTATTCGGAGAACTGCCCATCGGTTGCTATAGTGGCTAACGAAAGTATTCGAACGGTCAGATTTCTTATCTTTAGCACATGAAATATGTATGTTAATCCGCAATGTTTAAAACAATTTAGTGTCTATAGCAAGAGAGAAATCCCAAGATTATATTCTCGTATAACATTTAATTTGATCTTCAAGTAGTTGTTGCGTTTGCATACTACGTTACCAACAACGTGTACGATAGGTTAATATTTACAAAAACTTTGGACAAGATGAAAACAACGTATGTCTGTTTTTAAATTGTTGGAATTGTAATATGTGTTTGATTGGTGACTGACTTGTGTTATAAATGCATAAAATCTGCAATCTTGTAGTAAAAAATGTATGTTCCGACATTTTTCTGCTGGATTTTCGTAGTCTCCGTAGTGGAAAAGTTGTTGTACGTCTAATTAATTAAACTCCACTAGGAGGAATAGAACGTAGAGAAAATGGAAGTTAGGGAGAACATGAAGTACCCCCCGCAGAGGCTGTGTGAGACCGCATCAATTTATCGTAGAGAGACCGAGCTTCCCGTGACGATTAGTTGAAAAAGGTCGTGAATATTCAATTCGGTGCTAATTAAAGGCGTAGAGCCTCTCAAAGTGAGAGGTCATGTGTATGTAAACAATCTAACGTCTCCTATTTACGCTTTCGCTTATAGTAGGTCCCGCGTTGAATTTTTTTACCATTCGTAATTTCGGCGAATGGGTTCCTTCTTCCGTCACCATTTATTTTCAACCTAATAAGATAATAACCTAGTTTAATAGCCTAGTGATTACGTGAAATTGGTCTTTTGTAAATACAGTGGCTCACAAATGTATTCGGACACTCTTCAAACCTAAATAACTTTTTCAAGATAGGACCAAACGTCTTGACTTTTCTTGAGCAATTAGTTGCTATGATTTAATAAATGATGTGCAAAATGAATTTCGTAAATACTGGAATTGGTATGAATTACATGACCAATAAAAGAGGAACTTTTTAAATATTTTTTACTTGAGCCACGTACGAAAAATTTTAAGACGCATCTGGTAGATCTATGATAGTTATACGCATGCAGAAAAATTCATTGAAATCGATTGACATGCATATGAGTTACATGCCATCGAAAATGGTGAAAATCGTAATTTTTCACGATTCTTGGTCAGCTTCTGCTTAACCTCTTAGGTACGGCTGAATTTTGCGCGAGGTTGTTTCTCTGTACTGTTTCTTTTTAGCACGTGTATAACTAACACAGTTCTGAAAAACGCATATTTTAAATTTTCATTAGGGGTTGAAATAAAAATATTATTAAAAAAATGTCTTTTCTACATTCCCACGTAATTTCTACCAATTAGAATTATTTCAAAATTATTTTTGCATATCATTTAGTAAATCTTCTACTTGCTCCAGAAAAGTCAACTCGTTTGGTTCAATCTTAAATAAGTTATTTAGATTTAAAGAGTGCACGAATACTTTCGTGAGCCACTGTATGTCAAGTTCCAACTATTTAATCTCCGAAATTCGTTCCTCTTTTAATAACTGATAAATAAAACGATTATCATACGATAAAAGTGGCAGTGTCCTGCAAGCATGCGATATTTGTGCCATTAAAGGTTCAATAATTTATTTTCCCTTGAATTGCCGTCTGTTTTAAATGCGACAACATTAATAACAGTTTTAATAACCTGATGATTGTTCGCTCGTGTTCGTAAAAGGGTAGACACGTCGATGCGGGCATTAAAATTTTATAAAATTTTACGTAGCCTGCAGTTGACACTAATATCGCAATTACGGCGAAAATTCTGCAACCTTAATTGGATGACACGAGTTTTTCGCTCAGCACTGAGAAACGGATGATTTAATTTACCCCGAATGGTACGTATCAATTCAATTTGCTTACTTCAGTAAACTAACCTGTCGCCTGCTTGGTAATTAATAGACATCGCACCAAACAATGAGGCTTAACCCGGACCAACAAGGAGAGTTCACGTAAACGTGTTTAATAAGCCACAAAGCAAATGTTACAGGTCCATAGCAAGAGCAATGCTTGGTATTTTAGTTAATGTTTGATATTAAATAAAGCTTGCAAAGCAAACTCCATTCTATCTGGAAGTACGTATCATCAGAAAACACTCACACTTGACAATACTTAGTAGTAACTAAAGAGAATAATATCGGCACGTGTTGTTTGACGTTAATGTATCATTTTCAGTAGAATAATTAGTTACACTACGAGTGTATTATTGTGTGTATTGTAGTGTGTTATATTCATACATACAGAACGATGCAGTTAGCATTTGTAACTGAATTCATTGAGTTTCTGTAAAATCACTGAACTCAGGTAAAACACTTGTATAAACAAATGTTCAATTTCAAATAATATATAAAATTATTATAATAATTCAATTATAATAAATTATTAATTTTAATAATTTTTACTAAGAATTCCTTTATAGTTTTAACAAATATCTGCCACGCCATTGTATCTCTGAGTTGTAAGAGAAGCAAACAAATACTTTGAGTATTGCCAATTCGCAGTAGAATTTGATATTACGTTACCGAGTTACAACATCGGAACTTTACAAGAGTTTGGTTCACGTTTGAACTATTCAATAACTTTTACTAGGTTGTTATAATTCCAGTCTGCTTTTCTTCTGCGAAAAGAGGAAAGCTCGAACGTTTCCATCTTTAGGCCAAAATAAATCCGCGGAGCGATAAATAACGTGACCTAGGTCAAGTGGTCTCGTGCTGAGAAGCAAGTCGACGGAGAAAGTTTTCCCTTGCTGTGTTTAGTTTTTCATGGAATAAAATATGGTCACGTGAAAAATGGGAAAATAGACTACATCAACTATGCATGAGCAAAAGACTTAGTTTGATTTTTACGAAAATATTAACATGCATGTTCAATGGAGCCAATTTCACGCAATCTTCATAATGAGTCTAATTTGTTGTTATAGTGCTAGAGATTAATGGATTGTGGACCGTAATGCAAAATAAAAATGTCCAAATTCAATTATCAGTAACAAAAATTATGTAACAAAACTGCAAGTTTCTTTTAAATAATTTATGTATGTTGAAAATATTGTATTCAAATATTAAATTATTCTTATCACTCTATAGTTTTCTGTATGCCTCATACATTACATTGCTTGCCTTACATTATATTAATCACACCGTTTAAACAAAAAATCCTTCACATAGTTTCACTAACAAATTCGATTTGATTAAAATAATTCCAGATTGTAATGAAAACTCAAATCCTCTTAAGGTGAATAGATTGAAAATTAATCTTCAGGATTTGGCACATTCTTTTTTCTTCAATATCTTCATCAAATTTTTATAATAATTTCATGTACTACATGTATTAGCTGTACAATACATATATATGACAGTCATAATTTTACTATACTTCATATTCTCTTCTTGTGAGTATTTTACATCTCTATAAGATTATTAATTCATTACTACGGGAAGCTATTATTGTTATTAATGAGTATAACGTATGTTTGTAACTCTGTGCTAAGTATAATTTTTATCAAAAACGTTTGTGCTAAAATATTTGCATAAGGTAAACAATTTTAGGATGCACTTACTTAATTACGGAATTAAACGGAACTTGCTTTCGTATATTTATTAAATTATGATCTACGTAACGATGATTGTCGACGGAACGCAATGTGCATCGCGATAATTGCAGTTCAGCTGGAGATTACCACGTGGAAATGTTCCCATTGGACATAAAACAATATTGTAAAACATACCACAGGGAACTTGTGTAAAATAAAGAATTATCTGCTTCTTTAACACGTTGAATGCGGAGCCATTTTGCTTAACTTTCGCGTCACATTTTATTTACCTTTAAACGGGAATAATGCAACCGTGCATAAGCAAAAGACTCGCTTAACCCATTTGTGCTTTTCTTTTTCAATCGAATCTATTGAAATAGTGCGAATATTACTTAATATTATATAAATTATCTATAGCATATTAATTTGTAAATTTGATACGGTCAGTTCCCAGGGACTGACATACCATTCAACGTATCAACGAAACGCGACGATCAGCTGGCAAGACAAGGAGACGGAAAATAACGAGAACCTGGAATGCAGGAAGAAATAGGAGAATAATTAGCACATAAAAACGAAAGAGGCAGGTGAAATGAATAAATAAATAAATAATATAATAAATAATGTGTATTTTACATGTCTGGTATCTTCTCGCAAATTCACGTGTAGGACAAAAAAGGTTTGGGCGCAAGCGTTTCGAACGTGCATGTGCCACATCCTCGACTGTTCAAAGATGTAACAGGGTTAAAGTGCGATAAAATATTCCGGAACTGCGTTAATTATGGGGCTCGAGCCTCTCAAAGTGAATGAATATTGGCGTGTACATGATCTAACCTACGTCGTTCCCCCTTGACTCATCCGTTCCCGTCCCTTTTCCTAGCCTTCGACGTATCATGCGATTACTCGCAACGTCGCCGAGGACACCCCCTGGCTTCTACTCTTATAAAAGATGCATGAACTGTGCTTTAACGGCGTTCACGCTATCCCTCACAGAAGCTTCCTTATTTTCCTCTTTCAACCCCCTTCGCCACCATGGTCCAACTGTCTCCACGTTCTAGATTCTGCCGTATCTTTCCTCGTCTCGCTCCGATTACTACAGATTTATTTACCTTGCCAGCCTGATGCTTTTGTTCGCGAAAATAACGAGACATCGAACGAAGGCTTATTAACGACTGAAACATCCTGTAAGTCTTTGTTGTCTGGCCTCCGGTACACAAAGATTGCCTCTGGATCTTTTACTTTTCTGGGACGGTCTGATAAATATTAATGATTCTTGTCTGTCATCTTTTCATATTCACCTTCAACAGGATCTCTTTCCTCTTTTACAATCAGATCACTGTCCAGAACATTCTAGATCCAGCTAATGAAAGCATTGAACGTTGCGTTGGATTTGTTCTTAGAGGAACTAACGAAGGAATAATTTAATAAACTCTTTAAATTTACGTATACGTTTCCTTAAATATTTTTCACATTAAAACCATACAGCATAAGAGTTTATCGAGACATTTTGCTATTTTTATTCCAGTGCGTATAAGATTTAAGAAATTTTTTGAATCTTTTCTTGCGAAGGAGTGTTCCTGATTTTAACAGTTCTAAAATAATGAATTCGATTTTTGAATTTGATTTAATTTGTTGAGATCTCAAGAGACCCGGAGTACCGATTAAGGGTTAAATGAAAGCTCGAAGTGGTACAGATTTAGCATAAACTTGCAAACGTTATTCATTTTATTCTGTGAAAGAATAATATAGCGAGTTCATGAATTTAGTATTAATCACATTTAGTGAACCTTAAAATCGAATTCATCGAATAAATTTAGCGAGAGGAAAGTTATTAGACCGTGGGTTTTGTGCATTTATAATAAAGCTCTAAGCGCTCAAATTTAAAACGATGGAAATATTTTAAGAATTTTAAAATATTATATTATTTTCGACTTGATCCAATTATTAAGTCGATCAATAAGGGTCTATGTAACTCCATCTGTAATAAATGCGTACAATTTTCGTTTAGCTTAAAAATCTACAGTCGATTTATTCAATTTAATTTGTGCATTTTAGTCAGTAATTTTTAGAAAGACGAATCTTTTGCACAATTATAAAATTGACCAGTGATAAAATTGTTCCAAATAATAGTCTGCTAATTTTTAATGTCGCCTCAGAGGCGCCATTGGAGTGCTAAGGGTTAAACATGGACAAATAATTCTGTGATTCATTTATAAGTGACATGATAGTCAAAGTGTTAAATGTGGATATTTGTTATTAGTGACTAGATAGAGGTAGTGTTACATCGAATGTTTGTGTTCGTACTAGTTATGTTAAGAATAGTGATAGCCAGACAGATTGTTTTTAAGATAGATCAATCATCATCCGTCAGCTGCATCGAGTGTAACCGTATGTCTTTAAGCGTCAATGACATTCTATCAACAAAACGCTTATCTCGTTTGAAATTCTGATTGAATCTCGCTTCAGTCTAGACTTTCGGCTAAGCTGATTCTTCGTTGCAATTTTTTGAGAAAATAGAACACGAACAATTGCTACAATTCTTATCTGTTTCTGAAATCACGTACAATTTAATCACGATCAGTTTCGTGACACACGATTTTAAATACAAAGAAAATTCTCAATTGTAACTCAACTTTGGACAGTCTCCGGAGAATGTACTTATTAATTCGAATTAAAAAACTGCGAGCAGAAGTTCATACTTTAAATGGCAGTTTGGGCTAATATTCCTCTCGTTAAGGGAACATCGAAACAAAAGAAAGAAACAGAACAGTTTTACGTTATTGTGTAGATCCGGAAAAAAGTTCGAGAAAGAAGCATTTAAAGCGTCGGCTGTGCAAGAAACCCAATTATATTGCAGCAATTAAGTTCTAAGAAAGCGACGTTTAAAAGACGTTTCCTCGAGAAATTTTGTTAAAATGAATAGACTATTGTTAAATGGAAGAATCCACCGTCGTTTGCGTCGTTAACGGTTTCGGTTGTTAAACGACGAAACAAAAAGGTTATCAGTTTATTCGCTTTCGGTCTGAAGTATTTGTGGACCCGAGGAGGATGCAAGAAAACTGGAAGAAGAGACTTTTTAAGGATTCGAGATCAAGGAATGTACTTTTTGACCTAATTTCGCCTGGAGAGAGAGAAATAGAGAGAGAGAGAGAGAGAGAGAGAGAGAGAGAGAGAGAGAGGAGCGATTTATGAATTTCAGAGGTAAAATTCTGTGTGCAGAGAATTCGACAAAAAATATCAAATCGTCTAAGTAACGAGCAAAAAATAAAAAATTGAGAATATATTGCACGATGGGCAACAGTAAATGCAACTGCAAGATACGGAGGCAAGATATGAACATGAAATGAGCTTATTATACTGAATGCTGCATGAAAGAAGATTTAATAACTGCACTTGGCATCTTCATTCAAAATAAAATCTTCCTGCACAGGGATTAAAGGGAATTTCTTATTTTTTATAATTTTAATAAATGAGAAATAGCGTAACCAATGTCAATACGTAAATTATAATAGTTAGAAACATGTCAAGTATTATATAAGTCATTTTAACCTAATTAAGATGCACAAATACAAGGTTTCATTTCGTCTTGAAAATTAAAATAATTTTACGTCAGGTATTAATATGGAATTTAAACAGATGGATTGCGAGAATGATAATATTACGGAGACAATTAACTATATTAATTGTTAGATGAAATATGTAATAATAGAATTCATTCAGTGGACATAATTTAATTGACTTTTACTACATTCAGCGATTTCTAACATTAATTATATTAGTTAGTAATGAATATACTCTAAATTTTATTCATGTTTCACACAGATAGGTAGGCGAAATATAAAATACAACAATCAAAAGAATTTTAAACTTCGTAAAACTGTAATAAAAAGATGTAAATTATTGTTATGTTCAAGTGCTTTGCAATTGATGCAAAATATTTTAATTTCCACAATGTTTCACAGTCTAACGATAAAACTAGCCTTATCCCGGATTTAATCAAACAAACAATTCGCAATTAATATTTACAAAATTATTAGAAATGAATAAATCATTGATAAACATCGTTATTTTACGATACGTTATAATTATATATTAATTGAATTGAACATCAACCGAATATGCATCAATTTATTACTGTCAAAATTAGTCAGGCTGTCTTTTCACTGTTTCAGTATCTAACAATTTTCTACATTCTAACAATACTCGTCAGAAGCAAACAAAATTCGCTGAATATTCGATCAGTTTAATCCGACCCTCTTGCATTTTCTGGATCACTATAAAGGTTGGTGCAATAAATATATAATCGTGAAAATTCATTTAACAATCGTACGAATGATTCCGTCACTTGTGTAGGTGGATAACATGGCAGTCAAGCTGTTCAGCTGGACGTTGCCAATTTTTATATTAAATTTCTTAATTCACCGAATATTTCCGGACGATAGCGTTTCCTCTTAAAAATATTAAATACGACTGACTAAGTCAGACGACCCAATTTTCGGCGAAAATAACGGGAAGCGCGACACTTGCAGCCTATTAAACTGCTCAAATGGAAAGATTCCTGTAGTTTCCACCGGAGGAGTGTTACACGGCAAGAGTGCCTCGTTTCTACACGGCTCTGCGAATGATTTGATTGCCACGGAATGAAAATTAGAGGACTGGCGAAAATGAATTACCTCGGCCAATTTGCTGTTTCTATGCGCCGAAACTTATCGCGGCAGTGTCGTTCGTTTCGAAATCGACAACGTTCTGAGTACGAAGGAACTGCGGGGAACAAAAGGACAGTTCCCAAAGTTTGGTCCGCTTTCTAACTAGTCCACCAACTAATACCGTTACCATAAAGTTATACTTCGAAAAGGATGAGCTCCTAACGAGAAAGTTGGTTTTCCAGTCTGTACACAAAGTCTATAGAATGCGGCTGTTTTTTTCTTGGCATATGTCAACTTTTTACAAGCACAATGCTATCTGCGAGGAAAACCTTGCGACAGATACATTTTCTACGGCGAAGTTATGCTGTCCGTTTACATCTTCCTATTCCTCGAGGTATCAGGTGTATTTGTATTTAACACGTTGAACACGGAGCTATTTTTCCTAGTTTTCGCTTGATATTTTATTTGAATATTAATCGAAAGAATACAACTATGCACGAGTAAAAGACTCGCTTACGTTTGTGGTTTTCTGTTTCA
This sequence comes from Agapostemon virescens, assembly GCA_028453745.1. Lineage (NCBI taxonomy): Eukaryota > Metazoa > Arthropoda > Insecta > Hymenoptera > Halictidae > Agapostemon > Agapostemon virescens. Next base: position 9,789,314 of record CM052092.1, read on the forward strand.
ATCATATTTATTAAAATAGTGTGAATATTTCTTGATATTATAGGAATTGTATGTGAGATATTAATTTGTAAATTTGATTACGTGAGTCCCCAGGGATTGACATAGCGTTTAACGAATTAACACCAAACTACCAAGCATGCACAGTCACTGAAATGTTTTACCTAATAAAAACGACAGAGCTGTATTTATTTAAATTTTGTGCGATCATTGTTACAATCTGTGCTTCAGGAAAGAAATTTAGTAATAGTATAATAGTATAATAGTAAAATAAATAGTCTGGAAAGAGTTGCTTGACACGTTGAATGCCACGATGGTCACCGGTGACCATAGAACTACCAAACCAGTCGTTTTGATTGGTCCCTAGTTTTTCCTTTTGCAATTATTGAAGTTATAAAAATGTTTTCATTAGAATTTATCGGATGTACTTCTTTAATGACGTATACCTTACCATAGGGATTCTATGAAGTTTTAATAGATGTAGTCTCTTCTTTGACACAAGTATAACGATGGAAAGATTGTTTTAAACAATGCTGCAGCTATTTCCAGTGGTGCCTGAGAGTCACCGTTCGAGTGCAAAGGGTTAATACCAGAAAAAGTAATTGATCGTTTTGAGGTTCACGAGCAGAATGTTCCCTTTAAGTAATGCTACGATATGACTGTACAGTCGCATTTTGTTTAAATCATGACGCGTTATCGAGTGATTTTCCGTAATGAAGTAGCCTCGAAGAACAGGAGTGCGTAGAACTGGGATAAGATAGACGCGAGTAGGGATGTTCTGGTTGCCCGTTGCGGAAACCCGACCCAGTTAATAAGATGCGCTCATTCAATATTGGTTGTGTATCGTGCCATTGTAACTTGAGCGACCTTGTTCCTCAGAGCCCTTGCTCTGCCATTTTGAGTTTGAAGCCAGTCCATTTCTGGACAACTACGCACCATGACTGATCGAAAATTGTATGTCGAATATTTTCGCAAAATCTTCTAACAAATTTTCCATGTATTAACACTGAACATACCATGGACAAATGACCGCCTCTCTATTTTGCGATCATTAAATTTATAAAAATTCAGTTATGGAAAATAATGGAATAAATTTCCTTCTCCAAGCACCTATTGTATTGCACATTACGAACAACTTCAATAAACTTAATGTTACCACTTTTATAAGGCAATATTTAGTAAATGCTTCTAGTGCTTGCTAGGTTTTAATATTACCATTTTTAGAAGACAGTATTTAGTAACTGCTTTTAGTGCTTGGTAGGTTTAACGTTAATGCCATTGCATGGTAACGAAAACTATGGGACACTATGAAATTATTATATAATTCAAAGCAATTTTTATGGTAGTACATTTTATTTGAATTTGGGAGATCGTTAATTTATACCAACCACACAAGTGCATAAGCACAGTGCATTTTTAGTTGTCTGCGTTCGTAAATAGTTTCAAGTTACTCAGTATATCAAACAAATAATAAGTCACCAACTGAGCAATTTTATCCATAACTAATAAAGGTATGTTAATATTTATTTAATGTTTAATTGGAAAATGATCATACAATTGAAAAAGCTATATAAGAACTGAATAATTTTAATTTTAATTTTAACACCATGAAATTCTCAGAGAGCGTGAAAATGGTTTTGAAGTGAAGGATTATAAATTATCAATGGCGCTTATCAATCAACTTTATCAAAGACATAATTATTTTGAAATTTATTTAATAGCACTTGACAGAAACGCATCAAAACCCGAAATCTAAACGTTATTTACTACTCGCAGAAATAATTATAAATTTCCCTAACCTTGCATAACTATAAAATTGTATTTCGTTTTGGAGATTATCCTATATATTACTGAATTGTTATACCACATACATTGCAACTTCGTGTAAATATTGAACTTCTGCATGTGAGTAAAACCATAATACGAATATTAATTGCCTCGTTACATCATGTTTAATCTTAATATGGAAAATTACAATTCTGGATGACACGTTACATGTATACGATACATATTTGCATTTAATCTAGAGTGTATTGGCAATCGTATCTTCATGCTAATACTCTGAAGAGATAAACGAGATTAACAGTCAACGACAAAAATAAAGGAGCAGCCACAGGGTTTAGGTAAAATTAAGCGTTAAGGGTTAAATACAATTTTTAAAGTACTATTTGGAGGTACACTTACAGGTATCAGTAGAATTAACCCTTTGCACTCAAATGGTCACTCAGAGGCACCACTAAAAATTGCCACACCATTATGTATAATGGTAAATAATTCAAATGTTGTAAATTTAATTGCAATAAAAATTTAATGGTTGTAAGAACGATCGATAGTAAATGAATCCATATCCAGAAGATAAAATAGATCAGGTAGTATGAAAATTTTCTAAGTCAGAAGGAATGTTTTGGTTTTCGAGTGCAAAGGGTTAATAAAATTATTACCAGGAAACATACAAGTCGAAAGTAACATAACAGTACTCATTCTTTTTTCTGCTATGTTATTTAAGAGTATCATTTACTCGTTGTTATTACCGGGGCATAAAATCGACAGTTTATTAACAATTTCGCCAAGATTATTATCCAAATTCAAATTGCTACTTCCAACTGCAGCCTCGCCCAGCTATTTAAAATTTGATTGCACGAAATTGGAGAACTGCCCCGCAGAAACGCGACCATAATATTTTTCTGACGCGGGTATTTCGAATCTCCCAGTAAAATAATCTCGCGCAAAACGCAACGACAAAAATAATGCTTTCCTGTTAGTGTAACGCGGGTCCAATTTGCCAGTGAACGATGGGATAAAACCGAAATGAAACGTCGCAGCAGCCACAGAGCCCAGCCGAAATGAACGCTAGTCCTCTTTCCTCTCGTCGATTAGACTCGGCGCGTGCTAAATGCATTCCGGTGAATTATTAGTTCGCAAATTCTCGGGATTAAGATAATCCGTTAATTAAAATTCTCTTTGGAACGGAGCTGGCTGCCCTAATTTCGCATGCATGAACGTCCAGGTAATGTTCCCGCAGTTGGAAAACTGCTTCGTCACGGGGATGACGATTTTGTATCGCGCTTCCCGTCGGCGATACCGCTATGTAAACAAAGATACACCGGTGCAGGGTTAGCGTAATCCGTTTATCCATGATTGGATTTCAAGCGATTCCATAGATATGCAACGGAAGACAATTCGTCGCGATTGTAATGACTCCGGCAAAGACTGAAATCAATGTCTCTCTGACGATACGATGAAATCATACCCGAATGATATATTCATTATCGTTTGACAGTTAATCCCAAGTGAAATTGTCATGAAAATGACAAGACGCTAAGCCCTCAGGCGCCGTCAATTCGATATCTATATCTGATAAATTCTGCTACGTTATAATATAGCCGCTTAATCCAAAAATGCCGCCAGTCGAAACAGTTAATCGCTGGGTAACGAGGAATTAACATTAGAACTTCCGAGTACTGAACTAGACTAACGACGAACTGCTTTGTAATAATGACAAGGTTGCAATTATTGATATTTTGTACAACTTTTGTGTTAACCCTCTATGGGCCGAATTTTTGTTTTTAATCCAAAAAAATTGGGGAACGGAAAATCAGAAATTATAAACAATTATAAACAATTTTATTGCAATATATTCACTATGTGACTTTCAGGTAACAGCGGCCTATAAAGTTTGCACGTCTGTGCATAAAAGCTTGAGCGCGAAATTCCATAAAACAATTTGCACTTGACGTTAAACATTTTATTTTTGAAATCTCTTTGTTGGATCACATTGCAGTGCATACATATTGGTATAGTCAACTATATTGCTTATAATTTCCTTGTCAAATAGTTTTCGAAAATAGGCCACAGGAGAATGGAGTGCTTCGGGGACATTAGGGCAATCTCCTTTCCAAGGGCGATAACAACTATTATTATTCGTCTGGGATAGTGGATGCTAAACAATTCTTTGTGGTCCTGCATCTTCCTCATCTGACGAGGATCGAGTACTAAATTCTTCGTCACTGTCAATGACATTTATCCGTCGTCGGGGAAATACTATTACATCTTCATCGGACTCGGAATCTAATAAGAAATCATCGCATCTATTATCGCTAATACGTCTAATTCTAATTCCTCTGTTACTTCTATCTGATTTTGTATTCATATTTTGGGTATATGATGTATAAATCTGAAAACAGGAGAAAGCACAAGCTTTATCCTAAATGTACCGAAATCTGCCATAATAGCCCACTGTAACCTCAAAGTTACAAAGCTGTATCATAAAAAAACAGTAACAAATTGAAAATTGAAATGCAAACAAATAGGTTGTTATTGATGTACGAACGATATATTGATATAAGAGGTTAAATAAAATAAGTGGAACTCGAATGAATAAGGTTCTCGCGTTACTCGAAAACAAAAGGTGTCTTCTAATCTGATTCGTGTACCAAGATATTATATTAGTCGTTCAACTTTGCACTTCCCCGATACTCCGCGAAACGGGAAGCACTCTTTCACCAACTCGGTGCATCAAGTTTGTTCAATTGCCTGGCGATTTTCGATTGCACTTGACTATTCCCAGGATGCACTCGGACATCGAAAACAAGTAACCAGTGTAAACAACATCCTCGAGAATAATAATCTGACGTCTTCCAGCAGCGTTCGCAGCCGTTTCGCTATCTCGGAATAAGGGAACGAGAGAAAGTATGCTGGAAGTGCCACTCGAACGCAGTTTCATTGCGATGCGAATAGCACGTACTCGTCTCTTCGATTCGCTTTCAGACTTCAGATGGAGCTTTCACAATTTATTTCAACGCGTATCGGCAGAACTTCCCTCGTTTCTCAATATCCACCGGAGACTTGTATAACCAAGGTAAACAATGTACATCGATGAAGTTGGACGAACCTGAACGCGTGTGTCGATCGTTGCGGAAAGATTAGCTAAGCGGTGAGCTTTCCACGCCGGTTAACTAGCCTCGCGTGACTGTCATTCGGTTACATTGTAAAAATGTGAGCTGACTTTTACGATGCTTTATCACGAATCTAATAATTTTCCATTATTCGAGGCACCAGGTGATTCGCGGAGAACTTAGAGACACGAAACGATTACTTATCGTTTAGCGATTGTAGCTTGTCAAATTGTAGTCTTCATTTTGATCACTTATCCGGGGATTTTATGCATTTGCTACGAGAATGAGTACGCAACTTTAAAAACAGTAAATAAATTAAGAGAACTTTTAAATATCAGTCTATTAAACATAGAAATTAATTGGTTGTAATTTTATGCAAGGAAGACTTCGTTAAGATATTATTGCATGAGATCAATCATTTAAATCTTTTGCACTCGAGTGGCGACTCTGAGGTGCCGCGAAAAATTGGCACACTATTATTTAAAATAATTTGAACATCGCTATCTTTATATTTAAGAAATTCATAAAAATTTAAGTGTTGTAAGGACGAATAACAGTAAAAAAAACCCTATATACGTAAATTAAAATAATTTGTGTGGAATGAAAATATCCTAAGTCAGAAAAAATGCTTTGGTTTTCTAGTTAAAAGTGTAAAGACGTCTAGTTTCGAGTGCAAAGGGTTAATATTGATTATTATTAGAAAGTGAGTCTTTATGTAAAACAAGAATCAGAAACTATATAGAAAATTCTGTTTTCCTTGAATAATTTTAATGAATTGATGATTACAGCCTGACTTTCTCAAATTGTCCAATGTTTTAAATTTCACCAGCTCATGTTTGTTGTAAATGCATAAAATCAAATTTAAGCAATTAAAGTATTTAATTAATTATTAACTTCAAATTGCAGACGACAGTGCTGTAAATGCAGTTAACTTAGTGTAGTCGTATATGCTACTGATTTGGAAGACTAGATACAAAGATGTCATCATCCTGTAACGCTTTAAACAGCAAAATAATTAATCAAAAATAATTTATTCATGCAAATATTATTTTCATTTTGTTGAAATTATTACCAAATCAGCAACAACTTTATACGATTTAGAGCTACTAGTATTTCTAAAACATTGCAGAATATTAAATAACAAAAATAGAATTTCTATCGACGAGAAACAAAAATCAATAACTAGATAAGCAGTCTTGTTTTTACGAACTTTTTCATTGCTACAACAAACGAATGCATTTCTGTCGTTTTCACAAAACTTTTTCATGCAATATTACAACTTTTCAAATAGCATTTTTAATGTCAAGACGTTCTGTTTAAATATGGCACTCCGGAAACGTTTCTACAAACACGGGGAAGCACGGTGGAACGAGCAAATGGCTTTTTGTTACCGACGGATATGCGAAAACATTTCCTCGATAAATTCTCGTCGTGTCCTCGATATAGGCCACGAGAAAAGTGGATTGTTACACGCAATCACGATCGTTGTAAACCACACAACAGAATCGAGAATTTCGATTTCGAAGTATCGCGGTCGAAAAGTTTACTTGCCCGAAAAAAATTGTTCTTCGACTCCGGCAAGTTAGAACACGTAACAACGCGAAATTCGCCATGTCCAGAAATATACAAAATATCATTTAGAGGTACTTCTTAAAACTCGAATTCAAGTCAGTGAACATTTAATATAAAGATTAGAACAAATAGATAATATTTTGAAACAACTATTGTGGCTTTCGAAAGACCTCGTCATACTAAACAAAATTGGTAAAAATCAATTTGATCGAATAATCGTTCAGCAAATGGCACACGTCTCAGAAATCATCAAGATTTATGTTCGACTTTGTGCTTCTGATTTTAGAATAAATATTTGGTTAAAAATAATACCGAAAACTGTATTATATTGTTAATATATTACGATAAAAATTTGTTTGGAATTCAAAGTTGTACCACTTGGAATTGTTCTGAAGATCATGCGTCGTCGCGATCAGAAACGGAAGAACCATTTTGAAGTTTTCGAGAGGCGGACTATTGATTCTCGATTAATTATACGCGTAATTCGAAGTCGGTCAGGAAATTTCCAGCGTTATCCAATATTTCAGTGTCAAAAATCTCGCGTGTACCCACAGACTCAATAACCCTTTCAAGAATTATTAGACACATAATCCATCTTTTGCCGGCGGCTATATTCGATGAAAGGGAAAGGCGAAAAAAAAGCAAATGCGATGAAAGGAGGCTGCTCATCCTGAAATAAGTCTGAAAAACGTCCGCTGCATTTCTGCAAAACGACGCCCCGGGCTGGCTTTTGATTGGTGTGACGCTCCAAGAATTCGAAATTAAAATGTACAAGAGAAATCTTCGGGAAATTCGTTTTAAAACGAAACGGGAAATGAATCCCGCCACGTGTGCCACAATCAGTCGCTCGTGACAGAACGGTTTCTGATATGAAAGTAATCGTGCTAACCTATTTCAACACAATTTCCCATTTCAATCTGACATTCCACCAAATAACTACAGAAAAATTCATTAAATCCGATCTGTTTCACGCTAAACCGGTTAATCGATTCGCAAGTCGATTTACAAGTAGACACAGCGCAATTTTAAATTCATATCGCTCTTCTCCTTCGACACGATTTCGTTCGAAATTAGAATTTGTTATCTAAATATATTCGAACAAATTGTAGAGCTCCGTTACACATGTCTATTTAAGCTAAGTGATTTTATTGTATATTTTTTAATCGAGGAAGAAACTGACATGAATGCAAGCCCTAGGAAAAAGTAATCGATTTAAAAACTTATCCGTTTATCACTGTGAGTAGACTAAATTATTATTCTAATCATAAAATGATCCTTCTGATATTTGAACTAATATTTAAACAATATCAGAGACCTAGAATTTTTCTAATGTTTGCATTGCTTCTATTTCGTTTACTGATTTTTGTTACAAATGTGAAAAATCCGTAACCTAGTAAAAAAATATTCCGGTATTGGATGTGAAAAATATTTTCATTAAATATAAAGATAAATGTACACCGCGGACAAAATTCGTTACATGAAATAAAGCAAATATTGGTGTAGGCGTGAGTACATATGTTTGCTTTTTTAGAGTTATCAGAACGAGGACTCCAAATATCAAAAATTTCAATTATTATCACTCGAAGCGTGTGTGATATGAAATTGCAATTATATTTTGAGCTTTTCATATGCTAGTCGGATTTCTTTTATAATTTTTGTCAATAATAAAATCATTACTTTTGTCGCCATTTTCTTGAAATATTAAATCGTCTGTCTGTCGCGTTAGGTCAATATAATAAATGTAATATTACATTGCGATTTTAATATTTGTGCAAACATTCGTTCAACCTTTAAATACAGGATTTTAATCGAACATTTCCTGCGTGGAGTAATAAACATCATAACGATTGAATTACAATATTCAGTGTAATTGAAATTCTTAGTTTCACTTCTCATTTTACTATTTTATTAATAACGATTTATAAATATTTCTCTATCACTTTCTGCAGTAACCTAAATGGGTTCCTTATTTGTATGCAACAATATTAACTGCTAAAGAATTAAACGTAAGTGTCTAAATAAAAAGTAAAACCTTCTCTGAGAAACAAATTAAATTTATCGAGTAGAAAATTCGAATCTTTACAATTTCTATGGATGCAAAATAAATTAACGTAAATATTAATGTAAAATTCGTATAATAAATACGGATCATTAATATTTGTCACTACATATACATGTTTCCTCGTACTTGAAAAATATGCATGAATTCATAGCATGAACGCATAGAAATCCGCGGACTATTGAGAATAATCACTTTTCGCTGCAGCAAGAGCTCGTCCCCAAAGGATTTAAATTTCGCATAACTAATCCGACAAGATAAATATACACGTATAGAAGTTAATTAACAGGGATGCACCTATTCCAATGTCATAGTGCGGCTGTTATTATCAATTTATGTATTAATTAAAAAGTTGGGGTGGCTCGTTTGTACGAAAAAAAATCTCGGTTGCTAATTAACCGACAAAGCCTCCCTCGAGGGGTGAGGGCTTAATTACCGTGCGAAACGACAACTTTTCTGCTGTTGTCTGTCGCCAAATAATTTCGCGATTACTCGCGTCATTGGCAGGAGGGAAATCATTGATTGGTTCGGTGGCGAAGATTCGATGAAACATTGCTTCAAGAATCGTCCCGGAGGCTATAGATTCGCACGGCGCCCTTTTGATTCAACCCCTCGGATCCTTTTGGGGAAAATCCCCCACGGAGAAAACCACCCTTTCTCTCTCTTGCTCTATCTTTCTCTCTCTCTCACTCTCCGCCATTTCGTGTCTGCTGTCCTTGAGAGGAGAGGAAGAGAAAACCCATCGGAGCTTTATCCTACTGGTAAGGTCGCAGGAACCGAATCTCCCATTAAAGTCGGCTTATTAGTTCCTCCGAGAAACATTTCCAGCAGATACTTCACGTCATCAAAAAATGTATTAACTTCACGCTTTAAAACGTTGTCTTTGCCGACGTTTCGTGTCGCGAAAAGAGACGGATACTCGCGCAATTACAAAAGGAAACGCGCGATGGGTTCACCGTTTTCACTGGCGAGCCTTTGCGCATTAAACCATTCCCGATCGCAGTTTTCTAAATTTAATTTTCAATTTTAATTCTTAACTTTCACCCGAACGAAACGTATCGATTGAAGGCCTGCGAATTAATTCATATCCATTTGCTCGAAGGTATAATGATCACTTACAATCGATTAAACGGTATTCGAGAAATGTTATTCTGAGAAACTCTTTACTTTGCCAATTTCGCGATTTGACGCTTCGTTTTAGAATTGTTAATGAAAAACGCGGACCAATCAGAATTCGTTTGCTGTAACTGCACTCTGATTGGTTCCCGTTTTTGTAATAATAATTGGGAAAGGAAAAGCGTTTCAGAATAACCCTAAGAAGGGTTCCTCGCTTTCAAGGGACTTGAAAATTTTTAGCACACCGTGTACAGTATTAGATTGTTCTAACAATACTTTTAGAATGTTTCGTTCGATAATATGGAAACGTAGGCAAATAACGCAATTATGATCTGTATGCAAAATAAAAATTATCTACGTCAATTCGAAGAAATCGGAGTCGAATTGAAATTTCTTTTCTCCTTTAAGAATTGTAAAAAGCTGTATATAATACACTTACATTAATAAATTCTCGTAATCATTGTACCCTTTCTTTCACAGATCTTTTTGTGCCAGGAATGTATAAAACCCGCAGCCTGCTAACGACTTATTAGTAGCCTCGCGGATCTTCATGCAAAATTAAAACATTCTGCATAGGCTATAAGCAGACTGCGGATTATGCGCATTTATAAGAAAAATGAGTACATGAAACTCACAGAAGAAGGCATATCTGGTAAATGTAATATTAATAATGCTTCTATTATAATCTGTTAAAAATGATTAAAAGACGAAATCCATTTTTATGTAACCTCGCCTTCTTGTAATCGACGAAGATAACATTTATTTTTCAGTTACATAGTATTAGAACGAAATAAAAATTTGTTTCTTCAATTAGTAGCTTTAATATGTCGATCTTAATACATCGACATTCTTAAAACCCTTTTATGTTCTTTCTGCTTCATATTTCATCGATTCTTTTTTACCATAAACGCATAAAATCCGTAGTTTACTTATTAATTTCTAAGCTTCCAATTGTTTAACCGTACCCTCTGCTTTCTTAAAAGATTACGTTAGATTCTGATTGTGCAGCTATTGTAACGGTAAAATGGAACTTTCTTATACATTCTACTCTTCAAAATAATCTCCATTATTCTCTATGCAGTTACTCCATCTCACAAATAGTTAGTGAATCGCTAATATGGAGATTGAAAGATTTGAATTCGAGAGAAAGTTACGATTAATCGAGTGATGGTACTATGGAAATACGAATTATTTGTATTAATAATTTCTTAAATTTTCAAAATATGTAAAGAATTTTAATGCCGTGCGATGGTGTTTTTAAAAAGTGAAACTATCCGAAAAATGTACAGTATATTGCCACTGTTATGACACTGTTGCTATTTCCGATATTATAACTGTTCAAGGCATAAATAAATAAATAATTTAGCTTCCTACATTTTTCTAATTAGTGGAATAATTTTGCATTTTGAAGTCCACAGAGAAATATAAATTCAGATGGAAATAAAGCAATGTGTGTTACAACTGTAAACAATTTATTAAGTGATGTTCACCATAGAAGAAGGAAAATTATACTGTTCACACGACGAAATATGTCGAGCATGTGAAAGCATGATTCTCGACGCGAAGCATGGATCGCGAACAAAGAGACATAATTGAAAATTTCTTGAATCACGGGTGTTTGCGATCACCTAGCATGTGCGACTACCATTGACTATTACTACTTGCGTTACCGACGACGACGACGATGGCATGCTAATATTTGCGTAGTATTGATTCCACTAGCTCGCGTGTATATAGTTATTTGTTGTTATCGGATCGTTGTGGAAAACAAATAGTGTCGTATCAGCGTCAATGTTTATCACCATTGACACAAGTGGACGTAATCAACAATGGACGTAGACGAGCTAAATGGTTCTCAAGTGCACGCGTACCCGATGAACTTCCAAAGTCGATCGCTCGAATGCGAAGCGTTTTATGAAAAACTTTCATTTATACTACTTACTCCGTCCCGCTGAATTATTTCCGAATTAAACTTGAATTTCAGCTCTCGTCATTGATTGAATTATTAATAGCACGCTATTCCCTTTCTTCTCCGCATTTCGGAATCCGCGGCGGAGAATGCCGAGATACTTTTACATAATTCATGGGATAAACAGCTCGATACCAATAATATTCATCATTTATTGGCCTTACGAACGTGACTAAACAAAACGCCGCTAATTTTCGCTTTATTTTAGTTATTTCCAGACCGGTTGTGTCAACAAACATTTCCCTTCTTGTTATTTCAGTAGATCGTAGCTAATTTTTACCTCGGAGCAGTTATTTATAGACCGTTGTATCAATCGGTCTTTTCCTTTTTCGCTATTTATTTTTTTTTTTTCAGATTCCCTAGGAAAGAATGTCAGTCGGAAACACGAAACGTTGTTAATCGAGTTGTTTTACATGTGTAGAAGTTCGCGAGAACATTGTTACTTCGTTTATAATATACTTGTCATCTGTTATCGGGAAAACGTTTTAATCTCTCCTTCCCCCCATTGAATTTCGAGTAATTAACCTTTCCGAACGTTAGCATTATTTCTGCGAAAGACAGTCGATTAGCCGGCTCAAATTTAATGGAACGTTCCTCCTATATCAATCGGATTACCTGGCTAATTAAGCGGGAGTTTATAGCGACTTTAAGGTATGCAACAGCTGCTCGTGGCTTGTGCTCGCACTATTTACTATTTCTTTATTATTAACAAAGTCGCGCAGGCTCTCTAATCGATACTCTAGTGTTTTACATCGCAACTATCACTTCTACGCATCCAGTTAAAAAGATAATATAACTTCGTAAACAAAAACTTACTATAAATACAAGTATTTTTATTGTTTGTTAATATTGTGCAGAGCCACCTTCATTTTTAATAACGTCCAGCAGTCTTTTTAATACAGATTTATGTAAATACAAATTTTTATAATGTTATTAAAAACATGAGCGTTTCTAGACGATCAGCCGTAATTTTATGATAAAATGCGAACTGTCTTTTAAGCAATTAAACGGATCACAAACATTTTTATCTGATATTTTATTAGTAAAACTCAATACTCTTCTCGGTGCTCTTTATTTCCTCTGACATTTTCACCCTTTCAAATTTTTCATAGGTATCCGATCTTATCATAACTGCATCAAATCGACAATCTAAATATTAATTCTCCGACAGCAGAGTTCAGATCTATTTTGATCCGGAGTGTCAAAATCGTAATTCGATCGTTCAGTTTCTGGTGAATTAATTAACAGTCAGATTGTCAAATCAGCGGTTTAATATCTAACAGACCTTCTGGCTTCTTGCATTTTTCAGACCCCAACCAAATTTATCACACTAATATATTAGCGTAAGAATTATTTTTGTTATAGCTAGACAAACGCCAACAATAATAAAATCCAAAGTAATTTATTCGATGAAGAAAACATTTTTAAATTAAAATGTACGACACAAGAAAAATCCTACAAACTTCCTGCATTTTTCAGATCGTAAACAAATTTAGTAGTACGGATATAGTAGCGTAAAAATACTTTTGTGCATCTAGAGAAACACCAACAATAATAAGAACCGAAGTAATTTATTCAATGAAGTAAAAATTAATTAATTAAAATGTACGACACCAGAAAAATCCTTCAACGTTCCTGCATTTTTCAGATCGTAAACAAATTTAGTAGTACGGATATATTAGCGTAAAAAACGATTTTTACATCTAAATAAATAATTCCATTACCTACGTATGGTTGATACAACAGGCAACCTGTTCAATCAAGAACTTCTACATTCGGAGTAACAGAAAAATTAACGTGTGTACAAGAAGTTGCTTAAAAAAAATATGGTTTTGAGACTTGGTAAATAGAACGAATGCTTCTAAACATCAATCATACAATTATAAAACTGTTTCACCGCTAAAGGGTTGAATAAACATGTGTATAAAACAATTTTCTTTCGTTCCACAAAAATTTCTAGACATTCTGAACTCGAAACTTCACCTTTCCATTGTCGCAACAAGAGTCACAAAATCGAATTCGACTGAGAGTATACAAATCAAAATTACAATTGAAAGTGCTGGAGAATCGATCATAGAACCGACACGACTTTCTTAACAACGTGTTAAATATCTTAAAATTGCTATAATCTTCTTCACGATAAATTCGACGTCCACAATGTATAAAATCCCATAGAAAAAGAAGCTTGCATTAAATTCAACGCGTTACGCCTTCGTAATACTTGGGGATCTAAAGATGGCACACACAGGTGGTACGACCGAGGGAATATAGAAAACGGTGGAATCCGTTCGTTTTTCATCGGCAGAGCTCAAGCAAAGTATTGCGAGCATAAACGCGACAAAGTCGGCGCACGGCGCGGTTGGTCCGTTTCAATCTGCCCGGGAAAGAAATTCGGTTTCGACCCGTGAGACTGTTACCAGTCTCCCGCGAAGAGATTAAAGGACGAATGATAAAAGGAAAAGACGTGATGCTATCGTTAAACATACCTGATAGTCGGGAACCATGCCACAGTCGTACATGTCTCTCTCTCGTCGGTAGAATGCGGCAGGCATATAGACAATGGAGTGACAATCGACTCAAATCAAAATCTTCTCTTCTCTCCTCCTTCTCTCTACTATCAATTATCTTTAATATCTACGTTTGTATGTATGTATATATATATATACGTATTTATATATATATAATATATCTTTCTCTGCCTATATTCCTATTTAAAACTTTGGTATTATTGTGCCTGTCGAGATTTGTCAGTAGCTCTCCTCAATGAATATCTCCTCTTCTTCCTTTTCTCTCACGCATACATACACGCTCTTTCTCTCTCTCTCTCTCTCTCTCTCTTTCTCGCTCTTACCCTCTATAACTTTGCCAGTATGATCAAAATATACTATGAATCGTCAACATCGTTTAGATATGTGTGCCTCTTATATAGAAATAATTTAATCCTTCCTCTCTCTCTCTCTTTCTCCCTCCTTCTGAGTGCAAGTGATCTCGTTTCGTTAACAAGTGTGCTTTCTTTCTCTCTCTCTCTCTCTCTCTCTCTGTTTGATCAATTATAAATTACAATTCCTTAACTCCGCCCCCGATGATTAAACCACGAGCAATCGTAGGGGTCCAGGTTCCGAGGGAACGAAGGTTGAACAAAAATAGACGCTCCTATATATTGTATATATCTGAAGGAAGATCACTGTTCCAGGCTGCCGCCACAGGCTCGGCAAACTTGTCTCTGATGGTGCAACGAACTCGGCTTCTGAAAAGCTCGTTGTCGCCCTTCGGAACGGGTTCCGCGACCCTCGCAGACGGATCAGGCTAACTTTCCGCCGGCGATTCCGCTTGCGTGCAAACTCTCCTCACGAGATGAAGCCAGGTGAACGCGAACCGGGTTAGTAGAGTCTGTCAGGCAACAGAGCGGCGAGGCTTGCGTCTCCTGTATGTCATACTACCGAGAGGGTTTGTCAACGACGATCAACCCGTTCCACCCTCTTCCTCGCACAACGCTCGAAGTATCACTGATCACTCTTCTTCCACCGTCATCGACCGTAACCGTCAGCGATCCTTTGAGCAGTCCAGCGTAGAAGGACTCCGGGGTCTAGGAGACCACTGAGAGAGTTAGCTTCGCTCCGGATCTAATCTTTGTCCAGTTGGCCAGGCGGTTAGGTTCGCGGTAGCTGACTCGACAAACGTGTCCCGATTCCTCAGGGTGCACAGTCCGGGCCGGTTCGCTCTCCGTGACTGTGACACGCGATGAACGAGGTGAAGGCGACGAAAGGGTAAGACGACGACGACGACGACAACGAAGAAGAAGAACAAGAAGAAGAAGACCACGTCGACGACAACGGTGACGATGATGATGAAGAAGAAGAAGAAGTAGTAGAAGAAGAAGAAGTTGACGACCACTCGTTGCGTGTGTGCGGCTCGCTCTCTCGCGTACGCGTGTGCACAGTGTGAGTAGACATGTGGGTGCCTGTGCGTGGGGTGTGTTTGTACGTGTTGTGCCCGCGTACTTCTCTCTCGGCCGATCTTTGTTGGTCTACCTAGATCTTCATCCGTGCGAGCAGGTCCTCGTGTATACGCGTATGCACGCGGACATGTACGTGCATAGAGAGACAAGACGGGTGTTTTTCGGTGTACGTATCATACGAAGATCATAGAAGATGTGTGCCTCTGTGACGGGCTCTCATCTGTGTCTCTGCACACGCGTTTTACGTGGTCCGTCTGTCTGTCTTTCTGTCTGTGCTGTGCTGCGAGGTTGTGTGTCTGTGTCTGTGTCTGTGTCTGGTGGGTTGCGAGGGCGACAGAGCGCGTGTCGCTTCGAGAAACAGGTACCGGCCTGTCGAGTGCCTAGGGGAAGACTGGACTCGAAACCGACTCGCTGCCAGGACCACGGGAACGAGGGTGTTCTCTCCCTCTTTCGTTCCCTCTCTGTGCCCTCTATCTATATATGCCAGCCCCCCCTCTATCCCCGACGATCTTTCTCTCCGCCCTCCGTGCGCCCTCGCCGTTTCCTCTCTTCGTTACTGGCGCGCTTCCTCTCTCGGTCCCTGCGTGAAACGTCGGAGCACAGGCGCGCTGACTCTCTCCACCAACCGACAATCAATACGCCGGCAGGCCCGTACTTTCGCCCGCGAAATCGCAATTTTCACAATTCCTTCCCTTCTTCGCGCGACTCCATCCCCCATTCGCCGGTCCCTCTTTTCCTTCGTCCTCTCGTTCCCTTAAACTCCACGACCACATCACCACCAGCCCCCCACGCTGTCCACCCCCACACTCGCTGATCCAACGATGCACTGCTGGCCAAAATCGTCAAAACGCGGGAAAAAGTGGAGATTTCAACTTTGTTCCATGTCAACGTTAACCCCTTGCCCTACGATTTATTTTGTGGGAACGGTGACTAGATGTTCCTCGGTCTCCAAAGAATGACGAAAAGAAAAGGGAAGTTTGTAGCTACCGTGGACGTAGTTATTCTCCAATGACTGAATACGAGCAATAATTAGATAAAATTTTATTTCGATTTGTAGAAAATTAAGGACATATATATTGAGAAGATTCTGTTCGAAATCTTCATCACGAGTCTGACTCGTTGTTGTAGGGTTAACGTCGCTGCTGTCTCGATGATCCATTTCGGGATAGAAATATTCGAAGATGTCTTTTAACAAGTAGTTTTGCAATTGCTTGTTCATTTCGTTCGGTGTCATTGATCTTTCCGAACCGTCGACAAAGATGCCGTACACCTAGAGTTTTCGGAAAGGCACTGGTCGACATCTGTGTTCAAACACCGGCGAACCTCGTCAAACTTTGAGCGACCTGACGATATCTCGAGGAAACCTGCTCCGCGATGTTGTCATACTTGTACCCTAGCGTGCCTCACCCTCTCCTTAACCTATAGAGGGCCGGGGTGGCCGCTACTGTAGCCGGAGGATAAACTTTGAAATTTTTCGTAACATGTTGGTTGTACACAGGGTGGTCCAGTACATATTAGCACTTTATTATCTACGTTATTTCAGAAGGCACGGAAAGTCTTTACATAACCTAATTTTTTAGTACAAAGAATTTTTTCAGTAACGTTAACAATTTTTTAATAGAAAAAAAAGTTTTGGATTTCAAGGTCAACTGAAATAGAAACGTATTCTTTTCTGCGCACTGTTCGATACAACTCGCTTTTCTCGTGGGTTCCGATTATCGATATCTGTTTGGATTATTGTACGTGAAATGATCTGAGTTACACCATCGTTTTGGTAACGACGTTATAACAAGAACAGAGTCAAAGATTAGATTTTGTTGCGAATGGACGTGTGGCACATTCCCTCTTCTTATAATAAAGAGTATTTTAGTATTAACTGTGTTTTTGATAATGCCGCAATCGCGGTAAATAATAAATAAATAATTTAGAAGATATTTCAGCTCTGTTGAAGTTTGAAGATCTTATTTGCCATAGCTACATGTTGAATTCAATTTCTCGAGAGTTTGCACACTGACTGAACAAAATCACAATTTTCGCAATTTCTTTTCTTCTTGGTTTGACTCTCTATGCCCCATTCGGCAATTCCTCTTTCCCTTGGTCCTCTTTTTTCCGTAAACCCACATTCCCATCGGTATCCCAAGTTATCCTCTACTGTCGCTGATCCCGACAGTCGTCCACGGCAGATATTCCCGTTCGAACATTTTCCACGGCCTAGGGAATTCTTGGTTTTTTCCCGAACCCCTCCCCCCAGTTTTTAAGCTGACTCGACCGAAAAAGCGCAGAAGTTTCTTGCTAACCGTCCCGACGGTAATAGGGAATGCTCCACCGTGTGGTTCCCTGTCTTTTGTTACCTGACTGACAATGGACGACCGGTTGACCGTAATTTTCGCCGATGCTAATTCCAACTGTCTTTTATCTTCCTCGATTCGGACCGCTCGATGCGCCGTCGAGGATTCGAGGATCATCCTTTCCGCGGGTTCAGTTCCGAGGTCCCTTGACACTTTGACTTAACTGCTTGGTGAACGGATCTTTTTCAGAGAAAGAGCCACAGAGAAAGAGAGAGAGAGAGAGAGAGAGAGAGAGAGAGAGAGAGAGAGTGAGTGAGTTTAGTGATGCATCAACGGTTCAAAGTACTAGCGACTATAATCGACTGTCGTGAAACGCGATCAAGGCATTATTTAACGCTAAACCCACCGAACACTAAAACTGAAAAGGGGATACTGTTTCATAGAAACGACAAGATTTAACTTATGTGGACTGAGTGAAATTTAATATTATCGAATAAAAATATATATCAAATGCCCTCCTATGAAGTCAATTCTATATCTTCAAAAATTAAGTAAGTATACGTTTTCTGCACATATATATTTAAAAAATATATACAACTCTTCCCAACAGTTTTTTTATCGTGTTATATGGAAGATTACTGGAATTACTAGAATTTTGTATATACGTGAAAGTGTTGGCTTATTGAAATATAAAAGTGTAGAAAAAATGTAAGAATGTGGTTATGCTGGTTTCAACGTATAAAAATTATTAAGCGATGATGTAAAGTTTCATTCTATGCATCCCATAATCGTAATACATCTTTATTTTGCATAAGAATCCACAATCTAGTAATTAATGATTGAAATCTTTGAAACATACTGTTCACGTATTAATACTGTGAGTGTCACTGACTTGAGTCTGCTTAAATACATTCTTGTTATTTATATGAAGAGCAATAGCCGCTTTTAGTACCTCGTAAATCTCATGTTAAACAAACTGCTTTTATTTGAGTAGATTTATAATTTTCAATGCACATGAATGTCACAGAAAATCAAAGAATGGAAAGGACAAAGTATATTATGACAATCATTTTCTCAACGTTCTCGTACCTTGTTAATTTTAATAACAATGGCCGTTCTTAACCCCTTAGGCACGACTGAATTTTGCGCGGGGCTGTTTCTTTGTACAGCAAAGCACATAACCCAATTATAATTTTTCTTAAAGACGTGATACATATACTTTAACTTTAATAATTTTTGTTCGAAATTTTTGTAAAATAAATTATAATTTTTCTTAAAGATCGATCCATACATTTTAACTTTAACAATTAATAATAAAATTAAGTGTGCCCAAGCCACTATAGTGGCGCATCGTGCCTAACGGGTTAATATGTTATAATAAAAATTAACTTTCAAGTTTATTCAAAAAAGTTGTGTCAATAATAGATGACCGAGTAACGGCACTGAAAGTTTTGCAAAGGATTTATAGGAAAACCATTTAAAAGTGTATATCATGTTTCGCAGAATATTCAAAAGTGTTCTACCAAAAATGTAATAACAAAGTATAATGCAAATTTAATTTGTTTACCCCGTCACCCGTTCGGCGACTGTTGATAGCTGCATATTTGCAAAATGAAATCTGTTGAATACTCTGTGTACAGCGGATGTTTACACGAGACAAGATTTGAGCGTTCGCCAATATTCATCAGGTCCAAACGATAACACACCGAGCTCACAGTTTGGTGCTTGTTCCTAACTTCCCAGCCAAAAATTCAATTATTCACGTGATCAAGGACTGTAGCACTTTTTCCTGTTTACCGAGCCTTAACATTTACCACGGACACTTTGCTTCGAGTTCATAATAAAAATTTCACTAGATAACAGAAAAATCAATTGGGAAATTTAATTCCTATTATGCTTGAAGATTAGGAAAACGTTTACAAAGGTACATTGTTTATCATGGAAATTGTTTGAAAGCTATCGCATAAAATATTCGTAATAAACGCGATATTCAAATGATTTGTATTTTATCAATTGGATGTTTGTGAATATACTAAAAATACTAAATGAAGATATTTCAGTCACGTAATGTCCTGAATCGATAAAAATGGAAACGTTGCATTTTTATGTTAAAGCTACTACATTTCGCATGCTTCGCCTGCATAAAAATTTATTTATAAATCGATTATACATTTTATTAAACGATATTTTAATTTTTAATCAGATTCCGTTGACATGTGACATGCTATTACGTAATTTGTAATAAAGAAGAAATTCGACATTGTTAATAGATGACCTTTAAACTAAATAGTTTTGAACTGTAACAAATATTTGCTCAGCAATATTGCTGACAATAAAAAGTAACGAATGTCTGACTCGTATATTACAAACATCGTTCTTAATAGCATGCATCGTTTATGAATATTTTTATATTAATTTCCTCGAAAATGAAATGTCGTGCGCAAAAATATCACTCTATATTTCGTATGTGTTTCTGCAGGGAAATTTATCGACGCTCGGTTTGCATAAGAGTATCCG
Source organism: Agapostemon virescens (assembly GCA_028453745.1). Classification (NCBI taxonomy): domain Eukaryota; kingdom Metazoa; phylum Arthropoda; class Insecta; order Hymenoptera; family Halictidae; genus Agapostemon; species Agapostemon virescens. The sequence continues at coordinate 9,809,685 of CM052092.1, forward strand.
TTTATTGAGAAATAAATGCCTTTAAAATGTTAAACTACTTCTACGCTATAATTGAAATATTTTCTGACTACTAAAAATTTGCTTTTACGTTGTTCGACCTAATTCATGCGTCCGTTTAAATCCGAAATATTATTTCGGCGTTTTCCATATCGTATTACGTTGTTATTTAAGTAACATATTTACAACATTCGGTATTACTGATTCACGACGATAATTAGAAAGATATACTTCAATCCAGCAAAATTCAAATTTGAAATATAAAAAGTGAATTATAGAAGTATTTAGACATTATCAAAAGCAATTAATTTTGTAATTTAATTGTAAAACTGTAATAAGTATATTTAGTTTCTCTCGAGCCCTGTCAATTAATTATTAGACAGATACTATAATTCAATACGACAAAATTCAAATTTGAAATATAAAACGTAATAGTATTTAGCGGTTATTAAAGGCAATTAATTTTACAATTTAATTTCATAGCTGTAATAAATATCTGTAATCTCTCTGGAATTTGATCACCTAATTATTTATCTACAAAAGAGTTACCATACTTTGACACAGTCAACTTCATCGATGAGAATGCCACGTATAATCGTGAAAAAATAATTTATTCGGTAACAAGGTTATATGCATGGCTGCAGTAAATTACAATTAACGGGGATTGTTTAATAGCACACCGTAAATCACAGAAAACCTTGATCCTTGTCTGCCGAACCTGCTCGTAAATCTCTGACTAAACTTTTACACAGTCGATGGATAATCGCTGATAAAAATTCGATTATTCAACCATTAAGAACACTCTACACCATCGATTTCAGCGATTCGAGCCCATGAAAAACAGTTGGCTCGCGTCGACATGCACTTTTTGCTGGACAGATACTTCTGAACAACTGACGAATCATCGCGTGAAAATAAGCGACGTAACCGTATATTCTGGACAAAAACGGGCATAACTTATTTCTTAAGTACATTCGGAATTAAATACCTAACAAATCATACAACATTGAATATTTCTTTTAGAAGATAATATTTGTTATGAACATTTATTTTGTCCACATATAAGTAATCGTTTTCTAATGTTTGTATACTTTTAATTCTGTATACTATTTCCAAGAAAGTGCAACAATAAAAATGTTAAAAATTTGAGTTGGTTTCAAAAAGTTATAGAATTAATACTAATTAATAGAATTAGTAGTGCGAAGACAAATGTTCATCAAGCAGGTTTAAGAAATCGATTCGAATAATAATTTATGGAAAATAATGCAAATAGAACAGGGTAACTAATAACTAAATTGAATATTCAGAATAACGAGCATCTTTGATAAAAATTCAGTGGAAAAATGCATTATAGAATCCAGTCTTTAATCACGAAAAATTTGTGAAGAAGCGTCATGAATGTGAACGAAACATTTCATAAGAATAATTACAACATCCTTAATTACTTGTTGCAACAAATGACTGGTAAGCAACATTGCAGAAAGGAAACGGAATGAAGGAAACGTACGCAGAAATCTCTTATTACAAGGAAAATACGCATTGCGTAATGTAGAGCAAAAAAGAATTTCAAGCGAATAGTAACAACCCTTAATTAAAAGGGTGCAAAAGGGGCAGAAAAAAAATGTTTCCTCACAATGCACAAGCTTCCCATTTAATCCCAGAAATAGAAAGGAAAATTTCTGCTCAGAAACCTGTGAAATTGTATTCAAATTGCTATTCTGGCAAATGACGTGGTTAATTATCTTCGCCTCTATCTTTACACATATATTTTCTAGCGTCAAGATAAAGAAGAAATTATTTTTGTCAACACTGACATTTAATGCAATCCAACGTAATTAGAAATGCTATGAAAACGTTTCACTGCAATGGAAGAAATTCATAAATCTTATAAATAATGCAGATAACTTTTCATGAATTAAATTCAGTATCTAAAAAAATTGGTTAAGGAAATTTCATTTGCGACAGAATTTTAGTAAACTGTTTCATCGTGCGTACATATTAAATTTTTAGAATGAACGATCGTAGCAAATTAAACCGACCGAGGCGCGCACAATCGTCTACTTGCGTACGCAGGAGAAAAGGCAGTGAACGATCAGACAGAGTAGTATCAATACACAAATACCGTGGCCAAATAAAGAATTCCCATCACCATAGGGGAACAGGACCGTGCATCCTTTCCAAACAAAAACAAAAAGCTGCTGTGCAGTCAAACCAAAAGAACAATTTTGTAGAAAGGAACCACGCGTGGAGCTTCAAACGCGGAAAGAGCCGCACTCGAAAATGTGACAAGAGTAAAACGATTCGTTGAAAGCGGTCGTTGTCGAACAGAAAACGTGACTGTTGTACATATTTGCAGCAACCGTACTGTTCGAGGGGTCTTTGGTGTCGTGACATATGAAAAAAAAAAAGTGGTAGACACAACGTGCATAAATCCAAATTAAACTCCCCGGCAACGGCACTGTGCAACTCATTTTTAAGTAATTCGTTGATGATCTAATAGCGCTTCAGTAATTCCAAAAATATTTGTTGTTTAAGCACGGCGCTCCTCGAATGCATTTGTTAAAACATATTTCGTCGGCGGAATCTACAGTATTTCAATAAAATCACTAGACTGGGCAAAAATTAAGGATGAATAAATACAATGAAATATGGAAGAAATTGTTTAAATTGCTCAATTTGTGTAGTCCGAAATATTTTAATAAAATCATTGTACCAAAGGTGACAAAAGTTTAAAATATCTAATGCATGTCGTTAAGAACATTCGGCTAGCCGTAATCGATTACAAATAACCATACTGTAAGATAGGAAAAATGATTAAATACAATCAGCAACAAATGCACTTCCATGAAGTCCGATTAAACAACGTAAAATTTGTTTCTAAACTTTTGTAAAAATGCCAGAAAATGTTTTAACAAACGCGATATTAATTATTACCTTCCTGTAGACTTTCACGTAAAATAAAATTGCAGGAGCTACGTGCAAAGTAACCTTTCCTCTTCGTGGCTTTTATAAACTGCATAAAATGCAGTACAGTTTTGTATATAAATGCATCAAAACCGCAGACGAATTATCGTATTGAATATAATATTTTCCCCTTAGCAAACATATCAGCTTTTAACAGCTTTTAACAGAGTTTTGACAGCTGAAATAAATAAACTATTGCAATTCGTGCTTTAAGTGTGCTAAGCCTAACGAATAAAAAGTAACATAAAAATTTTACACACTTGTAGAAACCACATATGTTTGTCGTTAAAAATAAACTAGTAATATGCCTTCACTGTTTGAACAGTTAGAATGATTGCTAAAAAACAAAATGTATATATTAAAAAAATTATCTTGCATGATAGAAAAGCAAATTGGTTAAGTTCGTGAACGGAATGCGACGCGTGATAATTTTCACTGACAATTCACGTAAAAATAACGGCGCTTCCTTTGCAATCACGACACGAAATTCCAGCGTTTGTAGCGATGATTGAAACGAATTTGCGACTTGAAAATGCGGCAAACTATCTCTAAAACTCGCAGATTCTTTCGAGGCCGAGCCAAATCTCAAAGCACGTAGGAAAAAAGTTTCTTTTCTTCTGGAGAAAAAAACTCGGGGAATAGATCCGCGGTAAAACGTTTCAACCGATCATCTGTCGCAAAAAGCAGGAAAATCGGCTTTTTCCCAGCGGGGAGGAATGTGATCTATCTGTATCAAGTAGATATGTATAGCAGTGGAGTATATATGCTGCACTTTATACGAAAGGAGTATACAGTGATGGCGAGATACTTAACACTAAACCTACCAAGGCATCAAAAGCGACTGAATTGTGATAACACGTAAAACTGGCTATGCGGTATTTATTTAGATTTTGTAGAATCTTTATTAACACTAGAACTACCAAACCAGTCATTTTGATTGGTCTTTAGGTTTTTCTTTCGCAATTATGGAAGTTATAAAAATGTTTTCATCAGAAATTTTCGGATATACTTCTTTAATGACTTATACCATACAATAAGAAATATACGAAATTTTAATAGATGCAGTCTTGTTATTATTACAAGGCAATATACAATATCGTTGGATTTATTGTTCGGTATTTCTAGTGTTAAAATGTATGTGTAAATAATAATCATTTCCGATGGAAGCATCTGTATAATTTCACTAATTATAATATAAAAATGATGACACTAGTGCAACTTGAACTTCATTGCACGAATACGAATTGTTGGAACATTCTTGTTTCTCTATATTTTATATTATATATTGTAGAAATTCTACAATTTAATACATATCCGAGTGCGCGTTTAAAATTAGTGATTTCATTGTCAATCACTAATGGACGATTTCTTGACATTGGAAATATCGAACGGGTCAAAATGATTTATTTCAGTAGTACTGACAGAAATAATCACTACGATTGAATTTGAGAAGGCTGTCTTGCAGAAAATTATTAATCGCAACTGCTATCGACTGTCTCCACTGAGACACCATTAAAGATTACTATTAAATAATTCAAAGCAATTCTTATAATACTAACTGTCTATAAGTTTAATAAATTAGAAGCTGCGAAGTGGAAATAAACATCATTCGAGGATATATTGCAATGAAAGTCGGATCGATTGCCATTAAATATAGTATCACAATTTTTGCAAAAAGTAGAAAAGTAGTCATTTTTATTGTAGGTTATTCGAGTGCTAATACAAGTAATTTTTATTCTGCTCATCTATGGACATTAACAACAAATCATAATTTACAAGGAAATATTAGAAAGAAATGCAGATTAGATATGTGCTAATGTATCAGAAAATAAATGCTATATTAAACTTTATCTGTAATAAACGTTTCGATAAATATGGAAAATAGTAAGTGCAGAAATTACAGACTGAAAAATCAGCAGAATTATAGCATATCGAAAATGAAACAAATTCAACAATTATATTAATAACCCTTTGCACTCGAAGCAATTGCACTCCAAAATCAAAACAATATTTTTTTCTGTAATAGCTCCACTGTAAATAGTTAATTTTCTTTCGTTCACACGAAATTAATTACTATGACTTGTACTTAGAGCTTTAACATTATTATCGAAATCTTAACTGCAAACTTAGCGATGTAAGAGTTGTTTAAATAATAGTATGGCAAGTTTTAGTGTCGCCTAAAATTGTGTTGTTTCGATGCGGACAAAATGTTTGTTAATTTTAGTTCTTTAATATTTTCTTCTAGAGAGATGTTTAGGAACGTATAACATCGATAAGCGAGAAAGGGTGTCTTGTTCTTGCTGCACAAAGCTCTAAAAACAATTCTTTACGTGAAATAGCATGTTTTTTTCTGAAAGAAGTTCAGGTCATTATGGAAAATACAACAGTCTTTTATGCTCTTTGGAATATATTGATCTGCAGAGGGTGATCCACCCCATCTGTAGTAAACTGAAACCGAAGGATCATTGAGGTTCACGGCATTTTAAGACCGCAGATAAAGCATTCTATTTCGTCCCGCATTGATTTGGAAGGCTCGGCCCGACTCACCCGAATAGGCTCAATTTTTACAGGTTTCTTTCATCTTGCACGAGGATCCGTCAGAGCTTCGTCGCATATATAGAAAGAATTTAAACTCTAGCGATTGAATCTTTCTCCTTTGTCACCGAATACACGTGCAAAAATGCGAGGAAATTTGACACTGTAAAAATGAATGTCTGTGCAAACTGCATAACGAGTTTCGTTAATTCGTAAGCATGTGCTTTGCTCATTTGTCATAATAATCACTAACGCCGATCCTACGGAATACTAAAAATAACTGAAACGTATACCTTATAAAAATTACCACTTTTTTTGCTACTTAGATATAAAGATTGAATTTATTTAGATTTTGTGCGATTTTTATTATATGTCGTACTAGAATAAAAAGGTCATTCTAATATTCCCCATGGACACTTTACAATTTCAATGATTGTATACAGTAAAATATGTAAAACCGATGATTCGACGAGATATGATAAATTTAGTATTATACAAATTAATATCAATACCAAAGTTATAATTATAACCAGAATATGTATGTTAAAACAAATTATTCAAATAAATTACGAGACACTCGAAAATTATAATAAATCGTTGACAATGTATGAATATTATTAAATTCTTTTTATTTGTAGATTGTTTTATGTTTTAGCCACATGTGTTTGTTATGAACGTATAAAATCTGCAGTCTAATTAGAACGGATCCAAATTCACCGTTAAATGACTCAAGTTGGAATTAAAGTTACTAATAAGTTATGATACATATCTAATCTTTGCGGGACATTCGTTGTTTAGATAGCAAAATGGACGAAGCTTACGCGGTATTAAAACAGATTCCAGAGAGAGATAGAAATTAATTTGCTCGCGTGCAGCTGAGGTTCAACATTGATGATAAACTGAAGATTATTCTATAAAGTTTCTTTAAACCATACCTCACTGAGAATTAACAAATAATTAAATTTTATCGTCGACTAAAAGCATTTTCGGACTGTTGTTTGCAATGATATCTCGATTTATGTGAAAACTTCACGAACAAAGGTGGTATTCATATCATCTACAGACGATGTTCCTTGATATAATTTAATGATGAAACTTTCTCGTTTCTAGTAACTTTTTCACGAAACTTTTATCAATACATTCTTAACATTTTTCTGATTAAAATGAGACCAAATACGATACGGTTTGCATCAGATTTACTTAATTTACACAATTTAATAAAACCTTATAGTGTCTATAGAATTGATTTTCCACCGAAAGTTGTTACAATAAATCAGTTGATTTTAGATATTAGAATACAAAAGGCTTTAATGTATCGTAAATTAAACAACCACATACAATTCAAATGATATCATTTATGGGGCCATTTCAATCAGAGGAATGTCTCGAATACGTTGATAAAAGTTTCAATACTATAATTATCTTAAACTTCAAGTAACATTCCTTAAAATCATCGAGCAATGGACATTGCCAAATCTGGCAATTATTTTAACAGTTAAAAAATAATTTACCCAAAATTATGTAACGTTTAGTAGCCTTTCAATCCGAAAAACGCCACGAATATTCTGACGAAAGTTTCACAAAAAGTAATCACCAAAGAAAGGGTTTCATCCATGGATTAGTAAATGGAGCGAAATGTTTTTTAATTGGTTGGAGATTAAACTGTGGGATCCACAGCTAGAGGAACCGCAAATACAATTCCGTTTCAACGAAGAGTTGAATCGAATTTAATTTTCCTCGTCGGAGTAGAACAACGCGTTTATGTTGTACACTCATAAAAGCGTCCTGTTTTTCCTTCGTTATATATTTTCTCGACAGCGTGTAAGCAGTTACACCCCGAGTTACACGAGATTTTCCTCTTTTTTTATGGAGTCGTTACAACGGACGTAGACGAGTCAAACACGAGCGCAGTTTTATGCGCCATTAGTAAAATAATTTGCAATGAGTTACGATTGAGCGCGCGCGCCTTCGAATCGGCTTTTAATGGACCATTCGTTCGTAGGAGGAGAATGTTCGATTTAATCCTTCCCTGAGAGCGTTCGCTCGTTCGTTCACTGTTTGCTCCGGCATTTTCTCTATTCTCCGCTTTTTCATTTTTTATTACCGGTTGCAGTGCATTAGCTAATTTGTAGAAGAGCCCAAGGGACGCGCCGCGAAAACTGCCGGCGTTTAACGAAATTTTCGTCGACAACGGGAGAAAAAGGAGCCGCGTCGTATGATAATTCAAGACGATGATGTCCGGGATAGGCTGTACCTCTAATGGAATGTCCATTCTTCTTTTTATTGATCTGACGTCGTCGACGAGCAAAAGCAACGACCAAGACCAGAAAGGTTAAACGGTTATGGAAATCGCCGTGGCGTAGGCCCGACACGAATCTTCTAATGTTCGTTCCCATTAGCGCGATAGGAAATAGGCGAACCAGCAGCCTATTAACAGGCGTAAAATTGAATCGGTGATGAACTCCTGAATTTTTTAGTCTCTTGGAACATTTCACTTTCTCTCTCTCTCTCTCTCTCTCTCACTCTCAAGGCGGAAGGAAACAATTACCGAAGACGCAGAAATGGCGAGCACTCCATTGCAGATTGGATTCCGTCAGGCAATCGTTACAGAGTAAATAATGAAAGCGTTATATATTCGCGAAAATTGCTTTCACAATTGTTTCGTCAAGTTTAGAAACAGAGGTAAAAAAGCTATGATATGATTCGGTGGATTCTATTTAAAACGCGAACCGCGAAACCGTATTTACAAGATGTTCTTGTGTCGCGAATTTACGAATTATGATGGAGATAAATCTATCAAGACGTTTGATTCAGTCTTAAAAAAGTTATTTAGGTTTGAAGAATGTCCGAATACTTTTGTGAGCCACTGTATATGCATTTTCTGATTCTTCAAAGTCTTGTCTTAAATTTAATGGATTATGAATGGTTTAATTTATCTCTAAATACATTATGATGAATGTTTTAAGAGAAATCGTAAAAATAACTTTGCCAGTTTATGGCTATTAATTAAAAAGATTACAGCTAAGTTGAAACTTTCCTAATTAAATGATACAACGATATTAGTCAAATTAACTTAATGGATTATGAAATGAGAGAGTTATTGGGATTATAGTAATTCAAAGATTAATGCTCACAATTTCCAAATAGTGATGAATTATAAAAATGACCACACCTGCAATTTGTTAAATAAATTCGTTTACTTTTAATGCATGTACATTAAAAGATTCCGAATTATTTCGGCTGCGCAAAAAAACTAAAACGTAAAAAAGGTTGTAAAATGCATATTATTGACAACCTACTATACGTCTACTATACATCTGTAACGCGGTCTTTTAGATGTATAAGAAATTTAAGGAGACGGTATTTTCGAACGTCCAATTATCGATTATTCTTTCAAAACTAATTTCACATTTTCTCAAGTATTTTAATATTCATTATTTTAATAATCGTAGGAATTTTGTAATAAACGAAGGATTTTATCGTTCTAGAAAAATATTTTAGTATCTGATACAATCTTAAAATTACATAGCCATCGATTCTTGTTGACTACAGCGTCAAATTGTAAGTTACAAGATTGTAATTACAAATAAACAACGTTTAACGTCGCAATAATTTTTACAATCTTGAGATCCTGTACGTTCCACTAAACGTCAACATTAAATTATATCAACATTTCATAAATAAATTGTCACTCAATATTTCTAGTGGCCAGCAAAAATTATTTATAAGTTTATTATTAAACTGTGGAATTTTATGAAGGATAGAAATTAGAAAATGTTTTGCTTTGTATAATTATAAGTAATTGAAAACTATATATTGATATATTTAAATACTTTCAATATTTGTAATATTGCATTTATTCTTCTTTTATCATAAATGCACGAAATCTGCAGTCTATTTATTATATACCTCTTTTTCAGAGTTATGTGTTAATTCCGAAAGCAAATCTTCTACTTTAATAAAATCCTTTACTTTAGAATAAAAGATCGTTAAACAGAGAGACAGATATAATTTTCATCAGGCTCGTAAACCTTCAAATTAATGTTGACATATCTTCTAGGATTGCATATCAAACTAAACTATAACAAACTTGACGCGTTAGGTCATCCCATATGCAAAGCGAATTTCGTTTCATATTATCCTAAGGTGAAATACAGAAACCAACCACAGTTATTAGTCTTCTATACATAATCCTCTGGATGATGGAAAATTAAGGAAAAACAATATAGAGTACTAATACACGCAATTGCTATTATATTTCAATACTTCACCTTACAAGAACATGAGACACGTCACGTTACTTACGGAACGATCTAATGAAATCCTTTGTGCTAACATCAATTTAATCTCCGCCTTCTCACAAAAACAAATATCTCCCCCCGAAACGCACTGCGTTTCGAGTTTGTCAAACGCATTCAAATCCCGGCGGGACGGGCGGCAAAAGGCAATACTTGAAACTTCTATCATTCCACTAAAGAAGTATCTACACAAAGAGATATCTGCCGGCAAGGAAAGTATGACGGCGGTTCTTCCCGATGGGTCCTGGCAACTGAAAACTCTCAAAGTTCTCTAACTCTAGTGTAAAACAACACTATCAGCACAGTGAATCGGAATGCAAACTGAAATCATGCTCGCCCGCGAAACAAGCTACTGGAAACACAAAGAGGAAAGGAAGAAACATGGATCCGTCGGATACGGTTACAAAAGAAATTCTATTGTATATTCGATAACAAGTCTCCCCTTAATCACACACAACACAACCGACAGACAACACCTCTACTACTGATCTGTGTTCGAAACAAAACTCTGTGACACCGTGTCGAATCATCTGTTCTTGTTGTGTTCACTAAGTTTACACGGATCTATTATAACGCAATAACTTCTGCGAAAAGCACCAAACGAAATAATTCAATTAGGCAGTCTAGTACTATCTCTCTCACTCCCTCTCTCCCTCTCATTTGCTTCTTCTCATTTGCTCTCTCACAGTCACTTTCTCTCTCGCTTGCTCTTTCACCCCTTTCACTATATTTCTTACATGCTCTCTCTCTTTTTCTCTCTCTTGCTCTCTCACGTTTTCTCTCTCTCTCTCTCTCTCTCTCTCTCTTGCTCTCTCGCTTGCTCTCTCGCTCTGTCTATGAACATATAACAACACCACTGGAGTACCGCTACTGATCTATGGATCTCTAATAGTGTTACACCACATGTACGCAGCGATTACGTGTCCGTGAAACATTGTCCGCTAAAGACTTACCAACGAAGAACCCATTATACCTACGAACTGAATTGTATCGGCTGTCGAAGATGTGCCTAGAACATATCGTACAATCCGTTCAGTGAACAATCATGACCTGGTCGCGCGAATTTCTTGTTCGTTCTACTTTCTAGGGTACGGCACGACGATTTCCGTCGCGTCGCCTCGCGTCGCAACAACGACCTACGTTTTGCCTTTCGTGAACAGATTTCGGACATCCTCCAGGATTAACGCAGCCAGAAATGATACTACCGCAGCCATACGTGGTTCCCACGATCCCGTGGGATAATATTTGAGGTGGAATCTCGCCTCGAGTGCGCGTACTCGTCTCGCGAATCCCGTTAAAATTATATACTTGAAGAATTTGGCTTCTCAACCCCCGACGGTGCTCGAGGAGATAATTGTAAGTAGGTTGCTTCGGTTTGTTTATTGATTTAAGGGCAGCTTTGAGGAACGAGCACTGCCTTATAATTATCTGGTTTAATCTATGTGATTTGAAAAATTGAGGTGGCTTGAATTTATTTAAAATTGCGTACTTGAGGAGTTTGGTTTTAGATTTCTCGTCGAGGTTCAATGCAATTATTATAACAATCTTAAATATGTGGCGTTGTTAAGGGATTTAAACGCAGCTTTCAGTTGTGATCGCAGCGTTATTAATACTTAATTCCATCTATTTAATTTAAAGAAATGAAATGTCATAAATTTCTTTAAAATTGCATACTTGGGGATTTTGGCTTTACATCTCGCGACGATGCTTATGCAAACAATTATAATAGTCAAAGTTATCTTGCTTTGCTAACGGATTTAAACGCAATTTCCAGCATAAGATCGCAGCGTTATTAATAACTACTCTAATCTATGTAATTTGTTAAAAGGGGAACTTGTGAATCCCTACAAAATTGCATACTTGAGTAATTAGGCTTTACATCTCCCGACGATGCTCAAAAAGACAATCATAACAATCTAATTTGCATTGCTTTCCTTATTGATTTAAGTGCAGCTTTTACTAAATGAACGTAGCTTTATTAACAGTTAATTCAACCGATTTAATTTGAAAAATTGAAACGTCGTTAATCTCCATGAGTAAAATTGCAAATTTGAGGAATTTGGCTTTACATCTCTCAACGATGCTCAAGGAGATAATTCAAACGGTTTAATTTGTGTCGCTGTCCTCATTGATTTAAGTGCAGTGTGTAGTAATGATGAACGACGTATTATCAGCTAATGTAATAAATGAAGAGTTTAGCTTTCAATCTCTCAAAATTGCTCGAAGAAATAATTTTAACAGTCAAACATGCTATGGTTAATTTAAAAATATTAAAAATGACTACCACCCCCCTGTAATTAACTGTCTTTAATTGCAAATTTGAGATGCCATAATATAGTAACATTATATGTATATTAATTGAATATACAACTTTCTATAATGTAGCGAATAGTTCTCTTCGTTTCGAAGACGACAATTAATATTCCCTTTAGCGAAACTCCGTCCATAATTTCATATTGTGTACAAGATACTTTTGATGATTAAGAAATTCTTGTTTAGAGAGATTTATGTGTACAGCGTGCACCGTTAACAGTTGCAGTCGCATCTCGGTAAGTTGAATTTCAACGGAAGTACTAAGACCTCTGTGCTGTGGAAGTTTCATATTATCGAAGTTTTTCAGTAAGAGAAGTTTACCAAACGGAAATTCGACTTACAGAGGCTTTGTAGCCGGGCAAACACTGCATTGTAAAGACTAGCTAAGGACAAACAAATTTAACTCCTATAGGTCAATTATTGATTTTGTATGAAACAGAACGTTTTGCGGAATGAATTCTCGTCTCGAAAAACATATTAAATCTGTATGTGTATCAGTGAACAAGTTATAACTGGGGCTAGAGAATCATTCATAAATGATTTGCAGAATTAGACGTACCTTAACACATATAATTTTCAACATTTAGTTCGATAAATTAATTTTTCCTTCGTTAATGTTTCAATCACAATTATTGCTCCACTATTTTCATCCATTATTCAACTACTATGAATTTTTTAATCTCAGGATTATCTAACGACTTCGATATTATACCGTATGAGTGATATAATAATAATCCAGTGATAAAACTTGTACGTTCCTGATGATTTTTGTATGATACATTTGCCAAGATATTCGTGACACTTTTCTGATTAAAATTAAACTAAAACCGACGCCATTTTAATTATTTAACATTAAACCTCCGATCATTAAAACTAACTTATATTGGCTTATAAAAATGACAAAATTTAATTTATTTAGATTTTATGCGATTTTTGTCATAGCTGTTTCAAGCAGGCCGAACATGAAAATTGCATACTGCCATTTGCTATTTTAGGGTAATCCTACAGGCCCATTTAAGCGTCACTGGGCCCCACTGATAGTCCCTTTCTTAATTTATCTTTGTAGCAATCTAAATTTTCCCCAAAATACTCCTTCTCCGACGATCATAACACGGCACTCACTCACCAATCAGAAACCGTTTAGCCGCCTATTTTTTCGAGTCAACCAATAGCAACAAAACCAATGCGGCGTAAGATACAACACGCTGTAGAACAAACAGAATTACTATATACCTCAACTAAATCGCATATCGAATCGCAAACATCGTAACATAGTTTGTCGAAAGCATGAAACCTAAAAATAACACGTACTCTTGTATATTATATTGAATATTAATTAAACTAAATATTTACCTGTATGACGAATTTTATTTCAAATAGATGTAATTAATAGCAACTACGTCAAAAGTGTCAAAATTTCGTCGCGAACAAGCGAAGCGGAATTTGTGAGATTGCTTTATTAAAAATGTGGTATGAATGCCAATCACAAAATAAAAAAGAATTTATAGAATGAATGTAGCATGCGATGAGAGAAATTCTTGCGGATGTATAAAAATGTCTGCGTGAAAAAAAGTGTTGAATGAGGAATTATAGATTTATCGTTGCCCTGTTCATTGACAGTTTGTTGTACGTTGTAATCATTGTGTTCCATTAAATATTTATTACTTCCAACAGAATTTACGATTTCGAAAAATTTAGTGTACGAATGAGGCTGCCACAATGCGTGAATAAAGACATACTGAATCGATTCTTATAAAGATAATATTAATTATATTTATTATATTATTAATTATAACTCGAATATTGTAAAATAAAATAAATTCTGGAATAAGTCATTTGATCTGATGTTATAGCGTTGATACGAGATATAGTAAGAGCAGAATCAGAATCTGAAATTGAGTGAAGTGCAGTCTTAAAAAGACATTACTATGTAATGTCTCTATGTATGTAAAAGAGCGACGACACTTCTAAAATTCAATGGAGTAGAAAAGGGAAACTCGATTCTTCACGAAAATTGTATAGGATTAATTGTGGAGGAGACAAATGAAATTCTACTTCTAATGTTATTACCTTTCTGTTCTCCAGAATGATTCCCTTGCCATAGATCTTGAAAGCAGAAACCGAGGAACATTATTGCGACATCAAGGGACGATACTGCCTCCTGTGCGGTAGACGGTACTTTTAACACTTGCTTTAAAGGTGAGAAAAACTTCTAATGTTTCACGGTGGACGTCACAGAGACGGTATCGGCTCCCTTGACGTTCCAACAATGTCGATGACGGCTATTGCTCTTAAGACTTCCAGCGAGAAAGTCATCCTCCACTATTTTTCCACGCTCGCGAATCAATCTGAATTCCTTACGATCAATTATAATTCTATTTTCACCAGATATTTATAACGAACTCTGTATTTTAATTGAATTTATTAAATTTAAGTTTGAATTTAATAAATTCAATTTAATTCGCTATATTGGGTGTAATTCAGTTCGTGTTATTTATTTAGTGTTAATTCTGTTGGAAATTACAATTCACACGTTATATTAGACGACTGCTTTTTTGTTACGCATTTGCAATATAGAACATGTTCAGTTTATTAATTTTATATAAAAATGTTCCCTGTACCTTTTTATTAATAAAGCTGCTGTTTGATTTAATCACAAAAAGGTGATCACTTAGATTATACCTCTAACACAATCCTAAGCGGTATATATTTTATTTAACAGTACAACTACCGAACAATAAATCCAACAATATACATTGCTGTGTAATAATAACGAGATTGCATCTATTAAAACTTTTATATTATATTATATATATTATATATATTGTATATATTATATATATACAATTTCGTATCCGATATTATATATATATATATATAATATAATTCTTATTGTAACATGTACGTTATTAAAGAAGTATATCCAAAAAATTTTGATGAAAACATTTTTATAACTTCAATAATTGTGAAAGAAAAAGCAAGGGTAAACTCAAAATGATTCATTTGGTAGTTCCAGTGTTAATCAACTCCGCACAATAAAGATCTAACTATTTTCAATTATAATACTTTACTTCCAATGTTACAGATTTGTTAATTGTAAAGTTCAGCAATAGAATCTAATGGAGGTTATTATCAACGAGAGAATGTATTATATCGTTACTTATAAATAATTAATAAATTCACGAACAAATGACCAAGAATTAATGTATAACTAATGTTTAGGATAATAGATTATTCTTGTGCATTTATGGCAGAAATGGGTAGGAGGATGAGTAGAAACGAGTCTTGAAACTTAAAACTCGACCTTCAGATTTCTTAAGTATTAAAATATATAAACCATTCGGTCTCGAGAAGTTTCGACACAAAAGTTCCCGCAAGTAACGTTATTTCGCGTCTTGGAGTGATTGTTTCGCGAAAGACTGCGCCGTAATAATTATAAAACCCTAACCCAGATACCCGTGGAACCGGATTATCCTAACTGGACTGTTCGCAAAGCTTGCAGATTTGCACGATTCCTAAAGTTGAATTAATAATCCACCTACGAGTGTTAGGCGGTAACAGCGTGCTTTTAGATTCGAAGTTGTTACGAGCGTTTGGCATTTCAACTAACCGATTTTACATTTTTCATTTTGTATTTATTGACATTACAAAGAATCTGTCACCAGAAAATATTACTCAATCATTAATTTTTGATAAAAATTACAAGAAATCCAAACAAATTGAAATTTGTGATTTTTATGAAACAACGTATAGGGAGTTCATATTGGACATTTAAAATCTTACCAAGCTGTCTACTATCTGTCTTACTATCGTGTCAATTACAGAGCAATAAAAACGAACAATAATTAGGTTTTATCATGTTTCTGTCGCGCGTGCACAGCTATGATCAATTGATGGTGGCGCCTGACAAGAATTCCGTGCAGCGTACAAATTAATTTGCGTTACTATTTATAATAGTAACGTTTTGTAACTATAAATAACCTGATGCGTACGTCGTTGAGCTCATCTGGGGAAATGCTATCGTGTTATGATAGAAAATACATAGTTTTATTGTAAAAATTACTATATACTCTATACACTAAATATACTCCTCCAACATTGGACTCCTGAAAACAATTTCAACATATGATTTCCACCCTTCATATAGAAAAAATGTTGTAAATCAATTTGTTTTGTAACTTCAATGCTTCAAAAAATATTTCAAATTTTCAGGTGAACACACTGCACAGATTGGAGCTTCTGGAATATTTCGTATACGAAAAATAAGTCAGAAATATGAAATAATTTCGTTTCTCGTCTGATCGATTTCGAAAGTGTGCAAACGCATGGATTCGCAATCACAGGAAATAGAATCGACGAAGCATGGACAGACAAGTTTGTCAATTTAATATCACGAGCACACGACAAATTTGCACGTCCAATCATCTTGGAAATGAAATACTGTACGAGGATATTGTATCCTGTAGATTTGAGATCTATCTTTACACGTGTAAATTAAAAAGAGAACATTTGCATAAAATAATACATGGACTAGTCGTTTAACACTGAACCTACCAAACATTAAAATTGGCTAGTATATTTATTTACATTTTGTACAATTTTTAGAAGAATATATAATTCAAAAAGGAATCCACTCAATCGATTTCTACAAAGGCAATTTTATAATTTCAACAATTGCAAAATAAAAAATGTGAGATGGGTCATTTGGCCCACTGTGGTAGATTTAGTGTTAACAAATCTCTGCTGAATAGGTCAACAATTTGTGTTAACATAAAAGAAAACTATTAAACTGATCGCATGTTATAATTAAATTGTAAATTTTCCGAATTTGTAACAAATATGTGTAGATAAATACAAAATTATAATATTTGAAAAAAATTTAAGAAGATTGACAGTAGATTTCCGAATCATTGAAATTATTTGGAGGAAAAATTCATTTTTGTTTCGTTTCTGTTTTTACAATTAATTTAGGCAACTTTTGTTTTACATAAAGACGCAGGGACTATTTATAGTGATGCAATAATTTTACTTCTTTATAACAATTAAAGAAGACTTCTGAACTTTATGTTAATTGTTTGTACTGATGTTGACAAAATTAATCAATTAATTAGCATTTTCAAAACCAGCATTATACATATGTGACGATCATAATTTTGCATACCACATGAAGCAAATTAAATTAATTTTGTTCAACGTATTATTGTACCTTCTTGTAACAAAACCGTTTTACATATTTTACAAGAACATTTGCACTGTATTTACATTTCATTAAATAGAATGCTGTTAGTATTGAAGTGAAATGAATTAATTAAATGTTTCAGTGGTTCAAATTATAGACTGTGGGAATTTTATGTAAAATAAAAATATTCGTTAAATTTTTTCATTGTGATTAATACTTACAAAATTCATGTATTCGAGTTTGTCACAACAGTAATTTAAAATGTCGATGACCAATCTACTTTCGTACGAAGAAAACACAACCGATATTGAAATGAATGAAACTAATTGAACAAAAGACAGCGCAATTGCGCCAAACGAAACATCGCAGCATTCAAAAGACGAAATTGGTGCAATACCCTCTACTCTACAATTGTTATCTAATTAACAGTGTCGAGTGTGCAGAATTTCCTAGAAGGTGCATGAATGAAGTTGAATGAGTGAAGAAATAAAGCGAGACTCGCACACAGACACATTACTAATGGTAGGTTGAACGTGAATCAATTGCACAGAGATTCACTGATTCGAACGCGTTGGACGCGTGAACGTGCTATGTTTTCTAGATTGGACATGAAAATAACAAATGTATGATGAAGATTAGTGTTCAAGGCCGCGTTCTATAATATAGTTTCCATTATACCTTCTTTCATTCTCCATTTACTATTCTATTTCCTCACTGAATCTT
Organism: Agapostemon virescens; assembly: GCA_028453745.1. Taxonomy (NCBI): domain Eukaryota; kingdom Metazoa; phylum Arthropoda; class Insecta; order Hymenoptera; family Halictidae; genus Agapostemon; species Agapostemon virescens. The sequence continues at coordinate 9,827,694 of CM052092.1, forward strand.
CCGGCAGCGGAGCCTGGGTATATTTTGACACAGTATTCAAATCGTCATTTAATTATTTAATTAACTGAAGTTTCCTATATTCTATATAATATTCTAATATTCTTATATTAATGTTGTCTCAACAAGTTCTGATAAACAAAAAATTCTTTTAAATTGACAAATAAAACATTGAATAGTGTTAATAATTAACAATTATAAAATTATAAAGGTAGTCTGCTGTTCAGGGATTAACTTTACTTATTTTATTGCATTACTCGTTGTCCGTTAGAGTGTTGTTACAATAGATTGAAAATAACTATTGTTTAATTATTTGATTGTAAATCTAATAGATTGTAAATAATGTCGCTCTCAATATTATGTTGAATTGTTTGGCTTGTCAAAATTTGATCTAAAAAGTTACTGTGATAAATCTTAAAGAATAGTCTCTATTAATTTTTACATATTTAACTCTTAAACGATGGGCCTATATTACAAAATATAACCATATTTAAAAATATTCATAACTATATTTGTCTGGAGTCTAGGAGTGAAAAATACGGTTTTCATAAATTGATCCATAAAAATTTGCATTTGCGTAAGCATCTGTTACCTGGCAACAATTTTTCAATGTAAATGATGAAGACCAGTTACACCTCGCATCAATATAACAATTTTATCAATGTCCGGTTTCAATCTTGTGTCTGAGAGTGCAAAAGTCTGCTCAAATACGGTTTCGATAAATTGATCTATAAAAATCTGCATTTACATAAGCATCTATTATCTAGCAACAATTTTTCAATGTGGACGTTGAAGATCAGTTATGCTTCTCATCAATATAACAATTTCACTAATGTCAGATTTCAATCTTGACTCTGAGAGTGGAAAAGATTCCTCAAATGCGGTTTTATAAATTAACCTATAAAAATCTGCATTTGCGCAAGCATCCACAATCCAGCAACAATTTTTCAATATGAATGATGAAGATCAGTTACACATTGCATCAATATAGCTATTCCACTAATGTCCGGTTTCAATCTTGACTCTGAGAGTGCGAATGACTGGTCAAATACGGTTTCGATAAATTGATATTTGCGCAAGCATCTGTAATCTAATAATAATTTTTCAACGTGTACGAAGAAGATCACGTACATCCGACTTCGATATATCAATTTCATCGATGTCAGGTATTGATCTTTCACTCGGTATTCCATGCCATAGAACAACGTCTCATTCAAGAGAACATGACAGCGGTCGCCGATGAAAAATTTGTTTGGCCAACGTCCGAGATAAAACACGTGGAGAGAATACGAGTCTTCTTTAAGCTTTACTGTAGGAGCTGCTTTTCTGAGAACTTATCAGTCTTAATTTCATACTGGAACCTTTTACTGAGCCGTTCCTTTGATGTCGTCACCGAACTTTAGAAGGTGTAATTATTAATCAGGGAAATATTTCATTTAATTTTCTTCCACGCTACACTTATGAAGCCGAATAATCTCTAATTACATCGACGGTGTAAAATTTAGCTTGCGCAAGCAATTATAACGCCACAATGAATGAGAATATTTACAGGTTTATGTTCGCTTTTGCATTGACTTAGATCACTGTTGCTGCGGTGTAATAACTACTGTCTGTTATATTGCAAACGACGCTTTTAAAGTATCGAAATTTTTACTTTTACTTAAAAATAAATTTTGATCACCATTATTATTTAATAGAATGTGTATTGTCTTTTACATACATATAAACTCGGAAATTAAATTCCTATTAAAACTTTTTAATAGAAGAAGACATTTAAAAATACGTTCTCAAAGTTCCTCGTGCTTTTTCACGTTAAATTTACATATACTCCCTTAAATATAAATATTGCCATTTGTTGGCTAAAGGAATATGCTGATGGAATGTAAAATATTTTCCTCAAAGAATGATGAAGAAGTGCCACATCACACAAAGTTAAATATTAACATAATTTTATTGTATAAGCTGCACTTCGCTAAAAAGACAAATAAAAAGAACTTTACATTTCGTTTGTTCTATCATAAGCTTACGGTACAGAGAGGCAAGCACAAAGTCTGGGTTAGGTTTGGTCAAAGGATTAAAAGCGACGTTTGCGTAGCCATGATAAACCGACATACCGAGATCCTAACTCCACCATTCACATACCTGAAAATGTAAATTCTCAAACCTGCAGCTGAGTGCTAGGTGCTTGACTTCCACTTTCCGCTGACTTGCCAAAATTTATGACCGTCTGTTTCAAATTTTTTTCTTCTCGTCGTTGATTCAAAGCTATCCCACTAGCAATTATCCCAAGTTCATTGAAAATCGGTATTGAAAGATTCTAGATTTTTTAGGTTTTACGAACAGATTTTTGTGAATAATAAACGTTACAGAAGTGAGTTGTAAGATACAGAAGTTGGATATAAATGCATTTCCTCTTCCAACAATTTCAGTAAGTAGAGAATAATGTAACAATATTGTTAAATTCTTCTAATGTCTTTACATATATATTTTTCGCCAATTTATTTTTGCGACAAATGCAATAATCTTCACCGTTTCATTATTCCATGTCGAAGCTGCAGATGATTTCCATAAAACATTATTCTGTGAAATTTGATCAATTTATCAATATCTATTCATATTTTGACGATTGATCCGAACAGAAATAAAACAGATTATATAATAGATTAAAATTTCAATGATTTTCTTTATTATTCTTTTTTTAATGAAATATTAATAGCTTTAAATACCAAAAGATAAAACAGTGACAATTTAATTTCTTTTTCCAGAAAATTTGTTATTATGAGAGACGAATTTAAAAAACAGAAAATATTTGAAATCAAAATATACTGATTTATTAACAAGTCAGTTATGGATGTATATCATTCAATTCCGTAAACTTCTCTGCTTCGACATAATTTATTTGAAGAAGAATGGGTTGGATATTCTGAACGAATGAAAATAGACTATTAACAGTTGAGATAAACAAGCTGTCGCGGATAATAATACAATTATTTCATAAATCGTGAAATAACATTTCTCTGTAGCCGGCTCAGGTGCAATTTATTCGACAGAATTATACAACGGGATTGAAAAACAATTAAACCCTTGTCAAATACTTTGTATTGATTCGTTTAACGGATTTGTCACGCGACACATAATCCAATATGACAAACAAGGAAATAATAAATAAATCAATTAGTATTAACCAAGTCGCTACTGTTCCAACCCTTCACATTTTGAATTATCATAATTATTCTGCACTGCCAGGTTTCATTGAAATACTGCTCATCAAATAAGACGAGAGTAAATTAGTTTCGCAATGATTACGTTACTAAGTACGTTCATAATCGCTTTTGAATAAAAATGGTGCTTCGAAATTGCGAAGCTTTAGCGATGTATCAATTGTTAATATTAACGGATCGTTATTAATTAAATGTTGTAGCAAAGGAAACAAAGTAATTTGACTAAAATAAATAACGTAAAATACGGAGAAATAACTGTAAATATTCTACTAATAATTAGTCGAAGAGTATTAAAATACTGTTACAGAATTCATCAAATATCATAGTTTCGTATTCTCAATTATAATTCAATTTTAATACTTTTGAATTTGCAATTGTCAGCTGTCCTATTTTGTAACCGCATAAGGTGAGAATGTTTTAACTACAAAAAGTATATACCATGATCCCCGAAGTGTGCGTATTTATGCTCGCTATAATACTTATTCCGTGAGCTGTAAAATTTTTAAAAGCAATCATGAAAGAAGTACCATTTTCTTAAAGAGGAAGGTTTGAGGAAAATTTTAGCGTTTGAGCCATGTCGATAGTTCTAATAGTTTGGCCGGGGCACGACTTCAAAGATTTGCCAAATATTGGCAAATATTGCTAAATATTGAAGGTAACCCCCTTCTATAAATCGCGAAAAATCTTTAGGTCTCCGATTCTTTTGTAATTTTGGCTACACGTTTCTAGACGCGTAGTCAGAGTGTATGGCAATTTTCAGGTCGATCGGAATGGAATTGCAGCCGTAGCGCGACTTTGAACTTTCGGGGCGATCAATGGCGAAAATGGGAAAAATGGGGTTGATAAAAGGTAGCATCCTGAAGTCCCCTGAAACGCTACCCTAGAAAATGAGGGCTCTTCTTAAAGAGGAAGGTTCAAGGAAGATTTTGCTGTTGGGTTCATGTCGATAGCTCTAATCGTTTGGCCGGGGCACGACTTCAAAGATTTGCCAAATATTGGCAAATATTGCTAAATATAGAAGGGGGTTACCTTCAATATTTAGCAATATTTG
>CM052092.1:9832062-9846282 GCA_028453745.1 Agapostemon virescens
AATATTGAAGGTAACCCCCTTCTATAAATCGCGAAAAATCTTTAGGTTTCCGATTCTTTTGTAATTTTGGCTACACGTTTCTAGACACGCAGTCAGAGTGTATGGCAATTTTCAGGTCGATCGGAATCGAATTGCAGCCGTGGCGCGACTTTGAACTTTCGGGGCGTTAAAAAAATGGGGTTGATAAAAGGTAGCTTCCTGAAGTCCCCTGATATGCTAGCCTAGATTTTGAGAGCTCTGCTTAACACGTTAAGCAGGCTTCGTCGGTCCCTACGAACCGGCGACAGATTTTTCGTCCTGCTTCGTAGCGCCCGTTACGTTACCCGACTGTTTATACTCTGATTCGTCTATCGGCGAGCGGCCCGCCTGACGGCTAACCGTGACTTTAACGGAACGGTACAGAAATTCGGCGTGGCGCTTAACGTGTTAATAAGTTCCAAACACTCTTAACACGTCCGGTGCGCTGGAGATTGTTTAACAATTAGAACTTAAAGTAGCAATAACGTCGCCAATTCCCGAAGGAGATTAAACAATAGAATGCATTCTAGTTGCAAAAACATATTGTCATTAGCAATAATGAAACTTTGAATAAAATTCATGTGCCCATCGGTTTTTAAACTCGAAAAGTAAAGATTATAAGTTTAACGCGGTACGAGTTGCCATTGAAAGTTTCTATCGACTTCGATTGTTCACGCGATTAGCTTAATTTATTTAGCCAGAAGTCGCTAGAATATAATATACGACACAAAGCTCCACCCACATGCTTCTTTTTACTTCTTCTCGCGGTCGTTCTATACACGGCGACCAACATAACTCAATCACTTTCAATATTTCTTATTTTTGGCAACAAAACAACGTAGAAATATATCGATAGATGGAAACAAATATTACCGCAAGCATTCGATATTTTTATAATTATATTTCTCGAGATTTTAAGCTCACATATATTTTTAACGTTAACTGTACAAAAATTTGTTGCATAACCGATTTAAAATATTTCATTTTGCGATTATTGAAATTGCTAAGATGCTTCTGTTGAAACTTAAAAATTTTCAGAAATTTCAAAATTTATTACAAATTGCCTGAGGTCTCTGTAAATTCAGTTTTGTAATTTTTATAAAACAGCATACACAAGTCACATTTTGTGTTCAGTATAGACAGTGTTAAATAGGGGAGCACATTTTGATCATCATGGCACAATAGCAGAAGGGAAGACCAATCAAAACCGACTTAGAGTGACCTGTCCAATGAACGATCACTTAAGCTGTATGTCTTGAAATTAGTATTCGGAAATCGCTATTTAATTTCCTGAGTGCCATTTCTCTAAGATGGCTGTGCCATTATTAAGATCTTACATTTCAGAATACAATTCTATACAAATGCCTTCTAATACATTGCCTTTGTATAAATTGTATTAAAATTTTAGTTTCCTAATTTTTACTTGTCTTAATGACATAACAAAATATATTGCGTTTACATAGTTTAGTTTTCGTAATTTCCAGTTGGAATGTTAAAAATGTCTTCCTATCATTGAAAACAGAATTATTTAATATGACCAAGTTATTTTGTTCACCCTGTACATTTCCAATCTACGTAGAACCGTTCTAAACGATTCCTGCTTCTATAAGTTCGATCCACAGCCTCGTACCCGCGGTCCTTTCTTCGACTGATATAATAAAGCGAATTCCAGACAATTGTGAAACGTCGCGAATACGCTCGCGTTTCTATCGGACGTTCTTCTGTAGTGGAACAAATATTTTTTTTAGAAAATATGGACAGAGGGCTGCACTGTCACGGGAAATGGAACGGCTAAATATCTTTGCCCGAATCGAGAATGGTTGAAAATGTCAAAGACAAAAGACAAAGCGAGCGTATGGTACACGCTGGCAGGTCAGACTTTTTATTTGACGTTGTTTTTCAGGTTGTGCGAGACCCGCCGATCGATTTTTAAAGGGTAAATCTGGTTTACATACTCCAATAAAATAGATTGTTTTTACCTTCACCTTTCAATAGGTGGATGATTTTAACGATTTCATAGGAACAAAGAATTAATTCATAAAAATCCTTAGGCAGGGATTTGTTTCACTTATTTTTTATCCTAATTCTTTAAAATCGACATGACTTTATTATCGAAAATATTGTTAAATAGCAGAACAATAAAATTAAGTTAAATTAAAATTTATTTGGAATGTTTGTAATTCTGGTTTCATATAGACTCAATTTCCTGACCGCACAATATGGGAAACATGATTTTGTACTCCTCTACACAAAATCAAATTTATTTTACAACCTGTCGTTATTCGGAGTTGAAAAGCATAGCATGAAATTGTGGAGATTGTACCTCTGGGATTTTACTGATTTGCATACTCTATGAATAAATATGTTGCATTGAATGAAAATATATATATGTTGTTACGCTGATGAACTGAGAGGAACGCTGATAACGAACGTGTTAATAATTAGTTGCGTAAAGATGATACCTCTGTAAAACAGAAGTATGAAATAATTATGTTAGATACAGTTTGTAAAAGTATTTAAAAGGTAGGTTTAAAAAATAGGTGAAACTGTAACTGTTTAGATATAAAATAACATTTAATTGAATTTTTTGACGTGAGACATATGGAAGGACAAATATACACGTCATCTGCCAATAAAACAATTTTGAGTAGTCTACAAGCTACAAAAACTATCTTTTTTTAAATGAATAGAACTGAAAAAAAATTCACTAACGCGATGAGAGTGTAATTCTGACAAAGGTATTTTGGGTTCCACAAGAGCTTCATCAGTGTGTCCTCTCATAGGTCAAAGTATAGCTAAATATCATGTCATAGAAAGTCTATAAATGCTTTATTGAAAAGTTATAGCAAAACTATAAAACCTACGAACTGCTACTATTTCTTTTACAAGGAAAGTCACTCAGCCTGAAAATTCAAATTTAATGAAACTTTTCTTGTAGGTAGAGTATAATAAAGTATGCAGAGAACAACTTTTTTGGAGGAAAATCACTCTAGGAGGGTGTAATCAACTCTCAAAGTTGCCACATTCTTTTACTACAACTTATTTTACTATAAGTTTGCAATAGAGCAAGCCTTTAATCATATAAATTATTAAGTGTTCAATGCCCTATTTAAACAATTTAAACAATGTATAATACAAACGTTTCTGAGCATGCAAACATTGTCATTCGACAACAGAATCTTTACCTACAACAAATACTAATATTATGCTGTCTAGGATGTGGAAAATTACATTTTTGTCAATACTATTTTGGCTACGAATAGCTTTTGAGTGACATTTCATTGAATTCATATTTTTAGCATATAAACAATATTTTCCATTGTGCAAGAACAGTGAGTTTTATACAGAATAATTAGTTTCTCTGAAAATATAAACAATAAATACATTTAGCCAAAAATAATATATATATGCAATTATTTTACTATAAAATGAATTAATTTGATAATTGCCTTGTATAATGAATAAAACATTAAAATAAAATACGTGTAGTCACAAATGTAATCATTAGATTTTGGATTTTGTAAATTTAAGACATAAATGAATAAATGTAAAAAAAAAATTACAAAGATATTGTAAGAATTCAAGAATGTCATAACATTATTTTTAATTTATTGAAATTGTTTAAGAAAGATTCTCAGACTCAGTGATATTTTTCCACGATTTGATTGAAACATTCGTGGAACATTACATTACCATAAACTTTTCCAACACAAAACGATTAATCAAATTTTGTAATCGCTTTGCTTAGATATTGATATCTATAACTATTGTTTTCTGAACTACTAGCATCGAATAATAACTGAACCTTCGAGCTTTGTAAAAATTTGCACGTTTGTAATCGGATTGAAAGACAATGGAACATATCAGTCTGTGTTTTTCGCGAATCCTTTCAGCAGATTAAAAACAAACTCAATCTGTGTTAAATCCAACTCGTTCAATTTTATACAAACTGATCTAAAAATAGCGGGTCATGGGATTATTCAAAAAGAAATGTATCCAACGTCTCTCTATAGTTGATACTTCACTTACAAACAATTTTCTAAAAAAATATTTAAAATCAAAGACGATCGGTTGAACATTTTTCAAAGAGTTATTAACAAACGAAAATAGGTTTGTTCATAATCTAATGAATTAAAATAATGAATACATTGTAATGACATCCACTAAAATTATTATTTCGTTCACAATCCATTGCATGATATCAATGAATGCAATGATAAGTTCTAAAATTATTATTTACAAAAAAGTTATTGATGTTCTTTTATAGAAAGTATCCAAAAATGTTGCACTTCCTTAAAATAACTGATTCTTGAGGTTACTTCAAGCAACTTTTCGTTTGTAAAAATATTCTTCGTGATTGTGCTACTGAATTATTATCGAAAAACAGACTAATTAAATCACGGCTGACAGATTCTGGCTAATCGACTAGTCGAGCTGAGCGTGGCATTGCTATTTGCCAAGCCAGAATCTACCCACTGTAGCCGCGTTTTGATTGGTTCGTATGTTTCGTTAATAACTCGATAACAAAACCACGGAGAACATTATCGCAAAGAAAAACGTTATTCCAAATGGCCTCTATGTACATTTTAGCTAGTGAAAAGCCTTCTAAGACTTAAAAGCAACTATTAATAATATGTACAGCTATTTGTGGATTTAGCTGAAAATTTACTATTTCACTACGCCTCTATTCGCCATTCCGACGAAGATAAATATTAGCACTAGGTTTGCGGACCGCTAAACCTGAATATTATACGTTACTTTAGGCAAGCAGTGAGAATATACATACCAGGTATATCAAAATGTTTCACTATTCATTTTATAATGTGCCAACAAATAAAATTGTTGAATAATTCCTTACAAATGCATCTTTATGATTTCATACTTAAAGTTAACCTAGTTTTAACGCAATCTACCACAGTGGATCAAATAATCCTTTTCAGATTTTCTATTTCACTATAAAAGTTATAAAATTGCCTTCATAGGAATCGATTCAACGAACTTCTTTATTAATATACTGTAACAAAGATTGCAGAAATTTGAAATAATTTATATCATGTTATTTTTATAAGAGAATGTACATCAGTAAATTTTAACCCTTTGCACTCGAATGGTGACTCTGAGGCACCAGTAAAAATTGTCGTACCATATCCAAAACAATTATCATATTATTTTATCATTTAATTATCATTATATTATTTAAATTGCTTGAAAAATAAACGCCTATATCTGTTATTATTAAATTCTTCTGCATTCTATAAATTGTTGCAAATTCAACTATTGTATGAGGAAACATGTTTAATATCGGATGCACAGTGTAAAAGGAATTGTACTGAATAAAAATGGTTGAGGTTGAAAGAAATCTCTTAATTTTAGAATTAAAATTGTTTCGAGTGCAAAAGGTTAATGCTCGGTAGGTTTGGTGTTGGACATAATGTAATTCCATGATGGCACTTTTTAAAATTCATTCTGAAGGTCCAGTTAATGGTTAATTGGATTCCGGTAGGTAAATTGCTGAAGTCTACGTTAATCAACGGTCACAAAGGTACATCATCAGGATTTCGCGTTTATTTTTGTACGCGGATGCTCTTCCAGGCCGCACTTTATGCAACTGGTTGCGGTTGCTTTTGAAGTAAATTTTTGCCCGCCTTATCTTGATAATTTTGCGACTAGGTGTGAACATTTTGATCGCCACCGCGAGATAGACATTTCCTCGTGAAAAACAGGTGCACGTTCGGTCTGATACCGACAGTAAATGCGGCGCAACGCTTTCACATTTTTCCCCAGACTCTTTACCCGAAGCTTTCACGGATTTCCGAATCGCACGGAATCCGGGGGACATTAAATTTTTATGTGTCATCCACTTAAGATGCGATAGAAAATATAGCTACCGATTATGCTCGCCGCCCGGTGCTCGCAGATATGAGCAATTTATGGAGCACTGTCGTGAACACAGAGAACAATAAAATCCAGTCACAACCGTTTCCGCGGGGATCGAAACGGAGAGGAACAGAGAACACAGAGACGGAGTTCGCGTTTCAAATTGAAATTTTCCGAGTTTGCTGTTAATGGATTAATGGGCTCGACGAATCATATTACAAAGCTTTCAATGTAATTGCTGCGTTATCATGGACCGTTTAAAGTGTTTTGCGACACTGAGAGTACCAACGACTACTGGAGTTTTTTAATCTACTCGCCTCTCATACAGTTTGATCCAGTAATTGGTTAAACTGTTCCATCCAAATTCTCCCATTTTTCGTTAATACGTCGCGTATAATGCGATGCACAATTTTTTATGTTTATAAAGGCAGACCCGTTTAAATGCACTTATCTTATCTAAAGTGGTTCGAACAATCTTATTTTGTTTCGAAGGGAGAGTAATTTTTGCAAGAATTCGCGTATTTACAGGAGAATGCATATAAAATGCACGAAGGTCTACTTTTTTTTTTATTATCTAATGGAATTATATAATTTTGCAATGCATTAATCGATCCATCTCTATTCTATAAATTCTCTCCTTTATCTAATTTGTCGAAAGTAGCGTTCGGTTGCGAAGACGATAGAACATTCGCGCGATTATTCTGGAATCTCGTCAAACACCCTTAAACGCCGTCATGCAAACACTCGCCAAGTGTTAAAAATTAGCCTAATGAAATCACGAGAAAATGCTAATGAAAATCTCGGATGACTTTAACATATATTTAAACTTAGAGGGTTTCTGAACTGCTGCGAAATAATTTCATAAATGTATTTCGTCCTTTCCCGATTCTTTTAATGCCCAAATTAGCTTAGCAGTCATGAAAAATTGAAGTTTATTACAGAATTTGAATACAAGCTACTGGATCTTTTTTCTAATAAGGAAACTCACATAACAGTTCACAAAAATTTGAAACTTTCGAAAAACTCAGGAATGGACGTTAAGAGCCTTCTATTTTTATAGAATTGACAATAGAAACTTTAATACTATTACAAGACGATACTCTGATCGATGAAACTACATTTTAAGAGCAATACAACATTGGTTAACGAACCAAAAAGAATGTCATGAAAAAGCTCGCACTCTTAATTAAATACAATGATTCTATTGCTTTTTAAAAACAATGCAATATCTGTTGCTGGAAGCAAAGTAAATTGTATTTGAAAGATTTTTTAACACAGAAAATATTGGATCGAGTTATTACCATGACGAAAACGTATACTGTGGAAAATAAATAAGAAAGGATTTTTATAGCTTCAAAATATACAATTACTCTCACACATTGGAAACATAGAAAAATGATTTTTAGAAACGTCCGGAAATAGAAGTCAAATATTAATAAACGTCAAACAGTGATTTAACACAGAATGTTTCCATCGTTTCGCATTTATATAGTTTCAAAAACTAGAGCGAAGTAAAAATATGTATTATATTGAGACAATAAATTTTATGTCATCCAGGAGAACTTGAATTCTATTTGTGGCTACAAATGCATGAAGATTAAATGAATACTAATTATAAATCTAATTATAATACATAGACAACCAATTTTATGTATTTATAATAAAAATGAGAAGATCAAATAAATTAGAAGACAAGCACACTGTTTCAGTATCTCTTGAAGCGAACATATTGAAAGCTACATAAATGTTCGTATAGCAATAGTACTCTTAAGCGAATGGTTTTTCGATATAACTATCATATATGATTCTGTTAAGTAAAATAAAGTTACGTAAAATAAAGTTTCATTAAATTACTCCCCCCCTGAAACAGAATAAGTTTATTCGGACCACTTTTTCGAGTAACAAATATTTGAGGAGATAATTACATTCGGATGAAAATGGACCACCCTGTACATGTGCATACTAGGTTGGAAGAACGCTTCGTAAACACAGAGTTTGTTATAATGACCGCTGTATGAATATTCATCGGTAAAGACGGCTGCAGACACGAATAATTTGAATGAGCGACATTAGTATGTATTCCGCAACACGTAACGATTTCCAGAAACAGTGTCCTTGAAAAATCAAATATATCCTGGCTCCGAAAAGAATTTGAATACGTTCCAAGCGTTGAAAAATTGTCGAGATTGAAACTGTTGTAATATCGTAAGAAAAGAAACACACGACAATAAATTGAAACTCATTCGAAAGCTTAAGAGCTCTGCCTTCGTATACCTTGGCTCATTTTAGTCTAAAATGGCTTTGCGTGAATGTCATTTCACGAATACTATAAACTGAAACGTCGCTGATAGCATTCAAAACATTCCTCGTGGCTGAATCTACATTGATACGGTGATTATAACTTTCTTTTTACGACGATCCCTTAAAACTTGATGGACTGTGAAAGTAGTGGCTTTAAGCTTCGATACGAGTCCAAGTTTATTGCTATGCGAACCTCTTGCACGAAATGATAACAGTTTCAAAATCAACAAGTGTTCAGATAATTTTCGACGCCACTGGATACTTTTTGCATATTGTAGCTGGTACAGATAACATTTTATCGCCGATTTGTAACGAATTCAATTTTGCACAGTACTGTTCACCTCCGTTTTTATCAATGAGATTAATTCATTTCGAATGGTCGATTTAATCGAGGGATTATTGAAATTTGACGCGACACGAATTGTAATTTATTCTCCGTTTGAATTGTAAATGATTTCTTTTAATTCGTATACCATTTTCAGCACGTCGATATTACATTATTTTGGAATTTTGCACATTTCCAAATTAAATTTTTATAGCCTATGTTCCGCGACAATGTGTGTCTAAGAATTCCAGTTTTTTAAGGCTGCAGATTTTTCGGTGTTGCAAAATTTGAATCGTTAGGAAAACTTGACGTTTGGCGATATCTGAAAATAATGTTCAGATTTTATGCAGTAGCGGAAACGGCAACAGAAATCAACTCGGTATTCGACGTGGCGAGCGTTTCTTAAATTTTTATGGTTCAATAAATTTAGGTCGACTCTACAGAAGTTGCGACAAATTTCAGCAGAAATGGAATTTCACAAAGGGCAGAGATACCAGACAAATCGGTGCACGAAGGAGCACGACCACTGCGGTGGAGACCACATTTGAGATAAAGCAAATAAGGGTGATATATATTCTTGGGAAATACACTCCCACGATCTCGAATTACCTCTGGTAACGTTATGAATAATTTCTGTTTTATCATAAATTTAATAACACAGCAGTCATGACGAAATTGAAAAAAATTTCATTTATTTTCAAACTTCGCGTTGATTTATACGACTCAAGATAATCCCTGTTTTTTAAATATTAAAAACTTCGATGCTGTGTTAATTGTATAACTATGAAAATTAATATTGTTACGAATATTGGTTGAGACTATCGATATCCGTTTAGATATCGATACAATACGTGAAATCATCTGAGTTACACTGTCTTTTTGGTGAAGACGTAACGTGAACAGAGCAGAGTCAGAAATTAGACTTCGTTGTAACTGAACGTGTTACAAATTCTCTCGTCTTATAATAAAGATTATTTTAGTAATAATCGTGTTTTTAACACTTTGCACTCGAAACTGTTTTAACTCCAAACTCGAGGCACTTTTCTGACCTAGAATATTTTCATGCTACACGATATATTTCATTTTATGCATATGAAGTTCTTTTACTATTACTCATCCTTGCAACAATTCAATTTTTACGAATTTCTTTGACACGAGTATAGTGATGTAGAAATTGTTTTAAACAGTGCTGCGGCTATTTTTAGTGGTGCTTCAGAGTCACCATTCGAGTACAAAGGGTTAATAATGCCGCGATCACACGCCTGCCCATGTAACGATATGTTTAAAGAAAAATAGGAAATCCGATATTTATAAAAAAAGAAGCTTACAAAATCTGAATATCAATTTTTGCTATTGGACAAATAAAAAACCGAATTACTGTGTTTAAATTAAATTTGCAAGAAGTGGACTCTATTATATTTCGTAAAAGAGAGTTTTACAATAAAACTGCAATAAGAATTTAAAGATTTCCATCAGAGTGACAAATGTTGAGTACAGAAACCAGGTTTTGACTGAAGATTGTAAAAGGTTGGTTGAACCAGGCTCCACTGTCGTTGGATAGATCGGCGGTCAATATTAGTTTGTTCGATGGCTCCTGACATATTTGCCCTCTATGTAAACGAAGAATATCTTCGTTGCATATATTACATTCGAGCTATTTGCTGACATCAGTGTGCATAGAACTTCAAAAGCGAGACATATTAAATTCACATTGTAGTTAGTAAGAAAATATCCCTCTTGGGAATAACGGGTTCAAAATGCCGTCACCGATGTTCGTTTCCCATCTTGAAATAACTATGCAGTAAATTAAATCGTACCAATTCAAATACCCTATGTAAAGTGCATCAATTAATCTGTTTACCTTCAATTTTCTCTATCAGCATGTGGAAAACTTTGTATTAATATGTTAAAGTAAGGTTCGTAATTATTTGAACCACGGATGTTCTACAGTTTAACATGATTCTTAAAGACAGAGATAAATGTCATAAGATACTACTACCATTAGGTCTTGATTCAATTAATTAATACTGTCTCCATTTTATAAAAGTTGCAATCGAATACTTCTTTACTAATCGTATGAATAATTAATTACACATTCGTAAGCCCGAAAGAAAGAAATACTTCAAAGTTCGTTACATATGAAAATTCTGTAATAAAAAAATTTGCTCACACCATCGCGAATTTAAATGCATTTATTGACCTTATGATTTTCTGCTAAAGCAAAAGAAACTCAATTTTTAGTCTAATTAGTTTCAGAATGATGTTTTATCTAATTGTATCACCTGTGCGGACTAATGAAAGGTGTGTGAGCGATCCTTTCATCGTTACGTCGAAACACGTCATCGAAGTTAATTCGTAGGATGCGGCACGAATACGACAAAGACGTAAATTGCATAGAAGCATCCTAATGAAACGACGTGTAATTCAATATCCGGTAACTACCTATTCTATAAATTCTGCCCTTTATCTAATTTGTCGAAAGTAGCGTTCGGTTGCGAAGACGATAGAACATTCGCGCGATTATTCTGGAGTCTCGTCAAACACCCTTAAACGCCGTCATGCAAACACTCGCCAAGTGTTAAAAATTAGCCTAATGAAATCACGAGAAAATGCTAATGACACTCTGAGATGACATTAACATATATTTGAACTTAAAGGGTTTCTGAATTGCTGTGAAATAATTTCATAACTGTATGTCGTCCTTACCCGATTCTTTTAATGACCAAATTAGCTTAGCAATCATGAAAAATTGAAGTTTATTAATCCTAACAAGACTATGTGTTCTATCGTCATGATTCAAACGTTAAAATCTTGTCCAAACCTTCCTCTTTAAGCATACGCCACCCGAAGTGGCTAGCTTTTCAGAGGAATCCAGGAAGCTTCCTTTTAACAACCCCATTTTTCCCATTTTCGCGATTTCGAGCGGGCCCAAAATGTATGTCATCCAGGAGAACTTCAATTTCATTTGTGGCTACAACTGCATGAAGATTAAATGAATACTAATTACAAATCTAGATATAATACATAGACAGCCAATTTTATATATTTATAATAAAAATGAGAAGATAAAATACGAAACGGTAAAAACATTTTAAAGAAGTTAAAAATACTGTGGCATTGTCTTCGAGTCACTAAAATTATTTAGAGAGCAAATAACTGTTTATGTAGTTCCTGTATTCTGCGATCGATACAGATATTTTTTATTCAGATAAAGAATAGAAGAAAGAATTTTTGTGCAGATATTTAATTTATAAAATTAAGAGTCTAGTGGTAAAAGAATGTTCAACGTTTTAAAGTGGGATCTCAAGTATAACAGATCTAGCAATGATTAACGACGAACGGCTATTAGCATTATCGGTTAATCAAGAGTCAAGTCTTCAGCGTTACGGATAAAGATCCACACAATTTCCCAGGTTCGAAACAACTTCGCCAAGATCCTTTAATAACGCTCACCCATCGACTTAAAATTCCTAGAGAGTCTGAGTTTTAGTGACTTTGCCGGGAATCTTAAGGCCGGGAGCATTTCGGGGTCGTAGATTACAGTTCACTGCGCACACTTGTCAGGAAAAGTTCTATCTTTCAGGCCTCACAGTAATAGTAACGCTTGAACGATCGAAATTACGTCAAGTCACGTCCCAGTAAAAAATGAACCTTCCGGCCTTCCACAACTTAATCACATTTAATTTGAAATAAATCATGATACTCAGGCGTGTGAAAGTAAGCATCAAATGTTCACTGAGAAATTGTTCGTATTTCCTGGATGCATTTCAAAACGTAAATCTCTCCACTCACAATCTAAGACAAAGTTAGGCAACAATCAATTACTTTGTGATTGCTTTTGTAATTGATTACGAAAAGTATTCCTTTGTTATTGATTATGAAAACCAATCGTAGTAAACGTGACCTTTACGCAATCAATCTGTAATTATTAATTGTAACTCTGTAATCATGGAATGAATAATTAAATGAATGAATTATGGCATACTACCAAATATTTCAATTTATCATTATAAAAAAAGGAATCGTTTCATGATTAATGAACGCTGGGGTAATCATGATCAATGACTAAATTTGTTTTGATTGCTTAAACTGTTTAATTAAGATTACGTAACCTAATCACGATATTATAATCTTTTAACATAAACATGGTTTGACAATAGTTACTATCGATAATCATCAATTAGATTACTCCTTGTCCAACTCTGATCTACAATTACATTTTTTAATGACATGGAATCATGTGGGACGATGAAGAAACAAAGACACTTTGACCTTTCGAAAATTCTTCGAATCAAATGAATCTAGTGACGTTAAAATTCATTTCCGTAATAAAAATTAACAAAGATTTGTAGATTAGTATTTTCTCCAGTAATCTTCGAAAATTTGATTCCAACGCAGTTGTTTAGAAATAATTTCATTTTTCCATTATTCTACTTCAAAAAGAGACCAAAATGTTTCTCATACGATGTTATGGGAAACTTTTATAGAAACAGCTTCGTTAAAGTTGAACAGATTCCTCATTGCGAGGAAAGATAAATCAGAAACGTAGTATAATATTTGCTCTCGTTCGAGGGAATGGGTATGTTGAAAAAATGTTAAGATCCACTTTCTTTAGTTGGATATAAAATTTTGTTTTCACATTTTCCATCTATTTTTTTACGAGAAATCGATCTTGCCCCAGTTTCATCACAAGTAGACTGTGAAAAATGTGAATTTACATTTATATAGACAAATTTGAAGATATTTAGAATTTCAGGCCGATAGTTCAGTGAACAAGTTAAAATCAGGTTAAAATTTATATAAAATAACATTTATGTGGACAAATTGAAAAAACTGTATTAAAATGATTTTTCCTCATATTGCAGCGCATAATAAATCAAGGATTCGATGAAACAAGATTCATCATTATGAAGCCTGCATTTTACAATCGCTTCAAATTTTTACGAATGAATAAAATTCTGAAATTCAATTTCCAATCAATCTTTGTATTCTTTTAATAATTAAAAGCTACACGGACAAAATTGGAAACTTCATAAAACTCTCAAAGGAGACAAAATCATTGACAAATATAACACAATGGTAATAAAATATAGTCGAGATAAGATCAAGAAATTGATGCTTTGAAAAATTTAAGAAGAAACACCTAAGGTTCAAACAAATGCTACGTTAAATAAACTGAGATGTGCGTGATGCGAGAAAACACAAAATATTTGGCGACAATTTGACACTTCGAAGCCACATTTATCGGTCTCGATTTCCCATTTATAGCCGAGGACAGACACTGCGGAAGTCTGAGACCATAGTCAGCGATCGTAACATGCCAGTAATGGATCAGTGTGGGGTTAGGTCGAAGATCGAGGTTAATTGAAGTGTTCAAGTGCGCCACTCGAGGAATTCTCAGTAGATATTGCTGGTTTACGAGCGCGTCGCCGTCATGGCTGTCGTCATCACTTGGACTTTTCTCCTGAAGCTTCCTTTTTTCGTTGAAATTTTTCGCTCTGGGCTTCAGACGTGCATTAAATACACACCAGACAATAATAATAATAAAACGCGAACGTTCATTAGGAACCTCCTAATTTCATTCTAAAACTATATATTTCTCATTGAGGGTTTTCAATGTGTGCTCAGAACGTGCATCAAATACAAACTAAGCAAATAGTAACAAAATACGAAAATCAGCGGTGTCCTAATTTGATCGT
>CM052092.1:9859465-9871038 GCA_028453745.1 Agapostemon virescens
CAAGTTAAAGAACGCATTGAAACTCCATCACCATAAATTCTACCAATAACTGGACTCATGTTCGTATAAATTTAATACCCTTACCTAAGAGCTGACAAATAATCGAAAACATACCTCGAAAAAATTCTTTCTCCAAAATAAATGTTTGATTACAAGCTAACCTACGTTTTATAATTCCGCCGACCACGAAATCTGCCGAATAATTCGTGGCAGTTCATTGTCGAACGCGTAGTCGTATCGCGAAAGTGCGACGAATTCGCACGCGTTTCAATAACAACATTTTTGACGTTTGGTACGTTCGTCGCCCCTTGACATTCGCCGCGTGCTTTCGCGTGTGCTTCTGTACACACGCAATTTGGTTGCGCACGTGTTCCGCGATGGTTGCACAACAGCAAATATTCGTGGTAACTTTCTAAAAGCACGAAATCGACGCCGTAGCACGAAACACGCTGATCACGTGACTTCCGCGGAAAATATATACCTGTGCACCTACACACGCGCGCACACCCATGTATATTTATGCATCGGGCAGAGCGCGACCACATACGTGTGCTTATACACACACACACCCGTTGATAGCCGAGATAAATTACGAGAAAAAGAAGAGAAATGTCGTGAATGGCGAGCGAGAAGGAAAGAGAGAAAAAGAGAGAAAGCACAGAAATACCAAAATATCTGTCTGGGCGCGTGGCAGCTACGGTCGCTCGATGAAACAAAGCACATGCCCGGCGTGGGAACTGTCAAATAACCCGGCAGTTCCTCGCTAAACAACTGGAAACCACGGAGGCCCGATAAAAGCATTTTTCGTTACAGTGCCAATCGATATCGGTGTAATAGTTGATCCTACACGTTTCTCCTCTGTTAAGTAACCGTTAATCCCTCCGCGTACACGCTCCTTTCGCATGTATCCATCCCGCTCTTAAAACCGACCGGTCCGGCTCGTCCGTCCTCGTCGTACACATGTCTCCCGTCTCTTTCTATCTTTCTTCGCCGTAGCTCCGGCACGTTCTCTCTCCTTTTCTCTCAACTCCGTCTCGCTCTTTCTCTCTTGGACGAATATATACATGCACCCGGTTCACGGTACGTACAGAGAGACACATGTGCAAACACCACACGCACACCGAGGATCGTGAACACGAATACAGAAGCACGGTTGTAGTATAGGCGATGCCGAGTGTCGTGCAACAGAACGTAACGGAGGTATCGAGGAAAGCCGGGGTTGTAGGAAAACCTTAACCTATCGGCGGGTTGAAAGGTTAGGAGGGCTGTAAGCGGCTTAAATAAAACAGACGACCAATTGATTAGAGCAGAAGAACGGTCTTTTTGTCCGGTTTCCGATTAATTGTCTTACCTGCTTGACTAGTGGGAGTAGTGTCTGTTCTATGCTACGGGTCTTAATCTCTAGGGTGGTTGGGTCTACGGGCTCGGGTGTCGCCATGATTCGAACACAACTCCGCGCTCCGTAGACTCGAACCGAGCCTAGAGAGTTCGTTGCACCCCTCTCGCTTCTCGTGCCTTACCACTACTCCCTCGCAGCCGTCCAGCTTTTCCACTTATATCCCTAGACACCCCTCTTCCCAAATTTTCCACCAATCGCGGGGTTGACGCTCGGCGACGACAGCGACACCGCGCGTCCACGAGAAAATAACGGAAACTTAGCGTTCAGATGATAGGTGACGTGCCCGCGGCGGCAGAGAGCGCTGCGGTGACATCTTGAAATTCGTTTCGGAGTTCGGTGCGAGCGGTGCTGAATTATTTGCAGGATACTTCGAATATTATTCGGTTAGTAATTTAATTAATTATTATTCTTATTGAATGTTTCAATCGAGACTTGTTATTGTATTCTACTGGTTTGTTAAATACTTTTTGGGGAATCTAAGCTGTGTGTATTGATAATTTGACTTTTAGTTACGCTGTATGTTTAACACGAACCGTTTGAAAGCGCGAAAATGGCTTTTGTGAAATTATAATTGGAGTATTAAACATTGCTCGATTCAATTTCTATTCATACGTTATAAACTATTCTTAACGTCATTATCTCAACACTGTACTTGTTGACAGTGAGAGATATTATAAACTGACAATGACAATTTTGTAAATGGAGAACAACAATGATGAAAAAATTTAATGTGTGTAATATGTATGGGAAGTTTGTAATTAATTAACAAACTATTTTTATTACAATGGTATTCAAGTTTGAATTAACTTCTATGAATAAGCTAAGTTTAGGAAGAATTAGAAACAAAATATTTTCAGTAATCGTTGTTTCCAAGTGTACTCAAAATTTAACATGCATTTTTTTTCCTAAAACATTATGAAAGATGAAGTAGTTATAATTATTGTAGACGCGACAACAGTCGCTCGGAAAGAGGTGAATATTCTAGGATTAATCTTTCATAACAAATAATTGCGTTAATGAAAAAAATTAGGTTAAAAGAAACATACACAATAGTTAATTTGTCAGAAATAAAATCAGAGTATACTCAATCGATAAAGTAGCACACCCGAATAAAAGATATTTAAATGGATTAATATTTCTTTAAAAATGATAGGAGCTATGAGTTAGTGTTATATCTTCAGGAATTTTAAATCTCCTGCTTACTTAACTCTGAATGAAGTAAAATTCAAGTTAAATGATATCGAGGAGAAGTAAAAATATAATGTAGTAACTTAAACGTCAATCTAAAATTAATATAGAAAACATACGATGTATTTCAGTAGACAAGTAAATCAACCATTGAATTAATATTTATAAAAATTGAAATTACAATCACTGTCATTAATATTGATATTAGAGAGCAGATGAGCGACGCCTGGGTTTTTGGTGTCCTCGGTGCAGTGCTGCCCTCTAGTCTTATTTTTAGTCTAGATCACACTCTACACATAAACTTAAGGCACGAACGAGATATAGAAAGAGAAACCTTACACAGTTTTGTGTCGCGCGATCTGAAATACCGACATCGCTAAAAATCAATGGTTTTCTTGCGCCATCTACCTATACAAAATCGCTAACCTGTAAATTAAATCATATCAAATGTAAAACATCATGGAAAACAGCCTGAGGAATAATTTTAATAATTGATAATCGAATTTTATATAAATGAAATCTTATTCGATAAATTTATTATTTCCTTTTGTACGTATAACTCAAAAATATCATGAAAATAACTGTAAATTTGATATTACTTCTATTTTTCAACATAAATTTAATTTAATTTCTGTTAAATTGCATTTAAATTTGGGAAACACTAAATCGAATTTCTAATAATTTAAATTGACTTTTCTATTGCTTGTCTTTTTTGTCATTTAATTGCATTGGTATTTGTTCTAGTTTTATTTTAACTTTGTTACTTTATATTATTTTATTTGATTGTTTTTCATCTAATAGCAGTAGTAGTTGTTGTTTACTTTAAGCTATAAGTATCACCGAACAAATTCATCCCTATTCGTTCTCATAGTAAAAAGTATACATTATTAGGATGTCATATCTGTTTTTTATTTGAGAACAACACTGAATGAAAAGTGTTTTAAATATGAAGAACGAGTAATTATGATATGCTTATTGAGAATTTATAATGTACGTTCATAAAATAACTTTGGGGGCATTGCTAGTTGTGAATTGGATTCTGAAATAAGTGGCAACACAAAGTTGTAGACTAAAGCACAACAGATGTTTAATATATTATTATTCTTGTTCCTATAAGAATTTTATATACAATTATTAAGTTTTAACAAACATTCGGTACTTCCTACTAATCGAAGTGTTTCCGTAAATTTTTAGCGAGATAGAACACTGAGGAACAATTAATTAATATTCGTCTTGAATTAAAAATCAAGTTTGTCTTACATAGAAATGTCATAACACACAGTAAAACCGTCGAAGCTTCAGGAATAAATGTTTTTTTTGTTTAACGCTATCGAATACATCTAAGTCTTTTGTAAAGCTACACATGACTAGTTCTAAAGAAAGTTTAGCATTTAAATACGTTTCAAAAGGAAGCAGCAATCAATCACTAATACAATACAACGGATAATCTCTTTTTAGTCACGACAGAACAAAATTTATCTGGATAAATAACCGACGAAAAGTAGAAATCAAATCCAAAAGAAAAATAAAAACTTGAAAAATAAAAATTGGCTGCAAATCGTGAAACAATTTTCATTTTACACATATTAAAGAAAATACTGATGCTACAGGCATTCAAAGAAGGCGAGTGCTGCTTCCACAAAAGGGGTATTCAGACGATTCAGGAATTTACAAGTCTATAGTGACCTAGAAAAATATATCAAACAAATTGAATCAACATGATCGATTGGATCCTACTGGAAGAATGAAAAGTTATCAACGAGAATGCACTTTCGTAACGGATGAGTAACTATTACAATTACTTACGATCAGCAAAGATCGTGTAACACTAATGAAAAGTCAAGAAATTATGCGCTGTCTGAGAATTCCTTAGAGAGCAAAGTAAAATTTCCCACGGCAGAGTATGCGATCCTGAACTTCCTGAACCATAATCTCGAAAACCCCTGCATCCTGAATCACTGTGCTAACCAACTGCCACGGGTCCTCGCGAAATCTGTCACCTGACTGCACGTACATCATCTATCCTAAGAAACTTTGAACGTTCAGACATCACGTAACGTTACTTCTTCGTATTGACGAGTTTGTTTTGATTGGGTGCCAATGGTGCTCTTCTCTTCACATGCTTCTCAGGAACCTTGTCCTTCGATACTGGAACTCCATTGCAAGCTTGCCCCCCTTTTCTCTTCCTGAGAGACTCGGTGGGAAGGTACTCTGCAGGTCTCAACAACTGTCGAAAATTATAAGGACCGTTCAGATCCTCGGGATCGTAATCGACCTTGATGACTTCCGGCCGTTTCTGAACAACCGTAGGCCTCAACAATTGTCTCAGATCGACAGGAATACCAAACTTCTCCTTCCCCAATTCCTTCTTCGCTCCTAGCCGACCATTAACAGCATCA
Organism: Agapostemon virescens; assembly: GCA_028453745.1. Taxonomy (NCBI): domain Eukaryota; kingdom Metazoa; phylum Arthropoda; class Insecta; order Hymenoptera; family Halictidae; genus Agapostemon; species Agapostemon virescens. The sequence goes on from CM052092.1 coordinate 9,864,452, forward strand.
TGATCGATAAACCTTCTATTCGTCACATTCTTGCCGTCTGCTTCAACCGGACGCTTCTTTTCCGCATTGCTATTTTGATTGGTGACTTCCACACCTCTACAACCGTTCAAATTATTCCTGAAACCATTGCTGAACATGGGTTGCCTCTTCGGTTCTTGCTTCGGACCGTCGAACTGACTGGCGACCATTTTATTGATAAACAAACCGTTCTGGCAGCCGTTGATTATGTTCCGATAGCCGTTCAGGTAAGACGGATATCCGTTCGCTTTAATGCCGTGGCCGTTTAATGATGAATGCTCGTTAACGGAGTTCGAGTGGCTGTTAATCGATGTTTCGTGTCCGTTTGCGGAGCTCTGATGCCTGTTAACGAAGTTCGGATGCCCGTTTGCATAACTCGAGTGGCCATTAACTCCGTTTTGATGGGCTTTCACTCCGCTTCCGTTGCCGACACACGAGTGTCCGTTAGTAGGCTGCTGCCTTTCGTTCATTTCGTTCCGTCTATCGGTGTACTTGGATCGTAAGCCATGTGGATCGTTGATATTCGAAGGGTTGACTCCAGGTTGCTTACGTGGTTTACCCTCGGGTGGCCGCACGATGTTGTTAGGCAGGTAATTAGTCCTTGTACTGTAAGAACAGAATCTCGCCCAATGAAATGACCAAAGATAAAACGGCGTTACCGTTCTCGGAACTAGTGGCCGACAAATAAGAATACAAAATGAATATGACAAACAATTAGAACAACTAGAAGTACAAGCACAACGTTCGTTCCCCTCTAGCAACCTATTCGTTAAGGAACTAATTAACTCGTTTCTTTAGCATCTCCCAAGAATGAATTTGTGTACATTATTTACAGATATTTTCGAAGGTTTTGAATGCAACAAGATACTCGGAACGGTATGATACGATCTACAGACGGCATAATTGTAATTTTACCTGGAAGTTTGCCATGATACCTCTGGCAAAGTGTAGAAACATAGTAAAGAATTAGTAACATAACTACTATAGTAACGTTATTAGTTCAGTGATATTTCGCTGTCTATTACAACACAATGAACAGAAAATGAGAGACGTGAATGAAGAATCAAAATGACCATGGGAAGTTAACATTTGATACTTTAAGGACTCAAAGAGGCGCAAGGTGCGAACGGATTATTATTACGTTTGGATGTACCTCGGTCTGGGTTGATTCTCGTCCTGGGGTGGCGAATCGCCCGGGTTTGTCAAAGCTTTGTGCCATATATCCGACAGTTGCTGCTCCGGTGTTAGTGAAAAGTCGCCTTGAGCTGCCAGGCGATCTCTCCTCTCGGCGTTCACCTCTAAAACTTGGCCCATTCGACTCCTGCAAATAAATATCTCAGAATCTCTGCATCAAATCTCTGCCAACATCGCTACTACTGAACTACACAGTCTCAAGTTTACAATCTTATATTACTGAAAAAATTGACGATACTATAGAATCAATAGTATCTAGAGAGAAGAGACTTGTGACTTGTGCCTAATCGCACTTTTCACTTTTATGTGGCCTTCAGGCATCGCTAAATGACATAGTCATAGCATTTCGATATTTGTGATGGTAGGAGTTCCGCGACCCACAATAAAAAAAGATAATAATAAAACTTTTATAGAAGTGTTCCTAGGTACCTAGTTCAAAAGAAGACTAGCCTGCTACAGCGGATCAAATGATAATTTTCAGATTTTCTTTTTAAATTATTAAATTTCAGTTATTCTGCTACGAAAAGTATGAATATGTTCGTACTACGATGATGTGAGGATCATAAGGAGTCCCTAGATTTCGGAATCTTATCATAAACTAAAATTAGAAGACGTTTGTTTGGCACATATGATGCATCTAGCACTCGGCGAATCTCATGAAGCAACGGCAAGTCTTTGCAAGGGTTCAACAATTCAGCAACCAATGCTCTACGAGTAATTCATCGTAAATATACCTCGACGATGGGTGAAGGTCATTTTCTAGCTGTATCAACGGTAAGTCCCAGCCAACTTCGTCTTCTTCGAATTCCGAACCACTTCCGATGCGAGTGCCAAAAGCATTCGAAAATTGAGGATTCGAATTTACCATTCGTTCAGGACAGGTGAACGTGTATAATTGATTATAGAAAAGTGATGAGTCTATTTACCTGCTCATTTCGTTCTTCAAGTTGTGGTAGTACTTGATGGTCTCCTCGCCTTCCTCTTGGTTGCCGCTGCGGTATTGCAGAATCGACTGTACCATGTTGAAACCTTCAGGTCGAACATAATCGGGAGGTGGTTCCTCGACATCGTTTAATCGTGCGCCTGGCTTATTGCGTCGCAAGTTCTTATGCACCTCTTGGTTCTTCATGTGAACCTTTAATTCGAGGAATTTTCGTATCAACAACATTCGTTTCTTATCGTGCATTTTTCTACATTTGTTTTTGTGAAGGTCCATATGCGTAAGTTTACATAAATTCACATATTATATTTTAATATATTAATATATTATATAATATCTTATATTTTGATATAGTAATATATTATATAATATTTTATACTTTAATATATTAATATATTATATAATATCTTATATTTTAATATATTAATAACATATTATATAATATATTAATATAATATACTCCAGTATATTAATATATTATACTCCATATATTATAATATTATATTCCAATATATTAATATACTATATTCCTATATATCAATACATTACATTCCACTATATTAATATATTATATTATTATTATTCCTTAAAAATGTGAAGAAAAAAGAGTAACATCACACATTTTATGGAATTTCTTAGATGTTATAACTGTTGACTAAAAGTAGCTATCGACTTAATATTTACACTAAGAAGTTAGTCTTTCTTTACAAAAAGTATTAAATTCAGAGACAAATATTTTAGAAGATATTTTGATTTTAAATAGTCACTTTAGATTATTCAGATAGTACGTGTGCGTAGATAGGACGTGGGTCACTTTATAAGAATGTTGCACATGCTTCTTTATAAACAAATCTTCCTTATATGTTGATAAATGTTAATTAATCTTTCACTTACACTCTGGGAGAAGTGTATGAGATCAGCTTGTCGCAATTTAGGATGCACATTATCTTTCACAGGTGGTTTTCTCTTCTTAACCCTCTCTTCCTTCTTGTACCACTGCTGGACAATGAATGCAGCATCTTCGTTCTTCAAACCCTCCCGCAATAACGCTTTATGCGCCTCGCCCTTGTCATCATAGTGATTCAAGATCCTCTTAAAGCGTTCTTCGAGTTCAACGCCGAAGCGTCTGCGAATGGTGTAACCTCTGAAATCTATGAATTTCGAAACGTTAATTTTGCTTTTCTTTCTAAATGTATTCAGATTTTTAATTGAATTCTGGTTCGCAATTTACGACTCTGAATGATGACTGCCGCATCGTCTTCCTTCAAATCATCTTTCTCCTCGTCCTCTTCTTTTTCTTCTTCTTCTTCTTCTGGCTCCACAGGTTCGACTTTATTCGCTCTGTCTTCTGATAAAAAAAAAATCGGAAGCACTGGTTGATTATTCGTACATGAAAAAAGTTAATGAGGTTGAAAACAATATTCAGGGTTTTAACATTCCTTGGAGAACACACGTTGCATTTAATGAAACATCTTAACAATCAAGATAGGCAGCAGAACAGAAACTATTAAAGAACAAGTTCTCCATTTTTACTATTCCTTGCAATTGATACCAATCACTTTTACTTTGTAAAAAAAGAACCATAATTTAATCGCCAGCGATAATTATTTACTGTTTTCGTGTTTTACCGAAGACGTCGATTTAAAAGAGATCAATGTATTCCTTGTACAATTACCTGCCGCCCTTTGCAAAGCATTAGCTTCCTCCTCTTCTCGTTTCTTCTTCATCTCTTCCAAATAATGTTTTCGAGATAACCAGCCGCGAATATGACGTTGCAAAGTTACAACGGACACCGCGAATTGCCACTTCTGCTTCTTGAATCTGATTCTGGCCAACCAACGGCGAACGCACGCCTGGACCATGATTATTTTCTTCAGCTGCTCTTCGTACATCTTCGACAGGAATTCGACGTGATAGTATTTCAGGAAGACTTTCGTTCTACCCAACGCCCATCCGTCCATTTTCAAACGGATAAGAAGAAGTCTGCAATTATCGCGATTCGCTACCACTCGCTCATCGTAGCCGAATGCCAAGAAACAGTATCTGCAATTGAAAATTAATTCGTTTCACTTTATAAATTAGTAGCAATGAATCACTTAAATTGAAACACTTTACACTGTAAATGATATTCAAGTTGAGATATTAAAACGTCTACTTTTCATCTTGATTCTTATTTCATAAAATATCTTCATCCCCTTCTTTTGTATAGATTGAATGCTGTATTAATATGTTTTGTTCCATAACTTTATACTAGTCTTAACACTACCAAACCAGTCATTTTGACTGGTCCCTAATTTTTTCTTTCCATATTATTGAAGTTATAAAAATGTTTTCATCAGAAGAGTACATGTTAGATTAAGAATTATATGAAGTTTTAATAAATACAGCCTCTAGTGTTCTAGTGTTAATGACATTTATTTTAAACAATTTTCTATTCTGTTCAAATGGGTAAATAGATCCCCTGAAAATTTTAGGTGCATTCTAAGAGGTAATTATTCTAAATCATGGTTTAAGCAATTATGATTAACTATTACGTACTTATGGTCAATAATTTTATGAACGTATTTTGTGAATTAGTGAAAGGAAGGTATTGAATTTAACCGAAAAAATTAATGTTACTAATCAATACAACGAGCGATTTTCGATTGAAAAATTTGTATGAAAGGAAACCATGCTGTCACGAACCTCTTCAGGAAGTCGTTGAACGGTATTCTATGGGAAAAGCCGTTCTGCCTAATTCTTATTGTCTCCAATACACCGGTGTACCTCAACTGCTTCACGACCTTCTCTTTATCGAAAAATCGAGGGCTTCTCGAATCGTTTGGTTTTATGCAGCGCACAAATTGAGGTGACCCTGATACCATCTTCTGCAGTAAATCCATAAGGGAGTAGCGGAAGTATGTTGCCACTGTTTGTTGAGCTCTAGATTGCGAGGCCAATCCCCGACTCGAGTAACGTTCCTGAAACAATTAAACGCATCACGTGTGACTTCAGCGTTTACAACAGAAAAACCATTACAGTCTTTGCACCACGAATAGAAGACACGCATTTACATACAATGTGTGAGAAACCATTTTGTAGCGCTCTGAACACAAATATTATTTTTTCATACTTCACATGATACAAATGAAATGAGAATGATCTACGTGTTAATTACTTCAGTCTTCACGCTATGAATAATAGAATAATTAACAAGCAATACGTAACAACAAAGTAATATTTTCTATACATAATAAAAATTAGGAGTTACCTATGTCTTAAAATTATTACATATGATTGCATTGTGTGAATATTCTACACAAGAATTTATGTTCTGAAAATTCTTAAATTAAAAGATAAAGTTACAGGCAAAGAAGTTTCTTACTTTGAGGATTCAGTTGTGACTGCGAGATTATGTATTTATGGCAAGAGTAAATAAGTTAAATGAAAAATAGTTATTACTTGAATTTGAAGATAGTCTTTCTAACTTATTAACTTGTTTAATATATTAAATATATTTAACTTATTAAACTTATTATTTCCAACTTATTAAGATGTTAGATGAAGAAATAATTTTCTTGACTATCCTACGACCAATACAGAACATTTTCATTTCTTATGAACATCTGAAATGACTCGCAAGCCGTATAATAAAAGAAAAATGGTTTTAATAAATAAAGAAGCCACTTTTTAATAGAAGAGGGGACGAACATTTTAAATATTCTAAGATTCAGATGCAAATATTTGTGTTCAGTAAGACCCAATAGTCCCCGTTTAAAAATTAGCACTCCGTTAAATTGGTACACGTCACAATATTCCATTCGAAAGCAATTTTCAAGCATGTCACTCTCTGATACCTTGGTATTCTGATTCGACGGGGATAGCTTCCTCGAGTCAGTCTCGTGGACTGCCGAGTACAGGTTGCCAGTCTTTGTGATCGGGCATTGGAACAAGAAGCGAACCATGTCGTACTGAGATTGTCTGACCAGTTGGATGACTTCAGGAGGCAGAAAGTTTCTGTTCTTTTCTAAGAATCCTTCCGCTTGGTAAACCACGCGTCCTGCAAAATGGTGGACTGCGAAGCAAACTGCGTCCGATTTTGGTCGCACGTAGAACTTCGATTTGATATTGTTATGAAACTTTTCTGTAACACACACGATATCCAGATATGTAACAATCGGAACCAAGTTACACCAACGGAAGCGTCAAAACTGGGTACAAAAAGGGAACAGCTAAGCTTTACCAATTAAAGATTTATTCGTGGCTCTAGGAAATCGACTCTCCTCATCCAAAAGCGCTAGGAGCCCCATAGGTTTGCTCAACAACATGTCCAGCACTGGCCTGTTGTCCGAGAACTCGACTAGGTCAACCGGTATTCCTTCAGCCATATACTCCTGTTGCTCCCAGGTGAAAATATGCTGGTTGAAGTAATACTGTATCTGCTCATTCGCGATGT
>CM052092.1:9874851-9921275 GCA_028453745.1 Agapostemon virescens
TAGTATATTTTTTAGTTGTCTGCAAATAATCAAATTTACGAAAAAAAAGAGCTATTAAAAATAACGTTTAGAAAAGGTAGACTCTCTTCACCTAATTGGTTCATATAACGGAGATTCTACTATTACATAACAAATGTTTTATATCTTTTGTGTCAAAAGTACACGATTTGACCTTAATACGTTATTAATAGAAGATTCTTTAAAACATTAAGCGGGCAAACTTATTTAATAACTGTAAATAAGCCAATTTCTAGGTATTTATCTTAAGAAAGTATTTTCTAAAAGAACTTCGTTCCTTTTTATTCTTATGTTGTGTTACTAAAGATGCATATTTACAAATACCTGCAGAAGAAACTTTTTAAAGCATTAAGAAATTTTATAAACTGACGAAAACATCTACTTGTAATTTATAGTTACAACAAATTTTCGTTTGATTTATGTAAAAGCATTCACAACATTTGATAATGTTACTGTTAACTTGAGGTAAAAAATGGTGTGAAATAATTTTAGCTCCAATAACGTTTTGTACGATTTCGAATAATTAGGTCACAACTTGCGATGATATATTGCTTGACTATCACTTATGACCATTAGGTTATTAATTTCATGCATTTATCGTATATCTAATAACATTAAGTAAAATAGAGCATAACAATTAGCAATGATTTCAAGTGATTTGTATTCCATTTTTAACGCTGCAACATCAGGATGGTTTCAAGAATGAAACTTTTGTGAAAACATGCTAAACTTTCGTGATCACATTAACACAGAAAATACAGGATCAAACCGAATACACTTTCAAACGAAAGAAATTGTTCCTTTGGATTGTGCTACTTCAAAATATCTCTAACTCAAAAATTAAAATGTAAGAACAAATATTTTATATCATTATACTTCTAACTTTCGTAAAAAAATTTCTTTACGTTTAAAAATCTTGAGTGTGCTTTCGATACATTTTCAAAGCTGATGGTTCCAATTAGGTTGTTTTCAAACAAAATAATTATTACAGAAAATTTTGGTTATTACGATACAAAGATGATATGAATAATACTTGTATTATGTTATTTTTTCTTCTAAGAATTTTCTGTGATAAATTAAACAAAAATTTATACTTTACCTCAGGTGCCATCCAATATGGCGTTCCGACAGACGTATTTTTCCTTGCGAGCGTTTCCGCAAGATGAGAGGACACACCGAAGTCGACCAACTTAACATTCGCATCCTCGGTGAGTAAAATGTTATGTCCCTTCACGTCACGATGCATGCAGTGATTGGCGTGTAAATAAATTAAAGCTTCCACCGTTTCTTTGAGAATGTAAGCTATTTGATCATCGGTCAAGCGCTTCCCTTTCTTCTTCAGACCTTGCACGAGATCGGTCACCGACCCTCCAGTGCACAACTGTAACAGAAATTAATCTTATTTTCATTCATTTTCACAATGAACAGAAAAGATTTGGAAATTTTTTCAGAAATTATATATTACTATCACAAAAATATTCTTCACTTTATACTCATAAATTTATTTAATATTTATAGAGCCAAACAACGATACATCACGACTGTTTCGTTCTAAATAAATTATAAATATAAATTTCTAATAATATTTTATAAATTAAAATTTGTATGAATTATAAATTTATAAATCTCTAATAATGTAAGATTACTCTATTATATTATTATATTAGTATATCAGAATCGATAGGTTACTCATTTTTAAGGCTTCCTGTTCAGTATCCTTTTACCACAGCACTTCTCGCTGAAATTAAATCTTTTGTATCGTTTTTTCACGGATTAAGACATCCATGCATAATGCTATTGTCTGAAGAAAATATTCGTACTACTTTTAAAAATCTCATCCGCTACGGTTTAACGCTTCATTAAGAATAATGATTAGTTTCTATAATAAGTAAGGTCATCTAAACATAGCAAAATTGCACAATGATGATAAATGAATCTACACCGCTGCGGAAATTTCGCACTATTCAAGTTACTTCGACCTTTTCACCGAACATAATCGTTTAATTCCATTTTCATCGACGGTTTTCGATCTATTGATTGCTCTATGATAAATGACTAGGAAGACCACGTTAATGCTCGAGGTACCGAAGGACAAGCTATATATTTCAATTGCACATCTGTCACGTTTTCCTACTTGTGTTATAAGACGAAAATTACAGCACAATACCTCCATGACGAACCATAATTGATCCTCTTCTTGAGCGGGCTTCGCTCTTTTCAAGAAAAGTCCGTGGAAAACCGGAATGTTCGGATGAAGGCTGAGGTCTCTCAGCACGAGATACTCTTCCTCGATCTCTTCGATGTTATCAGCCACGTTCTCCAATATCTTGATCGCGACCTTGCTGTTCGTTTCGTTGCAATGCGCTGAGTATACTTCCCCGTACGTTCCCTCGCCAATTAATTCTTCTAGGGTGAAACGATCACCTGGATCAGGTATCACGTCGAAATTTACGTGCTGGCTTAGCCCGTGGTACGCCATGTTGGTCCCACCACCTGTCATTTCTGAAATAAAAAGCAAAAAGATTATAGTCCCTGTAAAATATCGCATAATTATTTGCTGGTTCAATTCTGGAAAATCGAATAGATTTTTATTTTATCTCTAATTGGATTTTGAAAAATGAGAAATTAAATTTTGCAGACGATTTTTATTTCATTTTGTTCCTTGCTCGATTCTCGAAGATTGACAATTGATTTCTGTGTAGAACTTTTTAAAGCTTGCTTCAGTCAGTCTGGTATAAATAGAAGAAATATGTTCTTGATATAAATGCTCTTTTAAAAGACACTTGAACTCACTTCATTCTGGTAGACTGCATATTGTATCTTTTTACGACATGACGAATTTAAGAATATTCATATCAGTAAGAATATACAATATCTTCGACTTACTAAAATTGTGAATATACCACATACATTTTTATTTAATTTTTCTTTTGGACAAAGAACAATGAACTTAGAAAATTTTTATTTTACATATAAACGAGCAGACTGATGATAACCAGTGAGTTGTGCTACTTCTGTAAACAAAAGTGTAGTATCTTAAAAAATAAATAGTATTTATAGAATACACCATATCGAAATTCGCAAATAATAAATGCGAAATTTAATAACAGTAATAACACCAGCGGTAATAAAGATTAATAATTACAGTCTTAGATCAATTACGAAGACTATACATTTAAAAGTTCAATGTAGCCGCTGTAAATTGCACGGTACACTTGAGTTATAACCGGAAGTGTTTCCCGCCTAATATCAGCGATTCGTTATTAGCGGGGTATAAACGTCAAAAAACATGATTACGTTGCTTTATTAGGAAAGAGAAATTATATTGCCACGGATCGCGTAGATTCTAAATAGTGAATGAGCAAATTACGATAATAATGTTTTACACCTTGCAGCCTGAGATTTAATAGTAGATGAGCGGAAACTCTAGTGAAGTAATTTCGAAGCGTAGTCTCATAGAAAGTTGCGGTTTACCGCGTGCTTCGGTAACTGCAAAGTTCGACAGTAAATATTCTCCGAAAGAATGATTGTCAAAGAGAAAATTATTTATTCATATTTAAAACGCCGTTTCCAACTTTAAGCCGCGTTAAACGTTTCATTTAAAGAAAGAAAAATGCAAATAACTTAACAAATAATCATTGTTTTTGCGGACAACTCGCACCGCGAAAGTGGGTTTCTAATTCAGTTAATACGGGTAAGAGGTCTTCTGTAAGTCCGCAAAGTCGGTTATATAACAGAATATTAAACCCTCTTATAATAATCGAATTTACATTTTGCAAGGTTCTATTCTCGCGAATCATGTAAATATGACGTTACTTTCATTTATTGCTCTGTTAAACGGAATCATAGTAAACATAGAATTTTGTTCTTCACATTAGATCCGACATCCTTCATACTAAACAAAATTATCTCCCTAACGACTCTGCAGTTCTGATCTTTCTTTTCCTTCTCTTTTCTCAATTTTCAAGCTTCACTATTGTCTAAAATAATTCAGTCCTCGGATAGGAGAATAAGTGGTCACTATCGGAATTCTGAAAATACGTTTTCTGGTTGATTTCACTGCACTTAGGATTAAGTTGGCGCACGACAGGATCAGTTGGCGCGATTTTTTTCGACTAACCGATTATATCACCCATGCTGAGAACAGTTTCGGACGATCGGGATTTTAAAAATCTCGTTGCCTCATTTAAGTGCGAGTGATATTAATGAACACTGCTCACTGGGCCAGGTACGAGGTACGACTGGGTCGTTCGTTTTCTAACCAGATACCTGTTAACCCCTTAATAGGATTGCGCTCGGTAAGACCGGCGCACTTCGGACTCAGAAATAGGTCTCGTAAGAAGACCATGCCACGTGTAGTTCTGTCACTTTAATTCGCAATCTTGATATTAATTCTATGATACCGAAGGATTTGGCTTACAAATGCGTTGCTAATCTGATAGTCCACGTCCTGGGGAAAGAGGACTCTCGGCTGGAAAATCGAGATCAATTAACACGCTAAGCTGCAAAATCAGATGCAAAATCGCATTCGAATGTGCCACCCCAAATGTGTTTATTCGGTATGCGTGAACACTTGCTGGCCAATTTAAATGCTGTACGCCTAATTTCATCCTTTATTATTGGATTGCGAATGTTTATGCAAAATAAATATGCCCTGAGTCTTATAGATAAGATGTGGAGATAAAACTGGGATCGAAAAATATTTCTTTTCAATAATTTAGAAAAGTTTGAATTAATGTAATATAATTCCTTAATTATTATGGTATTCCTATTGATTTGTTTGTTGCTCAAACATTATTGCCATAAAGGCATAAAATATGTATTCTATTTATTGTTATTAGGCTGCAAATTTTTGTGCAAAATAAAAGTACTCTAAGTAAATTTTAATAAATAGGAGATACTTGAAATGTAGTTCTTTTTATCATAATTTGAGTAAATTGAAATTATGTAAGAATATTCTTGAAGTTTTATAATGGCTTTACAATTTTGTTTTTCACTTCTCTCTATTGTTGTTATACGTGCCTAATGTTAACAGTAATTGGTTTTTTTTAAATAGAGTAAACCAAATCTTTTATAATTATTGTTATTTATTTATGGTTTATTGTACTTTGGTTTGTCTACTGAAAGATTTGTTCTGGTTAAAATGAGATCAAGGTAATTCAGGTTGATATAGACGTTTATTTATATTTTACAAATTTTCACATGCCATAAGCGGATAACGATCTGCAGTCCAATTAGTATATTTGTGTATCAAAGCATCCAACTGAATATGTACAACTTTTATGTTAAGTAAAATGCATTAATTTTCTGTACAAGATAACGTCATTATATCTTCCTAGTGCATATTATACATTTTATTGGAAACCTGCTTCAAATCATCATTAAATTAAGTGTTGAATTTTTATTCTCGTTTTGGACACATATCACAATATAAAATGCTGAATATAATTAACCTAATCTATATTAATTTGATGTTATATGCTTTTGCAATATGTGTTTTAGTAAATACATTTATTCCATAAATATTTATTTTTAATGTGGCAAACCACATTATTTTATATGTTTTCATATTCGATAACATAATCTGTATTTTTGTTTGTCATTGATGTTAATTAAAAATTACTCTGTGGTGAATTTCAGACTTTATATGTTTTATATATCATTGTTTATGAATTATTTCAAATTTTTATTGATATAACGAGTTATGTTAAATTAATGTTCTATAATCTCGTTGAAGAAGAAGCAACGGATATAATGTTTAAATTTTTCCTAGATTGTAAGCTTGCGTTTTTAATAAATATTAGTATAAATATTTTCTGACAGGGATATTATAACTTACACTTATGTAGTATTAAGTAAGTGTCCTGTGTACATGATAATGTGTGACTATGTCAATGGGTGAAGCCACCTAAGCGTCGAAGCCATTCATGGATTTGAATGGCATTTTATAATATGAAATTAAACAGGACATTTATGGATCACACAAAGTAGCTATGCATTTTTATGGCTATTCGAGTAACCGAATAATTTAACGCCTTTACTAGCGAAAATTAATCATATCACGATAACATTATTATTTTATATTTTTATAATGCTATTTTCATATTGATCGTTATAAAAATAAAATTTCTATTCATTTTCAAACATATTATTTATCGAAAGTTGCTTAATTTGATCTGTAAAATAAATAATCAGTTTCTTTAGGTTTGCTAAAAAAAGATGGTAGTGTGAGATTATAATTTTTTGAAGAAATTGAACTATAATTATTTTAGGAAACGGAACAAACAATATTTTTGAAAAATCGTTAGAACAGTGCAACATTTTAGAAGGAAAGATGAAATAGTGATTCTGAATCGTACCGTATGCATTCACTTTAGTTCTCTCCAAATGGTAATAACTGGTAATTAAAATTTCCATAAAACTCGTAAATGTAAATACAAAGATACGGCAAAGTATACAGATAAATTCACAATGTTGTAAGCGTGCATGAGCAAGTGTTGATAATTGCATTTACTAGTTACGCTCACCGGCGTGAAATGTAAAGCAAATCTGTGAGTCTTTGCTGTGTTTTGCATGTGTGAAACAATTTGCGTGGGGATGTGTGATTCTGCATTTTAATCGTCCACTGATGATATGTAAATGTATAAGGAACCGTAAGATCTATGTTTTGTCAAACGAACATATTCTTCATATGAAAGAACTATATTTGTCAAATTAGAACTTTGCAACATTAGCACACCTTCCTTTAGACAAAACGTTTTCCATATGAACATGTGAATGAGATTGCGAATATTTATGCAAAATATAAATTTTCTAAGCTGATTGTATAAAGTGCAAGTTAATTCAAATTGTATTTTTTTTAGTAATTCTAAATATATTCGAAATAATTTTATAATCGTCTCGATTACTTCCGACTTATAATTTTGATTTTCTTCATGGTTGCTAAAAATGCATAGAATCAATCAACAATCAATTAAAAATCTACAATTTACTTATAGACTTGTAATCATTAATTCACTAATAAATTATAAAATAAATTGCGATATTTTCAGCATGGCTTAAAAAATTTACTAATAGACTTTTTATAAAATTTACTTGTCAGTCATGTTAATAGTGTCGTAATATATTTTTTAATTCTAGTAATAACTTAGGCAATGAACAGGAAGAATGTTCTCATTTTTATATATAACACAATGGTATTTTTCTTTATCTTTCTTCTAAGAAAAATTACATTTACTATTTTTGGTTCTACACTATGCTCGATGATTGCATATCATGCTCTAGCAGGATTATTAAAAAAAGTGCTGATGCGTGTTGATACCTCTTACAATGAGGCTTATCTTGAATCAATTCTCAGAAGGATGTTATCAGACTGTAAATAGTATGCAAATATTCAAATCGAAATGAAACTAGAATCTGCACGTGCATTTCCATTTATTCTGAAAACCAACAATTCTTTATTCTCTAGACTTTTGTGAACATATGTCGTTTAACTATTCACCTTTATGCTACTATAATTACTATATTATAATTCACCTTCCTAAAAATATTCCACAGAAAGGAAGACTTCGAAACAAGAATCACCGAAAATAAGTCAGTGACTTTTCTAAGGCGATCATTTTATTGAAAACAACAGCGAATGGTATAGCGTCTTCCGGCCTAGAATACTATAATAGAATCCTGTCAATTTCACAGATCGATGCTCGTGTTTCTAAGAATATCTTACTCGTCGATCATTTCGAAAGCATTGTCAATTTCTTTGGGAATAATAGCAATCGCCGGTGATTATTATCCGATTTCTATGATAAAATGAACGAACGCCTAGTCTTTGAAATTTCACAGTTCGATACCTACACGCGAGCCTACCAATCGTAAACAATAACCAATCACCGTGCACGCGGTCACGTGGTCGAAAGGGTATTAGAGCGAAGAAACCCGACGTGAAATTGGCTTAAAGGCCCCAACTGTAAAGTTATGTCTCTTCGAGCTGCGTCAGGATATCCAGCTACCTTGGACAATACATCACTGAACCATATTAGCTGGTGCATAAGCTGACGAAGTCACGAACATCGTGGCTTCTCAGTTACAACGGTGTCATTGGCTACGACCATTTCATTGTTCATCATTATTGATTCTAATTAGGCTTCGCGCGGAGCTTCTTCGCAATACTGCACAGCCCTAAGTCAAAAAATTAGATCCACTCACATTAGAATGATTGATATTCATCATGATTTTCATCTCTACGGGCCTCCAACGGTACTTTGTAATTGTTCTCTGTTAACTACTGGCTTCTCAGTTACAACACTGTTATTAATTACGAATAATTTATTGTTCGTCGTTATTGATTTCAATTAGGCTTCGCCGAAGCTTCTTCGCAATATTGCACAGCCCTAAGGCAGAAAGTTAAATTTATTCACGTCGGAATGATCGATATTCATCGTAATGTTAATCTTTATAGGCTTCGAACGGTACTTTATAGTTGTTTCTGTTAACTACTGGCTTTTCAATTACAATACCGTTATTAATTATGACGCCTTTATTGCTCGTCGTTATTGAGTCTAATCAGGTTTCATGCAAAGCTTCTTCGCAATACTGCACAGCCCTAAGTTGAACAATTAGATCTACTTACTTCAGAATGATCGATATTCATCACGATATTAATAATTTATGGGCCATGAACGGTATCTTATAATTGTTTCTTTTAAATACTGGCTTTTCAGCTACAACACTGTTATTAACTACGAATATTTCATTGCTCATCATTGTTAAGTCTAATTAGATTTCATGCAAAATTTCTTCTCAATACTGTACAGCCCTAAGTCAAAGAATTAGATCTAGATGTAGTACAATTGTATAACAGATTTATTACTAGTTACTGAAAAAATAGACTTTAGATGGATCGTTCATAACTTGGGATCAAAATGGACTCAAATCCCACAATGCCTACTAAAATAAAATCAATCTTAATGAAATGCTGGACGATTAAAAGTACTGGAACGATATTTAATAATTATTTTTGTTAACAATTATTGTCTTGGGTACTACGGTGTCATTGACTATATATATTTCCTTATTCACAATTATCGATTTTAATTACTTCCACAAAGATTTTCTTTCTGATATTGTGCAGCTCCTAACTGAACATTAAGATCGCTGAGAATTATCTTTAGTTTCTGTTACTTAATTGTATTTACAGGTTTGGACGATATTTAACCGTTATTTTTATTAATATAATTGACTCATAATTATCGAATGTAGTTATCTCCTCGCAGAGATTTCTTAATGCTGTACAACTTCTGGTTGGAAAGGTGGAACCAGTCAGAATCAAGTTTACAGTCCTGAAAGGCATTTAACAATTATTTTTATTACACAACTCCTTCCGACTTCTGAGTTACAGCGATGCCATTAGCTACGAATTTCTGAATTTCGTTGTTTATAATTATCGGTTTTCATTAATTTCTTTCTGTCGTTCGATAGAGATTTTTTTTATAATATTGTACGTGCGTCGAGCTATTATCGACCAATTCTTTTGAATTTTTCTAAAACACTGCATAAGTTATTCGTTTGAAACTTGATTTATTTCTACACATTGAAATCAAAACCGTGAAATTCTATATATTGTTATATTGTAGATGCTAGTAACCATACATCGAGGAAACAGACCGGTTAGAAAAATATTCCTCACGGGTAGTTTGCACGATAATTGACGCTGAAGTTTTCTACATTGAAAATTTCCAAACAATTTTCAGTGGATATGGCCAATAAATTATTAAAAAGTGTAAAAGGTCTAGTTTTTCGAAAAATTCGTAAAATATTCATAATTTTCACAACAATTTGGACCTTAAAACATTATTTAAAAATTAAATATTCCTCTTTGAGATCAATGACATTAGGATAACAATTCTGTTCTGGAAAGTATGTTCTATTTTGCATGCATGGAAAATGCATTGGAAATGCTTTCTTGATGCACAATTTTCTGTAGCCTTCGCAGTAACAGTGCATACAAATTCATGAATGTATTATATGGATATTATATGGATATTAATAATGCTAATTTTTATAAAGATACGCTCATTTGGTTTATCCGAAAGGAATTAGAATTCCTTGTTAGGTTGAAAGTTATATTATACATGCCACTCAGTCATGTTACAAAATGGGTCAGTTGATACTATCATCTTCATTTACATCTGCATTTGTAGAGAACCTTTTGCAGAGTGCATTATACTTTTGTTTGTGCAATATAATAATATTTCACGATTTTAAACGAAATTTTAGTTATTGGAAACATTTGAAAAATGAAAATCTAACTGTTAATTTAAAAAAATATAGAAATATGTATATGTTTTCTTTTACATTGGAGAACTCTGTTTAGAGATTAGAAGCTATAGCTTAACTTATAGAATTTTAAGGATCACATAAATCTTCATTAATATCTATCATAAAGAATTGAATTTTATTTATCCACGTTGAAGTTTGTTAATTAAAATGCCAGTTTGTATAAATATTTACAGCAGAGTTATAATAATTGCGATACTTACAATAACGTCTCAATCATGGAAACTTATATTAAATAAAAACTCAGTTAGTATAAGTTATCGAGTAAACGGACACAATTCGAAGTCGCAGAAGAGTGGCGAGAATTCAGCACAATGCAAAAACTACTATGTTTCTTCTAATACAATTTCTCTTTAGATACTATTAGTACATTTTCTATTGAAGATAATAAACTACATTCCGGTCTCTGTTAAATTTTCTCTTTTATGTGACTATACCACGGCAGAGAAAGAAAATTTAGTAGGCATTACGCAGAAAACTCTTATGGAAAGTTCAATGCAGCAATATATATTTCAGCTTCGCCAAAATGTAGAAAAACTTGAACGAAGTTGCTGCTAGATGCATATTCAAAACAGCATTTGTTAAACGATGCGTGGTTCCTTTAGAAATCGCTTCTATGTAAATGTGGTGCGTTTGCATCATAATAAATTCTACATATTTTCGTGTCAGATGATCATGAGTTATACAAAAACTGAATGCAACGTGATTTCAACAATGGAAACAAACTTCAATGGAGGAAAGTTGCAACTAGTTGAAAAAAGATAATTTGCATACCTATTTACATGTATCCAGTATAATGTTCGATCACAAGAAATTTTAAGATACCTCCACAATATTTTTAATTCGTCAAAAAATTATTCTTCGATTTTACAGATTAACAATTTCATCAATTTAAAAAGTACACATAATCTTTCTTTTATATATTATTTCTATAAAACAATTTACAAACTTTTCTAGAATATTTCTGTAGATAACAAAGTTCTAAAAATTCTTTAGATGCAAAATAATAGTGTAAGTATGTATGTGTAGTAAGCATAAATTCTTTTTCGGAACAAAGTTGTTTAATAAACTTTATATTTCTTTATATTTCAAAATAATATTTATGAAAGTAGGTAATATTGTTAACATATGAAGCGAAGGCTATTTTCTACAGAATTGAAACCGAATTTGGAAAATAGTAGAACGAAAATCGTACCAATATATTTATTAAAATGTTTTGTTATGTAAGAGAATGTTGAAGTAGATATATTCGTAGATTTTTAAGCATTTGCTACCATGAGTTTGACTTTACTTTCAATTTTAAATATTTATGAATCTATTCCAGTGCACCACAGTTCTAAAATTAAATTCTGGGATTTCCGAGTGTTAGCAGATTCCGTGTTCGTTAAAAATACTAGTCAGATGACAAACCAGATAAAGTGAAAGGTCAGAAACTTTTTCAATCGCACACAGACGCTCTCTGTTCCGCTGTTTAATCCTTTCAGCGTGACGGTTTAACGGTATAGTGCATGCCATCAATAGCCATAGCTCTTCAGCATAATGATGAGAGTATCAAATACACCCAACAATACTCTCTAAACTGAATCATTATGCTAATTGCTCTACGCTCAATTATATCCAGGAAAATCGGCGTACCTAGGAACTCGCGTGAATTGTTGCTGGTACGAGTACGAGTACTATCTTCCGAATCACATAAAATGATGGCGGAATTGTATCCCATGCAATCCTGATACTAATAATTAAATTCTAATAAAAATAGGTATCTACGTTGATTTTAACACTAGGTTCGCGGGACGCGTTCTTATATTTTTAATTTGCGAATGTTGAAATTGCAACTGTGTATCTGTGAAGAATTAGTTGACGCATTTATTTCCGTAGACATATATTGCGAACAATGGCTAAAAATTTGAATAGATACGTTCTCGTTATTCTTAGAAAAATACTATATAAATAATGTAAAATTGCTGCAATGTGAAATGCTTTCACTGCTACGTAAACCTGATGCTAATACAAAATGCAAGTATACACATGTTAGAGTTCAGTGTATTTTTAAATCTTTTACTTTGTGTAGTAATTAACTTGTCTACACTTTTTACACTGAGAAATATCAAATAAGAAATATAGGATAAGAATAAATTAATATTCAGCATGTTCACTAAATAAAGGTACAAAATAATACAGTAACTTGAACTGTAACATTGAAACTGTATAAATAGAATAGAACCATGAATGTAATTTATTTCAAGCATTACTGAAAAATTTAGGATGCTGTGCAAATATTATTTGATTATGGTATACTTAATGGTGTACTTTCTTATATTGATCACGTGCTCGGCGAAAATACGATTACACAATTTCAAACACATATTTAATACTATTATAAACTGCTCTACAATTTAACATTTGTCATTGATTTATCAAAATATAAGTCATTCCGAAATGCAGACTTTTTCACGGTTCTGGTTTCATTAGCACACCGTGACGACGCAACGGTATAGTGTGTACCATCAATGGCGTCAACATCACAACTTTACGCAATCGTAGATAAAACACTGCAACCATTAAGTAGATCGTCGAAACATTTGCCTCAAGCATTTAAATTAATATATTAATATATTAAAATAATATATTATAATCAATTTTAATGTGTAATTTATTAAAATTGAACAAAGCAAAAAATAATAGTATGAAAGAAGAACCATACCTGAGTATTCTTAAAATAATGACCTCGTATTAAAAAATAAAATTTTTTAACTTTTTTAACACTTTGACTGCCATGTCACTCATATATGGGTGACAGGATTATTAGTCTATGTTTAAAAATAAATGTGTATCTTAATATATTCGTTGCATTCAATTTAGTTGAAATCTGAAAAATACAAGAAGGTTGACAGATAACTATATGCCATATATTTAAACTTTTCAATCGCTGCTTCGTTAAATAAATTAATTTGATTTTATGAAATTTTTGAGATCATCAGTTGGGCAGTTAATGTGTTAAACACAGTTTAGTAAACTAAAATTATTATTTTATTATAAAATAATAAAAAGCCAAAACTATTATTTTGTAAACTTAGTAAACTAGAACTTTAAAACTAAAAAATATCAAAATTGCAGATACTTTTTAATTAACATCGCGAAAGAAAGATCAAATGTGTTATTGGTATTTTTCAGATTTTTTGATATCTATACTTCCGCATCGCGTCTCGAATCAGCTGCAAAATTCTTGAACGGTGGTTTCGCAGCCAATCCCACAAACCGATCGCTGACCGAGTTCGATTTCCGTGGCCTTTTTTCTGCGGCTTTATTTTTTTCGCCTGAACTATCACGACGTAAAATCGGATCGCGCTTCCTCGAAATCGATACCGCATGTTTGTCGAAGCAGAACGGAGTTGCGATATTAATTCCGGTAGACGCGGACTACGGATTTCACGCAGCGAATATTGGAATCATCGACGTGCCATGCGAAATCGTTTCACTGCGACACCGGTCATCGAACGACATCGAGTTTCTTCGATGATCTGCGACCACGGTTGTCGATTTTTCCCAAAAATAAAACATTAGTACTAAAAAGAAACAGTTTCCCGAATGAATCCCTTACTGGACAAATTTATTCACAGCTGTAACAATTAAAATTTCTTTGTTCTTATTAACCCTTTGTACTCGAAGTTGCTTTGACTCGAAAACCTAGGCATTTCTTCTGACCTTGGATATTTTCATTCCACATGATTTATTTCATTTCATGTAGGCTGATTTTTTTACTATTAATCGTCCTTACAATAGTTACATTTTTACGAATTTTTTAAATACAGGCATGGCGATGTAAACATTGCTTTAAATAGTGTTGTGAGAATTTCTACAGGCGCTTCGGAGCCGCCATTCAAGTGCAAAGGGTTAATCTGCTCGAGAAAATTGAAAACTCCAGCTATTTAAGTACACTCTTCAAGAACGCGTAAATTTTTTAACACTGAATTGAGCACTTTTTAAAAAATGTGTCTTTAAAAGGCATATCTTTTTAAACACTAAATTAGATACACTCTTTAAAGACACATAAATTTTTTAACACTTAATGAGGTGCACTCTTTTAAAAACGAATAACATTTTTAACAGTACACCTAAAAATGAAAATTGGCTAACGACTACTGTCTAATAA
The DNA here is from genome assembly GCA_028453745.1 of Agapostemon virescens. Taxonomy (NCBI): domain Eukaryota; kingdom Metazoa; phylum Arthropoda; class Insecta; order Hymenoptera; family Halictidae; genus Agapostemon; species Agapostemon virescens. The sequence continues at coordinate 9,889,358 of CM052092.1, forward strand.
AAATGACAAAATTTAATTTCTTCGGGTTTGGTACGATTTTTACTACAATATATAATTAAATTAAAAAATGTATTTAATTAATTCGTACGCAGGCAATTTTATTACTTCACCAGTTTTAAAATAAGAAATGTGAAACTCACTACTTCATCGGCTGAGATAAGTTTAATGTTTAAATCGTTCCAGATAATTTTAGTTATTTTCTTTGAAACGCTAGAAGACCCAGTTTACCAGGTAATATGTAAAATTACTCGTATTAAAATTGTTGTAAGCAATGCTCATGATTTTGAATTTTTTTATCCGTGCCTATAACAAAATTTAAACGTGAAACGTATTTTTCTTTCGTAAGAATTTTTGTGTTTTTCGCACGCGTTTAGAATTACGTTCATCACGCATGACCGGGGGCATTGAAAAATTGCATTGCCATGAATTGACATAATCGAATACGGTAATTTTGCGGACTTCGTTCTATTCGCTTCCGCAATCCATCTGCGAAATCGCATGTGTCACGTCATAAAGAAACAGCGATGAACATGACTTTTGATTGTTGATGCTATAGATTCACCGTTCGATGTACGTCGCCTGATTTGAAGTGTGGTCTCGTGATAATTACATTTTTACAAATATATACAGTTAATTTTAATTTTGTCTATAAACTATTAATCTAGTAAGAATTAGTGGGATTTTCGTTACGATTATACATTATCGCACATATTATTGCATAATTAGTTTTACATAGAAATATAAATTGAGATGAAACATTCTCGTCTTTATATTGAAATAAAAAGTTCTCAGATCATCTGAAACAATCTCAGACAATCTCTAAGACAACGATTTTGTAGTTTACGCTAGCACAGCCAATAGACTGTGGATCTTTATGTAATATAAAAATGTTCTGCACCAATCGCAAGAAATCGAAACCAAATAGAAAGTTCGTTTTCTCTTCATTAATTTAAATAGATTAAAAGTAATATATTGGCATCGTTACATGCCTTTAATCGCTTCATTATTTTAAATTTCACTTAACCAATTTTGTTCGAAACGCTTAAAATCCTCGGTCTACTAATAGGCTGCTTTCAACATTTTATAGGCACACGCGTTTTCCGCGAGTGTCGTTTGTGACACCGTAAAAGTGTGCTAATTCTACAATAATGCATAGCCCTACTTTCCAACCTTTGACCACAGTTTGCTTTCATACTCGTTACGCTCCAACACAGGCATTGTGTTCTTTTTAATCATTCACCGGAGAGTGTGAAGACTTACAAAAGTAACACTAGTAGTTCGTTATTAATCGCATTACAACCTTGTTGAAAGTCTGTCCTACACCGTGTCTTACGTGGTCAACTTTGTTTAAAATCACCTCAGTTTGTTCAGTAATAATTTCACATTAAATTATTCACGCGAGCATTCTTTCTGCAGAAAATTATGGTGCCGCTGAAACAAAAGCCACCTCGTCGCAAACGTTTATTATAAGACATAATTAATGTCGTTGAAAGCAGAAAATGGAAATTAATAACTTTTCATTTCTTGTTTGATCATTGGATATATTGTTTGATGTTTCAATTTGTTTATGCAGTTTAAAATATCAATGATCTATTTTTATTGTACTTTTATTACACAAGAACGATTCATATTAATATTTTTACATTTTTATTTAAAAAAAAAATAACGTATAAAATCTTTTATTGCTATCTATATTATGAATACATAAACAAGAAAGTAATTATTATTTTAATAGATGAAAGACTATGTAATACAAGTTCTTCATAAGACAATGTGAATTTCGACGAATACATAATTAAACTGAAGCATAACGTATGAAATCTATTGTTAGTGTTCATAATACAATTATTGCTATCTATATTGTGATTATATAAACAAGAAAGCATTTTAATAGATAAAAGGCTCTGTAATACAAGTTCTTCATAAGACAATGTGAATTTTGACAAACATATAATTAACTTGAATGCGCAATATTACTATCGAACAATTGACTGGCAGTAAAAATACTTGTGCAAAATGACTTTCTGGTTTTGAAATGTGCAAATTCAATCCGCTTGCTACTACTTACTGAACAGAGAAATTACAAGTAGAATTTCCCCCCTGCCACTAAAAAGGAAGTAGCGAAAAGAAGGAAGTTTTTGGGACCAATACTGAAGCACGTCGTCTATTATTTTCGTCGATACCTTTTCAAGTGCAGACTACTTCGCTATTTCAGAAGCTTGCCAGTTGCGATAACCGATCTGCCGAAGTTATCAGATCCTTGTGACTCATGGTACACCGGTGTTCGAATGTTACAGGAGAAGAAATACGACATCGACATGCGATACACTTCATCGAATTACGTTATCGAGACTGTACGTTCTAATTCTGTACGGTACCAGTAAGTAGCGTGGAACACGTCTGCTTCGTTGATGAGCTAACGAGCTTCCACACCTGAGATTTTCACCTGTCGCGGAAACCTGACTGATTAATAAGTTGGGGCGAGCGACAAGACGAATGATTATGTGAAACTTCAAGACAGATTCGAAAATAGTGCTGCATAATCCTCCTAATGCACCTCTGAATGGAATCTCTTGATATTATCGTCTCGATGTACTGGAATATTGTTATCCGTTCAGGACAGTGAAGTAAAATTGCGTAACCTCTTAGCATGAGATTGGTCACACGACATTTTTCTGTATGGAAACCTATCGAAGATCTATAAATGATTTCTTATTGGTTGCTTCTGGCCCAATCTTAATTTTTGTTAAAAATAAAATTATAATATTATATTTAGAATTATAATATTATAAACGATTCCTCTAACTACGCATACTATTTTTAGAGAAAATTAGTTTCATACCAATTAGCAAAGATTACATATGTATAATAATTTATTATTAGTAGTTTGCATTTCAACTTGAATCAATTAGCGATGAATTTGAATTTGTAAAATAGTGAAACCTTTTAAAGAATTTGAAAATATTACCTAATGAAACGATTAACATCAGACATAACTGTCTATTTCTTATGGCTTGTGATTAATGCAGACGATTTTTATTCAGCCAACAAATCCGCTGTTTGCTAATTATTTTTTGATACTTTCGTGTGTAAGTAATACGCGCCGTGTGCGATAAATTGTAACTCCTCATGTGATATCCAGTTATAATGTGTCGTTCAGTTATTCGTTCATCCCGAACGCAATTAGCTGAAGTAACGGAGGTTCCACTGTATGTATAACCAACAGACTATTTTTAATAAATTGATGAACGCAGTTTTCATCGGTTTTCAGGCGTGGCGATAATCAGACCGCCTAGAATTCCCAGCAATAGCGATTCAACGAGCCATTGCTCGTCAAGAGAGGCTCCTTAAGGAGGTGAATGCAACGCAGACGAGCGCGTTTCTTTTAACGATCGAAATTTTCAAACGAACCACGAAGCATCGCTCTACTACACGCGTCCATCTTGCTGGGAACATTCAATTAGAAGGTGTGCTCAAGAAGTTCGGGAACTTTGTCTATAACTATTTCATTTTGAACATTACACTTATCCTCTGAAATGTGGTCTGCTTCGGACACCATACACGTCTAGAATTTTCTTCTACAGTCCTCAATAGTCGTCTGAGACGTCTAAACTAGGTTCAAATAAAACGCTGAAGTCAATTTATGAATAACAACGCGTGAAACTTCTACTAACGCATTTGCCACGTTTTCCTCGTGAAAATGATACCAAACACGATACAATTTGGATCATATTTACTTAATGATAACAATTATCCGAACTAATACTCGGGCAATAGAACGGCTATCTAGTTACAGTGTTATATTAAATTTTTATTGATTTGTATAATGAATTGCTTAAACTTGCAACTTATCATTTCGATAATGTCGAGTTCACCTATCAATTGAGGTTCTACCTAATCTTTTAGGCACGGCTGAATTTTTCGCGGGGCTGTTTCTCTGTACGGCAGAGTTCACCGCGAATTACGTGTAAATGATACAGCACTGTAATGTGTGACGGATAATGCTGTTCTCTACACGAGTACATTGAAACGAAGTGTTTGCTCATAAAATTATAATTTTTCTTAAAGATATGATACACGTATGTTGACTTTAACAATTTACTTTAATGATTAATAATACAATTGAGTGGCGCGTCGTTCAGAGAGACGGCATCCGTGAAAGCCACTATAGTGGCGCGTCGTACAAGAAGATGACATCCGCAAAAGCCACTATAGTGGCGCATAGTGCCTAAGAGGCATTCAGTTTCGTTGTAATCAGAATAATGTCACAGATTTGGCGGTACAGGTTTCAGCACATTCATTTTTACTGCTAAACTGTCATACTGTGTTAAAAAATCATGGCAGCCATAAGCTACCGTTCTGCTGTTAGAGCAATAACTGAACTGAACGAAGAGCGTAATCGAAGCCATTCGATGGAACCTTTGTTCATTCATTAGACAACATTCTACAAATTTCTGAGCCTAAGGTATCGCCTGTCGAACATTTCGAATACACCTTGTACGATACAAATGAAACATGGTTCTGGATCGTAGATCTACTCGGGGTCGGGCCCAATTGCGCAACACGCTTCCTATATAACGAACCGGCGAGTTAATTACTAGCTTGTTAATAACTGAAAACCAGATGAATGCAATCAGGTTGCTTTGTATGGAAATGAAACGCCCACGCTTCACGAGGAGCGTAGGACGAAGACAATGTCAGGGAATACTCCAGCCGGAATCAGACAATAAATCAAGAACCTATACTTGGGATTACCTATCGGACTTGTCGTCCATGCGGATCCATTTTTTTGCTTATCATTCGGCATGATACTATATCCGATCTATCGCTGATTTTTAGTTAATCTTAAATGGATTTCTCTTTTTATTAATCACTATGGATCAGCGAATGTAGAGCAGAGATACAGATTCAGGAGAAATTATCGAGGATGTTTTATGGTGTGTTTCAGAGTTACTAAATAGTATAACTTTTAGGAACAAATGTAATAAACATTTTGAGATAGAAATGTGAGATAATAACGAAAGGTTTTATTAAGCCTTACCGCTCCAAGCAATTTTAATTCCAATATCGAAATATTGTTTGGACCTAAAATAGTTCATTGTGCATGGTTAGTTTCCTTTCGTGAATATACAATTTATTATTATTACTCGCACATGCAACATTTCCATTTTTACCGACTTCTCAAATGCAAACATAGCGATGTAAAAATTGTTTTAACAGTAAGAGAACTTTTAGCGTCGCCACAGAGGCGCCATTGCAATGCTAAGGGTTAACACGTTGAATGCGGAGCCATTTTGCTTAGCCTTCGCGTCACATTTTATTTACCTTTCAACGGAAATACTGCAACTGTGCATGAGCAAAAGACTCGCTTAGCCCATTTCTGCTTTTCTGTTTCAATCAAATCTATTGAAATAGTGCGAATATTTCTTAATATTATATGAATTATCTATAACATATTAATTTGTAAATTTGATACCGTCTGTCCCCAGGGACTGACATAGCATTCAGCGTGTCAATTAAAACGAAAAATACATAGTGACCCAATGTACTTTCATATCAAGAAAGTATTATTACGAGAAATTATGGTTAGATTGCATATTACATGGAACTTTATGTAATAAAATTAGAATAAGAACAATTGACTTTGAGAAAAGTGATGTACCATATTTCATAGAAGACACGTTTTTCCGAATAATTCTACCTAACAGTAAGATCATTTACAATCCATATTCAAATTATTAAACCTACAGTACCAAAAACAATTTGTAGCTGCATTGTAAATACGTACAGTACTGCTACATATGCATTTATAAATTGCAAACACCAATATTTTATTATAAAAGAAAGAACAACAAAAGTTCAGTGCAGCTAGACTTTAATTTAAAAATTGATAGATCTACTATGAACTCGTGAACGTATCTAAGTGGTTCTAGTAATTAAATGGCTCACACTAGGCAACCCATCAAATTGAATAATTCTTACGTATTAAAATTCATGAGAAGGATATAATCTTCGTTTCGATGCTTATTTTTGCAAGCTACACGAAGAAAGTATTGCTTTACGTAAGAATTTGTAGGAGAGAGGACGAGGAAAGTTTTGCAGCGTTTATGAAATCGAAGTTTCGTGGGCAATTTCGTATACCGAGCTAACCAGTTCAAGAGTAAACACACTGAAATCGTGTCAAGTATGCAACCGCTACGAAATTACCATAATTTTTCTTTTCGTCAGACCTCCTCTTTTTGGATTCAGATGTCGGAGATGAAATCGTGAGGAGAAACAATTAATTGCTGAAGATCAGATAGCGTGTTGCGTCTACATTAAAATTATGTGTCACGTAAACGAATACTTATTAAGAAAATTACAACGTTAGAACGGGTCTCCGTTATCGGGGAATATCTTTCATTAACAAGCTGCAGATACAGCGCTTCATACATTCCGACAAGTCAAAGCAAGTACATTTGTAACACTTGAGTACCAGGCAATAACTCGTGTTCCTGCAAATACATTTACACTAATCTTTTCGCATTAAGATTTAGAGGATACAAGATATCAGAATTCACGTTGATAATACGGATTTTTAAATCGGTTACAGGTATGGCTATGCGTCTTCTAAAAACAGATTAAGGAAGATACTTATCACTGATTACGTTTATATACTTCCTTGATAAACCTAATCCATAATAAGTCTCTATAAGCATAAAAGGTTGTGAAACGTGTTTCAGAATTCAGTTTAAAGTTTAAAGAAATTGTGTAATATAGTTACTCACATTCGATTCATGCATTATGAATTTGTGATTGCTGTTATAACAGCTTTAGAACTGTTACAACTCAGACTAGTAGAGATTAGAACAGCTTTAAGAGACTTGAACGAAATCGATTATTTAGTAATCAGCGTTGATGCTATAGAATTCTAATTAATTCTTATATTCATATGAAAGTGGCATAGATAATGGAAAGATAATGTAAAACTACTAATTGATCAGGAAGAAACGATACACTGTGATAACAACATAATTGATTATAAATTATAGAATTGTATATTATAGAGAGGAATATAATTGATCACAAATTATGGAATAGTAGGGAACAAAAATAAAAGTAAATAGTGAAAGTAAAAAGTAATCTTTCTATTAATATTTTTATTAAAATATTTAATAAAATTAGAAATTGTTTGCTCGCGTTTGGTAGAATTCTAATATTCAATTCTTTTTCAAATCACAGGTAACGTTTCTATTACAGTTTATAAATTGGTGTAATTATATACACTTGTTTGAAATTGTTAACTTCTTAAGCATATTTAATTAATGGTAAAGCATAACATTTAATGGTAAAAGGTAAAAGCTTATTCTTCTTAGTGATAGATAGAATTCACTAATTAAGTACTACAATTCATAAGTGATTTATTGTTAGGAATTTAATTAAAAGAATTCAATTTTCTAATTAAGAAAAGAATTAGTCAGTGATAGTCAGTTAATTGTTATGTTAATATCTATCTGAATGTTACAAATCATGAATCATCTCCACAGAAATATGAAAGATCACAGTTCATCAGTTGTGAAAGGCTATCCGAAGGTTTCGTAAAATTTTATACTTCAGTACACGTAGTGAGTAAAAGTCACGTGCTTTTACTTTATGAAATCAGGTCTGCTATGCACCATATAGATAATTTTTATGGGAAAACTTTTCCTGGCTGTTTAGAAAAATTCATTAATTATTTATCTGATCATCCAATTATTTCTAGCATCGATAATATTAGTATATTAATAGGTGAAAATAACTTTTCACCTTATACTAACTTTCTCGGTCTTCTTAAATTACCCTGCTTATATATACTACAGCAAAAGCGATATCACTGAAACATGTTTTATCACTCTTTTTATGAATCAGGAAATGGTTCTAACGAAAGCGATACGAATAGCATTCGTAATATGCACACAAATAAAAATGATAAATCAATGTTACTGTTGACAGAATTACTTTCAGTATTATTCGTTTCCCCATTCTTTTCAACATAACGAGTGGTAATATATACTCTTATCGTGTCTAATCTTTATCTAACGAGTTACACCATAGTTACTTTTTTCACTGCTATCTCTAACTTAGATATTTCAAGCCTCTTTAGATTATTAAAGTATGAATATTATTCATTATCATTTGAATATAAAATACGTATCATATATAAAACAGATTACATTACATAACGACCTTTCAATGCACACAGTACACTTTAAAAAATGAAAGCTCAAGATAAAGTTCAAAGAAAACATTTACCTCTGATTAAATAATATAATGAAATAATACTTAAATACTATGTTGAACACACTACATTGAAATTACATACAGTATTTCAATATTAAATAAAATATATTATACTGAACTCACTACATTAAAATTAGATATTTTATTTAAATACTATAGCACAATATAGTATTGTAGCACAATGTTAAATACACTATATTAGAACTAAATACAGTATTTAAACACATTATTAAATAGAGTATATTGTGAAATATAGAATAATGCAATAAAATACTGAAAGACATGGATTACAGCAATTGTTACAGAAATACGTTAAAAATTCAGTTCAGATAATAATAATTACGATTTCATCAGATTATGACTGAAAGTTTCGCGACGAGCATGTCGCACGGATAGTAAAATAAATCCGCAACATTCTTAACTATGAATCATGTCCTTATCAGCCACAGCCATTTCCACGGATAGCGGATGCAAGAAACGGAAACCACGGATCAGTGCGCTGGACAATAAAAATGGAAAAAGAGATCGATGACCAGAATTGGTGAAAGTATCCGTGTTCGAACATTCGTCACGATCATGTGAACCGACCGACAAACAAATCGAAGCACAGAATTATTCGCTTTCTTCTATTTAATTGGTTCGATTGTCCAGCTCCAAGTAAAACCAATGGAACTAGGTATTACAAGAAATTCGATACAATAAAATCGTCGTAACCGTATCCTCTGTGAACCGAGTAAAGCATGCCATTAACTTTCATTTTTGCGAACGTACAAAGTCGATATATTGTTCGATTATCGTACAACACTTTCTTCATTTAACACGGGATTCGCCGAACTGGTTAAAGAAACTTGTTTCTTTCATTTATAATTATAGATATTATAAAGATGTTTCTGTAGAAAATTGTTGAGCAACTTTCAATATTCAATTACATAATCTGAGAACCAGATATAGCATCTAAATAAATATTGTTGCGTATTTTAATTATTCTAACTATTTATTCAGGAATTAGTAATTATTTTCAGTAAAATTCGCTGTCTGATCTGTTCGACAGGCGAACTTCGACTACTCTCGTTCTCTGTCGGTACAACAGATCCGTGACAACCCCTATCTTCTATTACATTCTTAGGGGTTGTTTATCACGAAGTAATTCTTCATTATAGCGATTCCATACGGACAGTTGCAATAACAATATAATATTTTCAGATTTATAAGATAACACATACAAATATCTATACACTTTTATGATTCCTTTTTACATTTCTTATACTTTTTGCACTATGAATATTTGTTGTAAAATATAATCGATATTCTGGGTCGCAAAAATTTCCAATGGACATATGCTTTTAATGTATACATATTTAAGAAAATTGTGTAAAGTTCTTATTGGCATAAGAAATGCTGGCAAGAAAGATTTCCTTTGGCTCACGTTGCTAACTTTCCACACATCTACGAAGAATGGAAATATTTAGGTGTTCCCATTTACATGCCACGCCCTATATACATTCAGCATTAGAATAGTGTGAATCTAAAATGTTATGGTCAAAGGAAGTAACTAAGCTTTCGTCTGACTCGAAAGGTTTCTTAACACCATACAACATAGACATGTTCATTTCGACAGTTAACTTTCCAAGAACGATTCTAAGAAATCTGTTACTATTCTTTGCATTAATCAACATTTTCCGTGGTTTTACACTAATCAAATTATCTCAGGATTGTTCATATGACACTGCGTAGAACAATTCACATACAGTCAATCTAATCATGTCTTTGCAAAACATTTCCAGACAACAATTAAAAATAAAACGAAAATTCCACGTTCAACATTGATTCCGAACTTTAACATTGTATATTGTACATTATACCACATTGTAAAATTATATTTTATACAAAAATGCAAGTTGTACAAAAAGTTACGTTTATAACACTTTGCAAAAAGAAACAAGATATATCTCTCGTCGAATTGAATACTTTTTGACGTTTTCTTTAGCCTAATCAAATCTCGTTTGGTCTCACCTGAGGAATTTCTAAATTTGTACTATTTTATTATTATACTTTCAAAGACAGAATTTAATTTTTATTCATCGAACCAGTTCGTACAGAACATAATTGCGCACGTGCAATTAGTTTCCTATTCCGTAAATACATGTACAACAGAGATTTACATAAACGTTTATGTTCCAGACCTAAGAGGATAATTAAGTGTTTTGCTAATCTATATGATAATCTACGGACGCCGAAGCTTTTAAGAATTTGATATTTGCGATTCGAAGTCTTGAGACATAAGAATTTTACGGAATAAGAAACATTTAATCAACTTCCAAGGAAATGCACTTTCTTCCTTGTTAGTTGGTTCTCTAAATGAGACTGCAATTAATGACAATTAGAGAAAAGAAATCACGTTGCTGAGCAGTTCTACTGCGAAAGTGACTTTTCTGTTACGAAACAACGCAAAGATTTGGTCTTAATTTCTTTCATTTACTTAAACTGCTAGGGGGAATGTGAACAGAATGTTGAGAAAAATTTATTTAACTTGCAAAACGTCCGAGTCACTGTCACCCGTACAATAGTTAATATCACATGGATTAAAAAAAGAATAGTTCAAGAAACTTTCTATTACGAACTCTTGACGATAAAATGTAGACCGTGTCAAAGTGTGCATAAACAAGTCGACGATGCGCGAAATTATTCATTCGCAAGCATTCCTTATTGGAATGCTTGACTTTTGAAAGTAATGGATCACAGCTGCTATATCCTAAGTATATTAGAATGACTGCCCATTACTCAACATTTCTACTTATAAGGACTACTACTTGCATGCTATGTATATCCTAATTGATAGTTTGAAGTGCAGTCGACATAACGAAACCATCACCTGCCATTGAAATTATGAGTAATAAATATTGAAAGCTATTTTCCAAAAGTGTAATCTCGTTAACAAATGTGATTATGCGTCAGATGGAGGGAAACATTAATTTTATTACACATTTGTCTGGAGCTCTATTCTATTTTTGGTTCCTCATCAAGATAGTTATGCATTTACAAATAAATTTTTGTTTAAATAGATAGATTTCTTATTTTATTGATTTATTAATTATTTCGATTATCTTCACCGTTTAAACGAAAATTATGAAGCTATTAGATTGTTCGTAAAGTAATTTCGTTTCTTCCCAACAGAGGACTGTTCATGATTATCTGAAACGCCTAGGTTTAATCTCAGAGCTCGTCATATGGGTTTCTCAAAACGAAATTACCTTTCGAACAACCTAATACTTTGAACGTTAGTGCTGACACCACTTTACAAACATAGTGCAGTGATTGTAACTACAAAACTGCACAATTTACAGTTTAACCCTCTATGGGCCGAATTTTTGTTTTTAATCCAAAAAAATTGGGGAACGAAAAATCAGAAATTATAAACCTATATAAGTCACTATGTGACTTTCAGGTAACAATGGCCTATAAAGTTTGCACTTCTGTGCATAAAAGCTTAAGCGTGAAATTCCATAAAACAATTTGCACTTGACGTTAAACATTTTATTTTTGAAATCTCTTTGTTGGATCACATTGCAGTGCATACATATTGGTATAGTCAACTATATGCTTATAATTTCCTTGTCAAGTAGTTTTCGAAAATAGGCCACAGGAGAATGGGGTGCTTCGGGGACATTAGGGCAATCTCCTTTCCAAGGGCGATAACAACTATTATTATTCGTCTGAAATAGTGGTTGCGAAACAATTCTTTGTGGTCCTGCATCTTCCTCATCTGACGAGGATTGAGTACTAAATTCTTTGTCACTGTCAATGACATTTATCCGTCGTCGGGGAAATACTATTACATTTTCATCGGACTCGGAATCTAATAAGGAATCATCGGATCTATTACCGCTAATGCGTCTAATTCTAATTCCTCTGTTATTTCTATCTGATTTTATATTCATATTTTGGATATATGATGTATAAATCTGAAAACAGGAGAAAGCATAAGCTTTATCCTAAATGTACCGAAATCTGTCATAATAGCCCACTGTAACCTCAAGGTTACAAAACTGTATCATAAAAAAACAGTAACAAATTGAAAATTGAAATGCAAACAAATAGGTTGTTATTGATATACGAACCCAGAGCTATTATGTGCACTATTTTTAGTTTGGTAGTCACTGATAAAAGCACAAATAATATCAATTGGATCAAATGGTTTTGCTTATTTTTACTGCCGACAGTTTGTATAGCATTTACTTTGTTATTTCAGGTTGATGAGCCTAGCAACGGCCATAAATATTAATATTGGTTGTCTTGGCAACGTTGTAGAATTAAGATTTATGCACCATTTCATGAAAAAAGCTATAATTATTTGGTAAAATGTCGATAAATTAAAATGTCTGAAAGTTACACGGGCCCATAGAGGGTTAAATATTTTTCCAGCTATTTATCAGAAAGTAGACATTGTGCACAGGAAATTGTTGTAACATAGAACCGAAAGAGTTCGTGAAAATAGGTTGTATACTTGATCGCATGTCGTCGTGTTGTTGTTGCAATTCGTATCGTATTGTGAAATCATAATTTCGCAAATTACTCGAAAATTTAGTCAATTTAGATGTCTGTATCAGTCTCGGACGAAGTGGAAACGCGCTTCCTGGACGCACTGAGGCGTATGAAAAGAAAATTAACGTAATAGGATATATAACGTTGCACAGTATCATACCGAATTCATTGTATACACCCTTTCAATTCCTGTGGCTATAAAACATACAAAGCATTGAATGAAAATATTTAGACAGGTTTCATAAAATTATTAACTCTTGCTTTTCCCATTGGAGTGAAATTACTCAATTATTATTCAAGATATACAGAAAATGCAACAGCATTTTTAAACATTTCCGATCAGTGAATTTAAATTTGTGCAATAACATCGCATACTGTAATGCTATTATAGTACTACCAATATATAAAATCTTGTTCCGAAGAGCACAGAAGCAATTAATAAATTGGCCAAAAGTATACTAAAGGTATTCCAGAAAATTATATAAAGACCGTATATTCTGTCAATATAATTTCTAATTTCTTCAACTAATAAAAGTATTATACAATTCGTCAAAAAATACATAATATATTCAGGATGAGGTATTTAAAGCAAGCCACCTAAATCACTCAGTTGCTATTGCTAGTAGAAAAAAATTTGTCAGACGAAACATGCTTCGTTTCGAGGCTGGCATGATTCCATGTTCATAGTTTCTTTTTTAGACAGATGCATAAAAGAGATACGAAAGTGTACGCCGTTTAATAAATTAGAATGATATATGTTTCTACGTACTGTATACTTTCGACTCAAGGTCACCCAAGGTCATCGAAGGTCAACTGCGGTGGTAAACATTCTACTTTGGCGAACTGATCGAACATTATTTTTGCAACTTTTTATTATCACCAGTCATTTAATGTAAATATACATATTCCCACTCTGATCCACTTTTATCTGTGCCCATGAATGTTATTATTAGTTTGCGATATCCTATCGGTCTCATAACTACGGTTCACGTTTCAAAAATGTCTCGTACGAAAACGGAGAAAGTGGACGTGGTTTTCATTCATGGCGAATGTCGCCAAATTGCTAGAGAAGCAGTGCTTGTATATGCTGAAAGACTTCCTGAACGTGCTGCGCAAGTTAAAGCAACAAGTGTATAACGAGATACCAACAACCGGAGGAGAGATCAATCAGTGTATACCAAAAGTTTACTCCGCGATCAGTCCGAGCGAAAAACACACCGTGTTATCCTTATCACATTGATGCTCAAGGTCATCGTTTTGAACATTTGGATCAGCAGAGTATCATTAGGTAAACAAATCACCGAAGTTCTCCAAAGTATTGGGTTGGCAACTAAACGATTGCGGGTTTTATCGCTAGATGGTTTTAGCGCAATCTTTTGTTTTGTCAACGATATTGTTTTTTTGTTGTTTGGACTTCCAGTTGTAGTTATTAGTAAGAAAATTGTTATTTAGTTTCGTTTCTATACCAATTAAAAAATGGAAGAACAAAATACGCATTTCAGACATATATTATTGTATTATTTCCGAAAAAGCAAGAACGCATCGCAAGCATACAAGAAGCTATGTGCCGTATATGGGAATAAAGCCTCCAAGGAAAGGCAGTGTCAAAATCGGTTTGCCCAATTTCGTTCTGGCAACTTTTCACTAAAAAATACGCGACGATTTGGGCGTCCAGTTAAAGTTGATGAGAGCCATATCATGGCCATTATCGATTCAGATCGTCATAGCACAACACGTGAGGATTAAAGCGAAGCTTAATGTATCGCGTACGTGCATTAAAAAAGATTAAACCCGTTTGGCTACGTTAAGAAACTCGATTTATGAGTTCCACATCGGCTTAAGAAAATTTATTTAACACAACGCGTGATAACGCAAAGCCTCACACATCTTTGGTCACTCGCCAAAAAAGATTCGAGTGTCACATCCACCATACAGCCCTGACCTTGTGCCTTCCGATTTCCATTTATTTTATTCCATGCAGAACTCCTTAAATGGTAAAATGTTTAATGATGCTGATGATGATCTCATTTAATTCAGCCTTTTGCTGGCAAAAATGTTTTATGAACATGGAAGTGTGACACTGCCTGAAAGACAGCAAAATGTCATCGACAAAAACGGACGATACGTAATTTAATAAAATTGTATTTTTAAGTAAAAATTTTGAATTTTCCTTCTTATTTAAAATGCGCAATCACTTAGTTGCCTACTCAATAGAATATTTTCAATCGCAGTTGATTTTCAATGATTTCGAATGACCTTGAGTCGCAAGTCACTTGAGCGTCCTAAAACGTCCTATTAGAGAGTATATGTATAGAGAAAGTACATCACTCTAATTTAACCCTTTGCACTAGAAGCTGTTTTAACTAGAAAGCCAAAGCATTTCTTCTGACTTAGGATATTTTCATTCTACATGAATGATTTCATTGTATAGGATTTTCTACTGTTACTCGTTCATACAACTGTTGGAATTTATTTCATAAATGTAGAACGTAATTAATCTATTATTTCTTTAAAAGGAAGGATCGATTGAACCGGCTTTTGACCCTTTTGGCAATGGACACTCGATCCTCGAATTGTATATATTGGACTGTTCCTCCTCTGTTTCGGTCTCTTGTGTCCTTCTTAGTACGGAGCTATAGTGGAGCGGCGAGGAGAGCGTAGCGGAGAGCGGTGAGCAAAGCGATATATGATATGGTCGAATCCGAACGACCTGAAAATTGCCATAGACTCTGACCGCGCTTCTAGAAACGTGTAGCCAAAATTACAAAAGAATCGGAGACCTAAAGATTTTTCGCGATTTTTAGAAGGGGGTTACCTTCAATATTTGGCAATATTTGGCAAATCTTTGAAGTTGGATTGATTAATATCTTCGAATTACTCCAAGCAATTTGAATTATTGCTATTTTGTAAGCAAAAGCAATTCTGGAACATGGCAATATGAATTTTGCAAAATTTTTGTAAAATTAATGGAGTTGTGAAAGAAGAATGAAATTATTAATGAAGATAACAGCCGTCGAAAATGGAAGATAGTGTGCGATCAAGTTGGACAGCTATTTACTTTCTCTTACATAATCATTTTCTTCCGACGAATAAGCATGTACCTCACGCTTCCTTCCCGTAATAAGTTTCGCGTAATCAGCGATGAACAATCACATCCTAACCACGACACAAGTTTCTAGTGGTCATCGTACCGTCTAAGTGGCTCTTCGTCACTGTGATAGCATCGCTTACGTCACAAAGAACCGCTCACGGTTCGTGAAATTCTCACGCGCTGAGTAATACCGCTTCAAGTACGGAATAATTAAGCCGGGAAGGTCAGTAATTCGGGAGACTATGATATCGCGATGATCATTCACACGTCTCACCGCGAGAATCTCTAGAAAAATGGAATATTAAGAACAAACAACAGTTAGAACTGTTTATTTATCTTCAAAGATTTCTGTTCTGTGAATTCCCTTATGGAAAATAAAATTTTTCACATATAATCTGTAAATATTAAAGTCTTCCGTGAACTAGTTAAGAAACCTTGCAGTTAACCTTAACTTAATGCAGACTATAGTATCACAGTGATGTTTTACACGTCCCACAACGAGAATCTCTGTGAAAATGGGAATTGGAAAGCGGAGACGGTTTTACTTATTTATTTGTCTACAAAGATTTCTAACCTGTGATTGAAATGTCTTGAATTAATTTTTCTAGTTAAACAAACGATTATTCCAACTGTTAATATTAGAATTATCGAGTACCAATCGTTACTGGTGTACATTGCTTCATAATAATAAGAAAATTGAAATCTATTTAAATTTTTTGTAATTTTTGTTACATCTGCTCGAATGGAGAAACATTTCAAAGACTGTTGTATAATTTACACACTATTCAATTTATTAAAAAATGATATGGCCATTTGTTATATTATATATCCGTTCTTTAAAACGTGCAATCTATCTATATAACATGACAGTAACCTTAATATATGCAAAAACGTTGTAATATAATTATGCAAAATAGTGTTAACGGCGATTAGAGTAGCTTCAAATGAGAAAATAATCTCTATGCAGTTTATGACTGTTGATAACTATTTTAATAGAAAGTAATGAGATATTTCCACGCCAACCATGAATTAGTATAATCTGTGAAACGAAGGTAATATTTATATGTAAATAAATTAACATTGGAATTAAAATTACTAATTTCAAAAGATCATGATATTTGAAACGAAACGATAGCATTTGTAAACAAATGAAGATTGCAATTAAAAATAATAATTATACAAGCGGCAGTGAACATTAGAGTTTCCCAATCAGTTTAACAAACGCTTTTTCTTTCCCTACTGAAACAGTTATTTTAATACTAATTAGAAATGATTTGAAAAACGTTTGATTACCTTATATATCGCATAGATCGTTAAAATCTCGTTTTCGTGTCTATTCCCTTTCACACGATAATTTTTTATCGTACACTAAGTGAGTGGAGTAACTGCATAAAATCAAAAAACATGATTTTAATACGCAAAGTATATTAGAAATAGATTTTAAGATAGCAACGCGTAAGAAGCATTCGATTAGCACTGTCTATCACTCGCGGACACGTCGTTAACGGTACACGCACCTGTACACTAGTGTATACTGTATATCGATTTCAATCCTAAGCTACCAAACCGTATAAATGTACAATTAGTAGAACAAGGAATCACTACTGGATTTGTTAAAATTGTTATGCTCGAGTTTCTATCACCAAGTCTGGATTAACGTAAACTTGTTCGTGGATCCATGCGAAAAGATAAGTTGGAAAAATAAGATAACATGATTTCAATTAAATTTTGTGCTAATCAGTTTCAAGGTGCGTGTATACAATCGATTAACTTTCTGAATAAATAGCGATTTTTTATGCAATTATGACGAAAATGTGCGACAAGAAAATGATTAAGATAAGTTAAGCGATTTAATTTATTACTTCCGAGTTATTCAAATCATGGATGAAAGAAATAACGCAGGAATCTTTTATTTTGCACACCAGTTCGCAGTGTACTGCCAATTCTTCGCAGCAAATTTCCATCCCCTTTATTTGATGTCCTTTTTACTTATTTTATTTATTCCGTCTTAACCTAATTAAAAATCACTCGCAGCTCTAATTACTACTTATTTTAAACATATTTTTTAAGGTATTACATTTAAATTTATTAATCTTCCTATTATTCCTAATACGACAATTATGACAGCATGATTTAGTCATCAGAAATTTTAATACTCTGGCTCAGAATCGTTATAATGTGTTGTCCAATCTTATGCCATTTATTAAATAAGTAAATACGTATTGACGAATATAATACCTGTGCGAGGCTTGTTATGATTGCCAGTTGAGCCAAGTTACCATCGGTCACAGATCTCCATTGAAACGGTGACAAACAAGAACACTGAATGATACCGTTTACAAGACGTCGAAAGATAATTTGATGATGACTAACCTGCGGTCAGTTTACGGAACAGTGAGTAAGTGAATTTAATCAGGCACAGATAAGTTACGATTATTAGTAATTATGTTTTCTTATGCTGCCTCTTATCTTTAATTAAAATTTATTTTCCAAAGGTAGTCATTACGATCTCTATTCAAGGTAGTCCTTACGTCAGCTATTCAAATGAAATTTCATTTAATACTTTAACTGCCAGAACAACAATCTCAAAAATTCCACAAAATGAAAGTAATTTATTTGATGAAACAACAATTTAAAATGTACGACACATAGTTACCCTTCGACCTTCTCGTATTCTCCAGATTTCAACAAAATGTGGTGCAACGATTATATTAATGTACAAATTTGTTTTTAAAAATGGACAAATTCCTCTGTCACCCATATGTGGGTGACATGGCAGTCAAAGTGTTAAAATGAGTCCCACGTTTGTAGATCTGTGAGCCACAAAGAAAAATAATTCAAACTGAGTGTCTTCGTGAAGTTCATATAACTTTATTTGTCGCCTTTGTTCGCCCAGAATAAATGTTCAAAGAAGTATTTCCTTGGAACATAAAAGCTATAATAGCTATTCATATTTTCATGAGATCTCTGACAACCGTAAAAATGCTCCGATATTTAAAACGTGAAACTCCGTGAAGGTATCATGTTTCATCATTGAATTACGAAAATCATCATTGAATATTCCACACAATAGGATAACTGTACCGGGAAATAAGCGAGTTTCATGTCTAACCGCTTCGAAAGGAACGCTCTCGTGATTCACGAAGACTCGCATTAACGTGTTGGGCGATTTATAACTGGTTTCATCGGTTATTGCCATTTCTGTAACACACGTGGGTATCAGGCGTGCCCTATATAGTAAGTTGTCCAGCGTTCACACCTTTCTCTGAATCTCCGTGCTGTTTGCTCCGCGATTGTCCTCTGCGAAATTCGTTCGTGACCTTTCGGCCATGAAAGAGTTCAAGGTACACCGCCTCCATGGCTACTTGCGAATGTGCCTTGAGTTTGCTTTCAAATGGCAATGTATGATAACATAGTGTACCTTGATATTTCTCGATTATCTCGATACCTCTTAATCGTATGACTTTGATAAACAACTTGAGGAACTAAATTTCAAATGATCTCCGGGGTACACTGATACATCTATCACTGTGTGTTTATTTCATTGCACGGAGTATTGTAATCCGCATTATTCCACGGTGGAATCGATTAATAAATTATATACATTTTTCTGATTCATTGTTTTCCTTGTAGCAATGAACGAAAATTATGTTATATGTAGATATTCGATGATTATTCAACGGTAATACGGTATTTTTAAAAATCTGTATACATTATCCGTTACATTTGTGTAATGATCAAGTTATGAATTATACCAATGCTCTAAAATTTTTTTAGCTACAACAATATTGGAACTGTTCTTTAAATGTTAAAGGGAAAGGTGTTATGAAGTTGATGCCAGTTTGACTATTATTTCAAATTTGAATTGAAAGAATCAGGAACATCTTCAGTTTAGTACAGTAACCATTGTCTTTGATCTTCGCTTTATAACATTTTACGAATGCATTTTTAAAAATTGCAGATTTTTCTGCAAATTAAAAATTGCCTGAATTAATTGCAAGAGTTAGTAGTCCTAGTGTGACCAATGTTTTATTAAAAAATGCAATTATAACGATTAAAAATTACACGATTGATCCGATATCAAGACTTGCACAATGCAATGCTTTCTGTTAGTGCTCTTTGCAAGTCTAAAATTAATTTTTGCAAGTTCAAAGTCCACGATTTCAATCTTAAGAAACAAAGTACAATAACCCTGATAAGATCAGGATACACCAGATTGACACAGTTACGGAAAATAATTTTTCCGCTATGTATAACATTAGTAATGCAGAATTATTCTGTAAATTCCCATTATCATAGAACGCTTGTAACCTAACGGAAAAGAAGGCACCACAACGTTAATAACAATGCGACTGACATCTTTACGTCGACATCGCTTCAAGACGGTATAACTTATTTTTACACAGTTACTTGGACTGCGTATTTTGTTCCTTTTAAGACAAACATGGCTGAGCAAATTATTAAACAATGAACACCTCAAAGAATCCTAAAAATGCTGGTATATTATTTCTAACATATTAAAATTAATAAGATAGAGAAGATTCGATCTTTTTTATGTAAGCTTCGACTGTTGAAATTGAGACAAAATATTTTAATTTGCATAACACTCCTCAGACGAATTACAGCATAATAAAAATATCCAGAATCTTAAAACTATGCAATCTTTAATATTAAAGACAATCAATATGGGTTAAATGTTTAAAATCCTGAAATTAACTATGTACTTGTAGTTAGATTAAAATTAACGAAGATATAGCATAAATTGATAATTAATAAAAATTTTATTTCATCCGAGATTGTCAATGTACCAGTTTAAAAATATAAATACATCAACATTTCGTTCGTTATTCGAATACCTGAATATCCAGACGTTCTGCTATCTAAACAAAATGTCCTCAAGGAACAGCGACGTTCTCTTTTCGAGTATGTAGCGTTTACATACAATGCATGCTTTCCTTTGTTCGACCAAACGAAGTCTGATCGTAACGATGGAGTGACTTCATTCTGATAAAGACGATAATAACGACGAAGACGTCGTGCACATAAATTTTCCGTGAAAGGAAACGGCGAACGAAAGTAAGGAGCAACTGGCATCTGACAAAGTGCATTTGAAAACAGAGCTTTGACAATTTCAGGAATACAATATTGAAGAACACACGTCACTCGGTATCCAATAATAATATACGAGATTCTACATACACGTAGAAATTTCTTATTTTCTCGCATTCATTATAATGTCATACAATTAACTGTGCCATTGTCGCTTATCGTAAAAACGCAAAATAACCGCGGATCAATTGAGTCGCTAATTAGTTACTGATATTTATCTAATCTGCTTTTACAGATTGTCTAATTAAGGTAATTGTTGTCCATGTTTAACTACACTAATGGCACGTAACCCGTGTGTACGTCGATCGATTTTAATGAATTTTTCTGCATGCGTATAACTATCATAGATCTATCAGATGCGTCTTTAAAATTTTTTGTGCGTGGCTCAAATAAAAAATATTTAAAAAGTTCCTATTCTATTGGTCATGTAATTCACATCAGTTCCAATATTTACAAAATTTATTTTGTATATCATTTATTAAATCAATGCAACTAATTGCTCAAGAAAAGCCAAGACGTTTGGTCCAATCTTAAAAAAGTTATTTAGGTTTGAAGAGTGTCCGAATACTTTCGTGCGCTACTGTATATAATATATCAAGGGATACCTACTTATAGAACTATTTGCATGATTTTGCGGAAGACATGGTCATTAAATATTTATAACTAGATTATGAATTTTTATGTAAAATATCATTTCTGTACTGCAGTTACAAGATACTGAAGCTAAATAGATATAGTTTTCTTTCATTGACACGTTGAATGCGCAGTCATTTTGCTTAGCTTTCGCGTCACATTTTATTTACCTTTAAACGGAAATAATGCAACTGTGCATAAGCAAAAAACTCGCTTAGCCCATTTGTGCTTTTCTGTTTCAATCGAATCTATTGAAATAGTGCGAATATTTCTTAATATTATAGGAATTATTTATAACATATTAATTTGTAAATTTGACACCGTCAGTCCCCAGGGACTGACATAAAAATTCAACGTGTTAACACTTTAACTGCTAGAACAACAACCTCAAAAATTCCACAAAATGAAAGTAATTTATTTGATGAAACAACAATTTAAAATGTACGACACATAGTTACCCTTCGACCTTCTCGTATTCTCCAGATTTCAACAAAATGTAGTGCAACGATTATATTAATGTACAAATTTATTTTTAAAAATGGACAAATTACTCTGTCACCCATATGTGGGTGACATGGCAGTCAAAGTGTTAAACGTATGAATCTGTTGAAAACAATGCGAGGACATTTTTACATTCTTTTAACCCTTCCATTGGTTTAACTTGTCTCGTGAATTATGCATTGCATATACAAGAAATTCACAGTCTATTTATAAACGATTTTGTGTATGATATATTCAATATCTGTTAATTATAGTGCACATGTTCTCTCTCTGTCTCTTTCTCTAGTTTAATAGAACAACTGCACAAACTCTTCAGGTTTGCGCCACGCCTCTAATTAACTCGGCAACGAGTTAAATTGAAATGTTTATCGTGCAATTATCATCCGGCGATATTTAAATATCGCTTACAATAAAACCGCGTGTAACGACAATGTGCGAATTTCGAACGAATTACCAAAGAATTAACTAAACGAGTACTGTAATGCGTTTCGCGTGCGGTATCGCAATGCAACTTAATTGTTGCGTTCCATGTTTCAATGCGATTATCAAAACTGCGCGATGGATCAAACCTTGTGCATAATGCATCATCGTGAACGCCGTGTACGCGCACCATAACAGAATTCGAATTATTTTAAGCGGATCACGTGCGCTCCTCTGTAAGACTATTCCGGTAATTGCTCGAACGTCTTGATTGTTTGTTTATATATGCTCGCTTTTATGTATCCGCCGGTACTCATGGCGTCGGCACATTCTTCAGAAAATAGTTTGCATTCTGACAGTGCTAATGTGCATCTTCTATTAAATAATACAGTGCATCGACTTTGCTCCGAACCTTTTTTTTCAATTATGTGTTCTGTTATAGAGAACTACATTATTTATGATCCGTTTTCCAAGCACAGCAACCATTCAAAATTGATTACTTATCTGTGCTCTGCTTGAATCGTTATTTCATTGAACATTCTCCGAACAGCATCGAAATTCAAATCCAAGAGTAATTACTAGACTGTAGATTTTATGCATTTATGATAAGCAGCAGGATAGTAGAAATTCAAAATTTATTGAATTCAGATTGTTATAGAAAGAAAGGAATTTCTAAGTGAGTTTTGTTTCTTGCAACAGACATGGAAAAAGTTCATTGTGCATAGAGATTCGTAACCCAGTAATTGGTAGATATTATCAAGGTGATTATAGGTATATGAAATATAAACAATATAAACGTTCACTTAATGAATTAACATTTTTTTAAAGAATTTCAGCCTTCTAAATATATTAACATTTTGCATAATGGTCGACGATCTAGATTAGATAACATTTACGCAAAGACTGCGAATTTTAAATATTTATGACAAAAGTGCGAGAGTTCCAGTACGTTGTTACTAGGTTATAACTTTATTTAATATTTGAACTTTTTACTGAGATCATCGCCTATAAATTGTAAAGAAAATTATGGGGATCATTGTTAAGATGTAATACATCTAGATTGTTGGTAAATAGTGAACAAATTTATGAACGCAAAACCACAAAATACAATGTTGTCCGTCTAAAATACAATTTTCAACTAATTAAAATTATTATTGTAAGAGAGCTTCTTAATTTTGGACAATTTTTACTTTGTACCCGGTGTACTTATAAATTTCAAGATTGAACTGAACGGTTGAACGTTAATTCTTAGTTTCGGTTTAAATTCGCACAGTTTAGAAGAGCCCGTTGGAGTAATCGCACGAAACGAATACGAGTATACGATACCACAAACAATAGATGTCAACGCCGAGCGCTGTCAGCCAAAGGTTGCTATACACAAGACTGTCGCACAACGCGACCAAAAAGTTGTTTGCAACGACTGTACCACAGTAAGTGAACAGTCTTCCTAAACAATTCTTTGCACATTTGCTGGCACGTGAAACGTGTATACACATAGCCTTTTTAAACTGTTTCTTTGACCGCATTCTACGGCAACCTACCGCATAACTGTCCATAACAATGATCTATTAGATTACTCAAATGATTCATTCGTGATGTGCATAATGAATATTATTAGATAACACGACCGCTTATTCACAAACGCTTTATTTTTCACAAGCTTTCACTCATTTGCATTACCGAATTTGCATCGAATGCTTTAATCGCGAACAAAAGTAACTTTTGGGGGGAGAACCTAACACATCAATCTTGTTGTTCGGTAACACAACGATGCAAGGAGATACTGTATGATAAAAGTAGATACTGGCTTCGGTGCCTGTGCTCTGGTATTGTTTACATCTCCAAGCAAACAGAAAAATAAATGATAAACAAGTGAAACGAATGTATTCAGACTTTGCTTACCCAGGTCATCGGTTCAGCCGGTTAATTAGATGAAAAACGAGGATCCCCGTTGGCTCGGGACGAAGAAGGAGAAGAAGACTCACGAGAATACGATCGCAGGAGGCATCGGTGGGCGAGGGAACTTGAAACCAGTTGCGTGTCGATCGCAGAAAAACGAGCAGTTTAAAGTTCTCTCGGCCAGGTGAGTTCACAGCACTACGCGGACTGCGAGACCGTCTCACCGGTACTGTACGGAGCCGACGACGACAACGATGCAAAAAGGATCAGCCACTGAGGAGCAGGGCACGCGAGTGCTGCCTCTGTCTTCGGCTGATGCCCGTGGAATACGGGAACCACACAGTTTTGCCCCACTCTCTCTCGTTCTTCCTTTCCTCGATGCCTCCTGAATGCTCCGTTACTCCTTCCGCAACGTCCTCAGCCTTATCGGGCCGATGTTGATACGGTATTTCCTACGATTGATATCTTCTCCACTCGAATCGATTCTTCCAACTTGTTCCGACGACTTAAAGCGTCGCGATAAGGTGACCGATCTTTATCCAAGTCTCTCCGTAAACACTGAAACTATTTACACTGGCTACCGAAAACATTCGAACACTCTTTAAATTTAAATTACTTCTTTGTAACCCCCGGCGCTCGAAGCTGTTTCCACTAGAAAATCAAAGCATTTTTTCGGACCTAGGAAACTTTGGCAATTTGTTAGATACAAAAATAGCAATGTTAAAATTGTTTTAAATATTTTACAGACTCGTCAAGTGTTCCCCTCCATGGAAATCTTTAGTAAAAGGCGAAAGATTTATGCGTCTTTTGGAGGGAAACCAGAGTTACTTTTTTTTTAACCCTTTGCACTCGAAGCTGTTTCAACTAGAAAACCAAAGCATTTCTTCGGATTTTGAAAAGTTTCATTCTACATGAATTATTTCATCTTATGTATTTGGGTTTTTTTTAACCGTTATTCGTTCTTACAACCGTTAAACTTTTACCAATTTGTTAGATACAAAGATAGCGATGTTAAAATTGTTTTAAAGAATGGCTTCCGGTCGGTGGAGTCTTAAGATTGGACGAAACGTGTTGATTTCTCTTGAGCGATTAGGTGGACTGATTTACTAAATGATATGCGAAAAAGATTTTGAAATTGTTGCGATTGATGTAAATTAAATGACAAATAGGAAGGAAACTTTTTAAATATTTTTTATTCGAGCAACTTACTAAAAATTTTAAAGACGCATCTTGCATACATACAGAAATATTCATTGAATTCGATTGACATACTCACGAGCTACATGCTATCGAAAATTGTGAAAATTGCAATTTTTCACGATTCTTGATCAGTTTTTGCTCAAACTTCATGAATTCTTACATCTTTCTACGCGTGTTGTTTTTTTTCTAACACAGGTCTGCAAAACGTATATTTTAAACATTCATTATGAGTTGAAATAAAAATTTTTTAAAACACACAATTATTTAGAAATTATTTTTGCATATCATTTAGTAAATCAATGCTTCTAATTACTCCAGAAGAGTCAAGTCATTTGATTCAATTTTTAGAAAGTTATTTAGTCTTAAAGAATGTCCGAATACTTTCGTGAGCCGCTGTAGGTGTACGAAAAACTCCTGTCTTCTTTTCTTATCAATCTTTATCAATTTTCTTATCAAAGTCAATGTATTACATCCACTTTCATCTATTAGATAGAAGCTTCAGCCAACGCTATGAAAATTTAGCAATTTCCCCAGAGTAGAAGCTCTCGTGTCTTGATGCGAAAAAAATTGTTCATTGTCGTTTGGACACTTCCGAAATTTGTATAAATTGTTCTATTCAGTCAATTTTGTCTAGATCAGAGAAAGGTGTAATTAGATGAAGCTATGTCTGAAGAATATGGAGGTTGTGGAAGAATTTTCTAACCGTGCTTTTCAATCGAGAAGTTGTTCTGTGCATCTCGAAAGTTGGAATTCACTCTCGCTTAGTAGGTGCAGCACCCAAACACGATGTTCTGAAACGAATTCAAGCTTCTTTGTGTGATCCAATGCTGGTGTTTAACACTAAAGCTACCACAGCAGGCCAAATAACCCTTTTCAGATTTTTAATTTTACAATTATTTTAATTATAAAATTGTTTTTATACGAATCGAATCAGTAGATTTCTCTGTGCAGTTATACTCTGTAATGAAAATCACAAATAATCCAAATGAATTAAATCTTGACATTTTTATAAGATAATATACATCAACCAATTTTAATGCTAAGTAAGTTTAGTGTTAATTTACTTCTATCCTCATTTATGATTCGTAAAATATCATAATTGATATTAGATGCTCTCTCTCTCTCTCTGATCCGAATTCTTATTTTCATGAAAAATCATCATTTTTTAATTTTTCGAACCATCTTTGACCAATTCTAGAAGTTACTGCAGCTTCACCAAATAAGTTCTTTTCATGTGTGCACTGTGTTATTTCCTATTTCATTTTTATACTATTGCAGTGTCTCGAATGCGGTTTCGGATTGAATATTGTAAAATACATTAATATTAAAAAATAACAACTTACTGAACTTATAATTAGTTTTATTACTAAATATAGTAGGATAGATACCCTTAAAACTGACAGAAAGTTCATTACAATATGTGACATTACCTATTAACCATCTTTGAATATTGTTGCAACAAAAAGACGACAGAATTTTGCCTTATGCCTAACAAAACTGTTAGGGTACTCATAGCTAATACTGGTTTTCTTTAATGTTCTATCAGGTTCTTACTTATGAAATTTTCACAGTATCATCACACAAACATATCTTGTTTTCTAAAGAAATCTTATTCATCTCAGCCAGCAGAATTCTAATCAACGTATTTTGCCAACGAACAAGTTTCTCGACTGTATTACAGAAAAATTAATTTCTAAAACTGTCATTGCTATTTTTGCGATTTTCCATGATCGTTCGTTTCCTACCACATTTTAATCAAATATCGTCTACTGTCGTTGACAATACATTCATCTTTTAACACATTAACTGCCCAACTGACGACCTCAAAAATTCCATAAAATCAAATTAATTTATTTAACGAAGCAGCGGATGAAAATTTTAAATGTATGTCATATAGTTATCTATCAAGCTTCTTGTATTCTTCAGGTATCAATTAACTCGAATGCAATGAATAAATTAACGTACAAATTTATTTTTAAACATGGACCAATAATTCTGTCACCCATATGTGGGTGATGTGGCAGTCAAAGTGTTAATTTATGCAAAAAGCATACACAACCAACAAATTGATTAACATTGAAAAAGACTTTATGCAAGAGTAAAACTAGACATCTGCATAAAAACCAAAAGATACAATCTTGAAGATCAACTTCGTATCTTAAAATGGTGCATAATAAACCCACAGTCTGTAATAGTATTTCATGATTAACTCCGTGGCATACCATTCTCCTTGCGGCTACAGTTATTATGACATCCTCGTCATAAAAAATCTTGTAAAAGAGAAAAGAAAGTTAATATTGTTTATATGGCTACATTTACGTCGATGCATAAATATTCATTACAAACTAATAGACTTTCATTTTGTCTGAAAAGAAAGGCACAACATTTATATATGTTAGACTTAGTTTATAATCTTCAACGCTAGTCTGACTCGTTATAATATGGCAACGAGTGAAAACGCTTCATAACATTGTCTAGAATTGGACATTTCGTATGCAATACCTAATCTTTCAGTGGAATTTCTTAAAAACATCAACCAGGTATTTTTCTATGCATGTCCAATTATAATGTATACGTTTTTCCCACCGGATTGGTAATTTTTTAATTCCAATGCGTTAGACGATAGAAGGATGGAGTCTATTGCTCTCTTTCGTTGCTATTGAAACGATATCCTTTCAATGTCTGTTTAAGTAGTTCAAACAAATAGTAATCACAAGATTATCAACTTGGATAGTTGAGGGAATAGAATATAGAATAATCTAAGATATATAAATAATAGTACTTAATAATAATTAATATAAAGAATAGTCTAAAGTACCTGCACAAGTTTTCTATGTGTTCAAATGGCTTCCCCATCAGCTCTCTCTTTCTTGTAACGCTTATCTCAATGTATTGTGTGGTGGTTGTGATAGTGTTCATTAACAAACAATTTATGTCAAGAAAACCCTTGCGTCCTCTATTTTTATCTTTCCTGATGGTCATTGGTCACTTAACTACTTTTTGCTAAGGTGATTAGCAGGTTGGCTAATGTTCCAAGGATATCAAGAATGAATTTATAAAAGTTATTATGTCTTAAAGCAAGAAATGAGTTTGTTAATAAATATTCATCGTGCATCTAAAATCAATTCAGCTAAACGTTAACAAAAAGTTAAATTTCTCATAACATAGTTTCACCGGTTGCAACATTCTTAAATATACATATGTATCTTATATATACATTATATAAAATACACACGTATATGTATAGATTATAAGATTGCATATATATGTTTTTGTATGATTACATATATATGTATATATCTTAAATGAATATTGTATATGGATACTATTCTAAAACAAATTATTGCTGCAATAAATCAAGGGTTTGCTATTTGGAAAAATGCTAATCCACTACTAATTAATATATTGTTGTTTGAAGTTGGTGAAGTTATATTGTTAGTTGAAGTCTATTTAAAAAAAATCATTTATTCTTTTACGTTTCAAGGTATGCAAAATTTGCTTGCATTGTAAAAAAACGTCTTACGCGAACAAACGTGAAAAAATTATGTATAATTATTCCTGACCTAGTTCTGGATGATCCAAAAGTCAAGCACGCGAGTCGTCTTTGAAAATGAAAATTAAACCATGCGATTTGTATGCCGATACCGAAATGCGGCACGCCTGTGTGGTCCCTTAGCGTTTCTACAGGTAGCATTCGATTTTTATTCTTTATTTCGCCAGAGAGCCATTACATTAGCATAATTAATACCAAGTGCAGCGTAATGAATGAATTATATGTTTCACAGTTCTGTCTACCGTTACTCCACTAAACGCTGCGTTTTCTTCCAGTTCTTTTGCACCTTTTCCATAACTGTACACACGTACGCCGGGCGTCTTCTGTGAAGCAAACGAAAAGATAATGAGGCGAACGCGTTGCATGAGACGAATCTATTAATCAAATGTGCAATAAAATAACGATAAAACGCACAGCCAGCCACAATATGAACGTCAATCGAATTAACAAATCAAATTATACTTTCCATGATAGGTGATCGCGTTCGAAAATCTAAATAAATGATCGTTGCTACTTTAGAAACGTTTATCCATCGAAATCGTCACATTAGTGGCATCTAAATATTAAATTGTTGCTCGATCGCGATTCAACTTTCTAGCACCGTGATTTATAGATGAAATGCTGCGACCTGCTTGCTACTTATTAAATTCCCATTTCTTCGACGATTTCCTGACACGAACGAGGCTGGAATATTATACTGATTATACTGATGTACGATGTTACAGTGGTATGAAATATTACATTGGTACACGATGCTAGATCGTTCCAAACCAATTTTCTGTACTGTTAATGATTCTTGCATGGGTCCGAAAAATTTTTTGGACGATGCTTGCAGGTATTAAAAAATTGTTCTGAATAGTAAACGGTGCTGGAATGATTCCGAAAATTCGTCTGGACAATGAACGGTGTTGCAACGTTTCAAATTAAGTTTTTTAACAGTGCATGATGCTTGAACGTTTCTAAAAAATTTTCTAAATAAAGAACGGTGCTCCAACATAATTATTTTAATAGTGTACGGTGCTTGAACGTTTCTAAAGAGTCTGCTGAAGAATTAACGGTGCTGGAACGTTTCTAAAAAATTGTCAGGACAATGAACGGTGTTCGAACGTTTCAGAAATATTTTGCAGGAAAATCGTTCTGTAATTTGACGCACCGATAGGTTCACTACAACGTCTCATTCTTCTCGGAGAGATTCCTAGATGATACTCCGCTATTCTGTTGCTACTCTTTTTTTTCGTTGTAAAATAGCGAACGTGTGTCGGAGGAAGTGTGGAACGGTGCGTTCGATAAGCAAGATAGCATTCCTCCTGTTCAGTGACATACTCGAATACGTGAAAGTTTAACGACGCGTGATAAGTATTTACTACGTTGCTTTACTACCAACTTGTGAAGATAATGGACGACGAACCTGTCAGGCGATAAACGGATCACAGACAATGTTGCTCAAACTGAATGCATGCTTCCTTCGTCTTCGTACATTATGTGGATTGTTGTCGTATAATTATGAATCATCGGAACATGGTGAATGGTATAATTGAGACTGTGCCTGCCTTATTAATACCCATCCAAGTCATACAAACTCGGAACAATTTATTTAATGATATGAGAATAAAAGTGTGATTCTTAAGAGCTTATGGCAAGAAATCCAAATGATGGAGAGTTAGAAAGCTATTTTCAATGTACTTGAGCGTAGTTTGGTATTCTAAGCAAATTTTTATTGCATTCTTTATTTTATAGCGATTATTACACATAAGATTGAATTACAATTGATATTCATGCAAAATCAAATTTTTCTTCGTCGATTAAGACGAATGAGTGTCAAATAAAAATTTCTTTCTTTTTCATACAATTTTAACGTGTCAAATATATTATATAGATATTTTCAAATTTTTTTAATCATTTCATTCTTTGAAACTGAAACATGTTTGCTATAAATGTATAAAACTCGAATTTTTATGATACCATATGAAGATGTATAAAATGATTAGTAATGGAACAACTTCGCCTTATCGCCTAGATTAGATCGAACTTGCAAAGAGAAACGATAGTCTCAGAATTTCGTATTTATTACCATTCGAAAAATTATTCCAAGTGTTATGTAAGATTGTCTAATTAAACCCATAAATAAAATCCAAATAACCAGGTTACTTTCTCTTACGCTCATAAGGTTACTCCGCACGTAAAACTAATGCGATAATTATGATTCAATAAATTTGCCAGTGGGGAAATAGGAACAGGAATTGCTTGAAATAAATACACGGAGTTTGTTGAAAGTCGTGTGCTATCGATATCTGATTAAAGAAACTACATTCCACGGACATCGGCTTCGCATCGTACAGTTACAGATCGCTCGTCCTATTAACAGTTTTTCATGGAAATATTCTGATACACTTTAATGAATTTCTTTACCTTTCTCTTGGGTACCTCGTGTCGGTACTATTTCTCACATAATTGTCTCACTGACTAGGTTACGTTATAACCGACGTGTCGAGGAGCACACTTTTTAAATATTCAATCAAACTTCACTTCAACTTCATCTTGAACAGATGCTGAGCAACTGTGAATCGCAGGAACTGAATAGAATAAGCAGTACTAATTGTGTAAATGCGAGGAAGAAGTCACTCATGCGAGTTCGTTCATAATCAATGTAGAATCTCGATTCTGTGTCACTATTCTTGAAATATTTCATTTGTGTTCTGAAATATTTTCAT
>CM052092.1:9921375-9940561 GCA_028453745.1 Agapostemon virescens
ATTCTAAATTACATTACTGTATAGGGTCTAGTTAATAAAAGCATAATTTTTATTTATATAATTACCAACGTTTACTAAGTATTTTATTTTAAACGGAACAATATCTAGTTTTATCGTGACAATAATATTAGTGTGATATTTAATGCGATTGTGATGTATGTTTAGAAACATTAGAGTCTGTGTAAACTGTCTCGCGCCTCAGAAAATCAGTTGTGTTTAGATATTCGCTAAGTTCACTGGTAATAATCGGATGTAACAGAAATACTTCATACAACATTAGCCAACTTGTCATTTTTTACAATGCAAAAGGTGAATCGTAAAGGGAAATTGCAGCAATGCTTAAAATTAGTAAAAGTACAGTGTGAGATATTATTAAAAGATTTACGTATGAAGACCGAATACAATCTATTCCGTAAAGAGACCAACCAAAAATTTTGGACACGCGAGATAAAAGAAAAATTATAAGAAAAATAAAGAAAGATCCTACATTAAGTGCATTAAAATTAGCTGCAGAATTATTAGAAGAGACTAGAAAGAAAATGCAGCCCCAAACAATAGGCAGAGCATTAAAAGAATGTGGTTATAATGGACGAGTTGCTCGGAAAAACCGTATGTGAATGAAACTAATAGAAAGAAAAGATTAAACTTTGCGAGAGAATTTGTGTTAAAAGAAGAGACGTGGTGAAATGACGTTATTTTTAGTGATGAGAGTAAATTCAACATTTTCGGATTGGATGGGCGAAGAATGGTGTGGCGAAAGAAAAATGAAGAATTCAAAATTAAAAATACGAAGCCGACTATAAAGCACGGAAGTGAAAATGTACTTGTATGGGGATGTATCTCAACATTTGGAATGGGTGAATTAATTTTTATCGATAACATAATGCACAAAAATGTATACCTGAACATTTTAAAAAATAATTTACGTAAAAGTGCAATAAAAATGGAGATTCAGAATACATTTAAGTATTATCAAGATAACGACCCCAAACATAAGGCACGTATCGTACAGGAATATTTGCTGTATAATTGTCCAAAATTATTACAACCGCCAGCTCAGTCCCCAGATCTGAATCCTATAGAGAATTTATGGGATGAACCAGACCGACGAATTAGAACAACTGCAGTAACATCTAAAGGAATGTTAAAAGAACGACTGGAAGAGGAATGGAATAATATTAGTACAGAATATATGAAAAAAATAATTTGCAATATGCCTCAACTATTAAATGAGGTCATTCGTCAAGAAGGATATCCTACACTATATTGAATTACTTTTCGTTTGTAAAAATTAGTACAAAAACTATCAGTTTTTAAAAGTGTCCGAATATTATTGTAACGTTAAAATCAGACATTGTTTTGTTTAAAATAGAATATTTAATAAACGCTAGTAATTATATAAATAAAATTTATACTTTTATTAACTAGACATTATGTAGGAATGTAATTTAGAATTAATTTGTTTTCCTTCATCGTGAGCAAAATTACAATGCGTCAAAGTAAAAATTTTATAGTGTCCGAATATTAAAGTTACTCACTGTACATGAAGGAATGTCAGGTGATAATTTTTTGGCTGCGTTTACAACTAGCCTACGAATTGTATGATTGTTCAATGACAGAAATGAGTTGGCGAAATTCAAAGGGATAGAAAGATAGATCAGTTTAATTTCATACTTGTCTTGTAACCAATGCAAAAAATGATGAACCGTATCGATTATCGAGGCTTGAACAATGCTGAAACTAGCACAGTTTCTAAACTAGCCCATTGGTTTCGTATCCGACAAATCACTAAAGAAGATAAATTGAATCAATGGGTTGTCGGATTAAGTTATACCGCGAAAGTTAACAATAATTGTGCGAATGCCATTCCCACCAACTATAACCGAATATCACACTCTGTTCCATTAGTCTCAAGTGTCGCTCTTCGCATAATACGTTTCTTCATGGCCAAGCCTCTCTGGTATAAATCAAACTGGAACGTAAAGGTG
The DNA here is from genome assembly GCA_028453745.1 of Agapostemon virescens. Classification (NCBI taxonomy): domain Eukaryota; kingdom Metazoa; phylum Arthropoda; class Insecta; order Hymenoptera; family Halictidae; genus Agapostemon; species Agapostemon virescens. The sequence goes on from CM052092.1 coordinate 9,923,364, forward strand.
AATACCCTCTTTCTACACATTGTTCTGTGCAGAAATACCAAACCGAAAGATAAAATGACAGTCCTGATACATGACCGTTATAGAACCGATAGAGAACTGTCGTATAACCGACATAATAATACGCTTCAGAACCATAACCGGAACTGACGTGATCCAGAACCTTTATCACCTATAATTTTCATAACATAATTCATCATTTCTCACGAATTTTATTCCTATTAGAACTTTCAGTAATTATTAATAAAAGGATAGCATTCTAGGATGTCGACGACCTTTAAATATACTGCACATCTCGAAGTTTCGAACAACATTTTCTTTTGTAAAAAGCTATTAAGGCAACTACAGCATGCTCCATATTTTCTCAGTGATCAAATTCATCCTTTAGAAGAATGTGGTTGAGCTCTACCCCTTACCAAGGAAACTAACCCAAACCTAACCAAAATTCATTTAAAAGCTGCACAGCTGTAACCCCCACCCCCAGAGGGTAACAATTTAGAAATTAATTAATAATTAATCCATCGACTGCCACATCTATCGTATATGGGTATTAGTTTTTCTTGCTAGGTTTGACAATTAATTTTTACATGTAACATAAAATTATTTGTTATTAGGACCGAAGGATACGTAGGAGATGGAGGAATAACGACTGTAGCAAATGTTATCTTCCCAGTTTTAATTTGATTAATTAAATTAATTTGAGTTCTGAAGTTCTAGAGGTATATCAAGTGTGCTATTGTTGGTTAAAGTAAAAATGGTCGATTCTATGCAATTAGTGAAGCCAGCTGCCTTCTAAATTACTTCCATCTTCGAACATTTTATACTGAAAGAGAAACATCAAGAACGTCTGCGGAAAGGCAGTCACATAACAGCAAGGGTAGATTTCTTGACCTACTACCCTACTCTGTTTTACTTCACGATTACTACTTCGCCACAAATCATGTGAACTGTGATACAACTAATGTGTACACACGAGTCATCAGAATTCTTTGGAAGTATAATTCTTTTTAGTGAAACATTTAATTTTTATTTTTTTACCAAGCTATCAATCAGGATTTATCAATTGTTTAAAATTACGTCGAGTATTTCTTGAAACATAAATGAACCTATCGGTGTGGGTGAATTTTCAGTTTTAATTTCAATCCATAAAAGTTCAAAATATTCTACGGTGTATATCTTCAAAAATGTAAGAAGACAAAATTACCTTCAAACATGCAACCTTATTTATTCAGTCTATCGATTGGCATGTATCGATTTTTCAACATGTCCTGCATCTGCGTAACATTTTTTAACAAGTTTAAATTAAATTACAAAAATTGGTAGTACATTATATTCGGCACTTGTACTAGAAATGAAATTAGAATTTTGTATCGATGAATTGTCGCTAACGTTTGTGACACTACAGTGAATTCCCACTCGGTTGATAACGCTGCTGAGAGCATTGGCAATGGGTACAGCGAATTACTGTCCCAGAAAGTAAAGTTATGAAAATATATATTCAATATTAAATTTGTTTTTATACTTAGTGAATTGTTAAAGAAGCCTGCAAATGAAAATGTTCATCATTGAAATCGTCAATGAATGATTAGAAAATCACAGTTGATTGTGGAAATCATTTTTATCTGAGAATTTTAAATACTCACGTGTTAATGTATTATTTAATTCACATTAGGAATATCATATTGAATCACATCTGTTAGCAAGATAGCAGAACTATGTTAAAATGTAATGATAATTTGCCATGGAAAAGTCCTGCTACTTACAGATATTTTACCAATGTAAATATTTCAATAATTATTTAGCAACTAAATTTAAATTAAATTCACAAATATTTTACCAATGCAAATATTTGAATAATTATTTAATAACTAAATTTAAATATGATATTGAATACATGTATTTTCCCTCATAGTGTCTTTAATGGCTATATCTATAGTTATAGTACTGTATATGATGCAACACTACAGACAAAACAAAGTAGAAACCTTATAGGGTTTCGTGTCGCACGATCTGAAATACCGGCATTGCTAAAAATCAATAACTTTCTCGTACCCTCTATACAAATAGAACAGACAACTAATGAAGCTGAGCATATTAGAAGATTTAAAATCACTGTTTTATTTTAATTATAATTTTTTAGACAGGTTCACGATATGCTTCAAAAGTATTTGATAAACTTTCCTAAGTTTTCAAGTCATCGATACATTCTTTCAGATTTCCATGTTATTGATAAACATTCCAAGTTTCCAAGTCGTTCATTAACTTTTCCAAGTCATTCATAAATTTTTCCAAGTTTTCAAGTTTTTGATAAAATTTTCCAAGTCATTCATAAATTTTTCCAAGTTTCAAAGTTATTGATAAAATTTTCTAGGTTTGCAAGTCATTCAGAAGCTTTTCCAAGTTTCCAAGTTATTGATAAAATTTTCCAGGTTTCCAAATCATTCAGAAACTTTTCCATGTCATTCAGAAACTTTTCCAAGTCATTCAAAAACTTTTCCAAGTCATTCAGAAATTTTTCCAAGTTTCCAAATTCTTGATAAACTTTTATAAGAAACTACATAATATTATTTGTATAATTTGAAAGCGTGTTATCTAAAATTAATATTATTTTGATAAAAATAATTATAGGTATATGACATTATGACATTAAATAAAAAAATATGATTTGAAATTTTTTAGTATTCAATCATTTAAATTCAGATCGATTTCGTAGATGTAGTTCCAAGATTTATCGTTCTATAGCGTAAAAGGCGTTAGATATCGAATGGTTCTCAAAGATGTTGGTAATTCAGATTGTGAGATCGACAGGAAACTCCATCTACTGATTATTCTAATCTTTTATCTTGTCTGTGCCGATATGATGCACCGTCTGTAAATGATCGATTTTCTGATTTCTTCCTTGCTTGATACCATCACTACCGAGTAGATGGAGCAACATACTCCATAAAAGTTTCTCTAATTTTGCAGATTCCTATTTTATCATTGTAAATAATGTATAAATTAAATATTATTTAACATTCATTTCACATTTATTCACTAACAATAATAGCAAACAATTTTTAGTCACTTCGTTTATTAAACTTTCCCATTGTATCAATTCATACTTTTAATTTTACACTTTTAATTGCTTACGTGTGATTTACGCTATGGTAAGTTTTATAAATTAATATCACAAGTATTTGAAACAAATACTATCCATATACGATTATATGATAATATAATTGATAACATGAGATGAAAATCAAAGTTATTAAACATTTAAAACCGTTTTATTACACAAAAGTGTAAACATAGAAATTATTCAAGGCACAGTTATGATAATTTAATTTGATGAACAATATTATTGTTATATATAATTATATTGAATACTGAAGTATTATTTGATGTGTGAATATGTAGAACACTTGAATTTATCCTTTAACACTAATATTTATAGAAAAGTACCATAGTCTCATTAAGTTTAGTTAGTTTCCTGTTGAAACATTTATAAAATTACTTTCAATTTACTCCAACAATAATTCTAAGTTGATAATAATCGTGCAACCTTATAACAGATTTTGTTATTGTATACTAAAACTGTTTGGCCGACATTTTGGAAAAGAACGATATACATTTGTAATTTATTCATAATACTATACATAAACTATGCAAATACTAATCAATGAAACTATCCAGCACCGACATCAAATGCTACATCGTACACAAAGAGAGAATTTATATTGCAAATAGAAAGTATTGTTTCAATTTGAATAATTAGTTGTATGTAAAACCATTAATCTCATAACCTTACTATTTGCAATATAATTACGTCATTGTTTATGTCTTTCAGATTTTACATTTTCAGTAGCTTAAATGTGACAGAAATCCTATTCAATGAATCACGTTCGATGTCATCCGCATAATTGAAACTGTAGACAATTGAAGTTCATTACAATAAGTATCATTGATCAGAGTGATGTCACCGTAATAGGCTAATTTAACAGTAAATTCCAGATACATGTTACGCTCACGATACTGTGATATAATACAGCCTGTCAAAACTGTGAACAATTGAAAATCTTTACAATAACTACCACGAATGGAATAATCAAACAAGTATAAAACAGTTTCTGTCACAGTGAAGGGAACTAAAAAATGTTCACTTTTGTCTCTCGATTTATATTATATTTGCTGACAAACATCTGCCTTTGTTTGACTTACGTCAGCCCATAGATAAGTATTGGAAAGATGCCATATGCTGTGTGAACTAATCTTCTTTTATGTAATGCATAGATTAAATAACAAAAGGGTATAGTGACATTAAGGTTACTATTAAATATATTGTTCAAACTACAAATTGCATTACTATTTTATGATAGAATTTGTGTTAGATAAGTATTGGAAAGGTGCCACATGCTGTGTGAACTAATCTTCTTCCATGTAATGCATAGATTAAATAACAAAAGGGTAAAGTGACATTAAGGTTACTATTAAATTCATTATTCAAAGTACGAATTGCATTACTATTTTGCGAACTACAAAAACTTAATTCATCAATCTTAAGTAAACTACAAGTTTCTAGACAAAATATGAATCGTGTGCATTAATTACAAGAGAAAAGAGTTACATCAAATCAGATTTCTGCTTTTATTAATTTTAATACGTTACAAATAATTTACTGTCAATATTAAATTAATTTCGTCATGTCTTGTATTACGTGTTTCATGAAAATAATACACGATTCTCTATAAATCCTAATGCAATTCTGAATTTGTTAATAACACATTATATGAATAAAACAATGAAGAGTAAATAAAATTTATTATTCGAATAATTATTGAATTTGTGATGATCAATTTTTCTTAGCTTACGTTTTATAATGTCCTTGTTTTAGTTGTTGCTTATAAACTATCTTAGAACAGTTATTGAACCTAACTACAAATAACACAGAACAAATACGTAATAATAATTGTATACGCCAAATGATCATGCAAAAATCACTCTGCTTTGTGTTAATCTCAATTCTTGAGACAGGTTTATGATATGTTTAAAAAGTATTTGATAAACTTTCCTAACTTTCCAAGTCATCGATACATTTTTCCAAGTTTCAATGTGTAGATAAACTTTTCCAGTTTCCAAGATAATAACTTCACTAACAAAATAAAAATAAATTAACAATTGCTACAATCAATATCGTCCAAACCTGTCTATTGGATCCATGTTCATGTTCCAAGAAACTCATCGAAGTATTACTGTCACATCGAAAATAAGAACGATTTGAAGTTCGGATTGTGAACTTATACATATTGTAATTGTTACAAAACAAAAATAGTTTGATCATGGAAACGTAGTGCAGTTTCACGGTAGTTTCCCGCAATTCTCAAATATTTACCGAGTACACAGAAAATCGGAAGTTTTATTAGAAAATTTCTATTATTCATCTGATTTACACGCCACACGTAGACTATGCAAAATACCTAACACACACATACATATACAAACGGGATTTTACGATACGATCGGCGAAAGCACTTCAGAAATACAATTCTGATTTGTCCGTCGTGCTATGCTCCCGCATTTATCGACCAGTCATCATTCGAATTACAAATGTATCGATCGGACGACCCAGCGTTGAAATGATCAGCTGCTCGTTCGAGCCACCGAGATACCCCTTGCATAAATTGAAGAATTTTTTAAAAAAGGGAGGGTTCGCAACGGAATCGATTGATCCCGCAGAAACGATAAATTCTGCTTAGCGAACAGAGTGACAAACACCTAATTTCTCTGCGGGGCATCGTCAGTTGTGCGTCACTCTTGATCTCTCCAATTCACATTAGCAAAGCAATAAGTTGGCCACCCGCGGTTTGGCAATCGATTTCGACGATGCGGGACGTCTGCACGTTCATTTCAGTGACGTGTCTTCGAAGACAACTCGATTTTCGTATTTTATCAATAATAGTTACTAGATTGCCGATTTATATGCAAACTGAAAATAGTCTTAATCAATTGGAAAACACTGAAGTTCAAGGAAAATGCGTTTTCTCTTTTAACTCCTTGCCATGCCATTTTCTTTGCAACTACAGCTACTAACTTTCAGCACTCGAATGGTGACTCTGAAGCACCAATAAAAATCACCACACAACTATTTAAAACAATTTCTACATCACTATGCTTGTACCTAAGAAATTCATAAAAATGTAACTGTTGCAAAAACGAATACTAGTAAAAAGCTCCATATGTATAAAACGATATAAGTTTTGTAGAATGTAAATATCCTAGGTCAAAGGAAATGTTTTAGTTTTTGAGTAGAAGCAGTTTCGAGTTCAAAGGGTTAATAACGCCTCCAGCGCTAAAACTATTACAAAATAAATCAGATAAATTATATATTTTACAGAGTTGCATTGACTCCAATCCTTAGATAATAATTACAAAAGAATAAAACTTTAATTTGTCTAAAAAGAATAAGAAATATTTACATTTTTTATATTTAATCATCTTGAACAGTCGAAAATAAATGCCCTCCCTAACGTTTCGTACGAATCAATATTACTTTTGTTTTTAAATAACAGGATTGAAAACAGCGGTGCAAAATAAATTGTTACAAATATTCACTGTTTACTTTCATTACAAATATGCAAATAAAGCAGTCAAAATTGTAAATACACTTATTATATTTTCAGATTTTTAATGACTTTTGTCACATTATATCTCCTACGTTTCTGCAAGCTCAATAATTTTCGACCAATATGTGAGTTGGATCTGGTTTTCAAATTATAATTAGTCATTACCATTAGTAACGTTGTTAGTATTTTTCTCTTTCGAACATGCTTAGCTGAATGAAAATACTTTCTCTTCTTGTGTCGCGAATTATTCAGCTTATTTCTATAAAAATGAAATAATGAGACAATTAAAACATTTAATTAAATGATGGTCTGAAAAGTGAATAACTGAAATTAAACTTAAATGTGTATAGATAAATATCATTGTCTTCTCAGTTCTGTTTGAACGATTATAATTATAATGTGACAATACGATGTGGATTATCGTATTTGCCATGTATAAGCTTTGATTTCTCATTATTCAGGCACGAGTCTCTGACGATTAATTTGATCTTCCTAACAAGCGGCATCAGCCTTTGTGCTACAACAATCGGATTACTGATAACAGGTTGTCATCAACCTACCTACATTCCTTCTGATATATTTGTAACGCTAGATAAGGTAATCTACATTATTTAAATAGCCTGTATTGATTTATCGATGCGAACGATTACGAGACGCTTCTGATCAATAACGCAAAACCATAATATTTCCCATAGTGTTTCGTCATAGTAAATACTGAACTATTGCAATAACAATATGATCGTTTAAAAACTTTTATCGAAACGACAATTGTTTTGTAATTTCTAAAAATGACGATTTCTTCTCGATGCAATTGGTCGTTAGGCAGTCCCGGATTTAATGCAGTAAACGATTAAGAAATAAATTGGATTTTTATTAACAGTTTTAGATTGTTTAAATGTACCATAGTAAACCTTGCTCAATTTTATTTCTGTATCATTCTTAAGAGAAATTAATGATAATTTAACTTGAATTGTCAGTTTCTGAATTAATGACATTGTTTATGTAGATTTTATTTAATGACATTGTTTATGTAGATTTTATATCTTCTTTTTATTGAATAAGTTGTAGATGACTTATAATTGACTACTGTAATATAAATAAACGAATGAGTACGTAACGGGATTGATAGGGGTATGCTTTAAGGGCTTCAATGAACTAATATCTCGGAGTGACGCGCCAAATCATCGGGGGGTAAATTAAAGTGAAGTCTTAATTGAAATGCCATACACAATATATGGTATCGTAGCGGAATTCAGTCACACGATCCATTTAAGACACTTACCACACTGAACGAGAGCGCGATAAAAATATCACAGAAGTTAATTCGCTTGACGAGCAACAATCTAACTCTATTTCTAACAAATAAATTCCAAGACACAGAAGATCACTTTGAAATTTTTAGGTAGATGTGTGGGTGGATTTACGTTATTTAAATAGAAAATAACATATAAGATTTAACCACTAGCAATTGTACATAATTATAGTTATAAATACAATGATAAAATTTAAATAAAAATTTAACATATCAAATTTAACCACTAGCAATTGCAAATAATTATAGTTACAAATACAACGATAAAATTTATATAGAAATTTGACATATAATATTTAGCCACCAGTAGTTATAAATAATTATAGTTATAAATACAATGAAAAAATTTAGATCGAAATTTAACATATAAGATTTAACCACTAGCAATGTAAATAATTATATTTATGAATACAATCATAAATAACCGAGGATTTTTAAATTAATTGATCAGTAGAGACAGCAATTTTATTTGTAAATAAACTAAGCACTTTAAATAACACCGTTTATTAACTTGCTTCGATATTATTACTTAAATAAAAGTTATTGAGCTCCTTATAGGTAAAGCACAGGCATTAAAACACCTACAAGGCTTCAGACAAACTAAATGTTTGAAATATTAATCTTCATTTTCAAAGAATTTTTACGTGTACTGTGTGAGAGAGAAACTTTAATGCCCAATTTTTAATATTATATATGTATACAGTAATGTAAAAGCTTGAAACTCCTCTGGTGCATTGCAGATAAATTAAATAAAAATATGTTTTATTTGATATTGTTCTACAAATATTGTTATATTATTCTTCATTCAATGGTTTCGCACATTGTGCATACGTGGATTGTGTATTACTATTTAATACACACATATTTATTTCACGAATACATCGTTTATTTGTCAATTTGATCAAATATACTTTATTGCCACTGCACTTTATCACATGCACGTTGTTAAAGAAAGATTGTAATAGACTCTACACTTAATTACAATAAACAATAAATATTATTAGAGGGTGACGCGGTGTAAAACACATTGGTATATCAATAATATAATAATGATATGCATTTGTGTCATATTCAGTGAATAAAACGAAGAATAGAAGACATTCAACAAAATTATTACTTTTATAAAACATGTTGATTGAATTAATACATTCTATAAAATCGATAGATTCAATGTTATCACGTTCACTTTATCACAGGTCTTTATCCTTCTATGGCACATTAAAAGTTCAGCTCAAAGTCCACTTTTTCTACTTTTTGATTATTTAACCTAACCCACACCTAACTTTTCATGTTCATAATTATTCGTCATAACCTAAACCTAAGCCTATGTCGTATTCCTAATTATTTATCACAATTCTCTTAGTGTATCTCTTTCCATACATTATACAGGGTGTCCCAAAATTATCGTAACTGAGTAAATGAGGGGTTTCTGAGGTCATTTGAAGCAACTTTTTCTTTAGCGAAAATTCAATCTGCGGTTTCGTTTACGAATTATGAAAGAAAAATCACTGGCCAATGAGAGAGAAGCGCGCGAACTAACACGTGCTCGGTCAAGCAGGCTCGAACTGTCCGACGGCCTGGCGCGCAATCAGAAGTGAAAGAACAAGTCAGAGAGCGCGAACTTTCCGAATTCTGTTTTACTACGCGACGATTATAATTTTAAGATAAACGCTGTTCATTCTTATTTCAGAATGTCTAAAGAATAATTACTAATTTTTCAGATCCGAAATAGTAAACAATTTACCCGTGTCAGCCGGTTTAATTTTCTGGTATGCATGACATCTCACGCGTACCACATGAAATTTTTATACGATACATACTGCGAAGATACACAATAAGTAACCCCGTAGAAATACGTAAACGATATTTTAATTTAAATAATTCTGTGTCCGAACAGAATTCAACGAACGATTCGCAAAACTAATTTAATAATAAATAATCGCGTTAAAGTACATGCAGGATATTGTATGTTTAAGAATTATTAAAGAGTGTCATTAACAGTACACTCACCCATTCGGTTGTAAATCCACTGCATGGTTGGAAATGTCAGCAGGACAGCGCGTTGACTCCTTACAGTGTATGCTGAACCGAACAGCTAATTCCTATTCGATGGCGACGAACACAGATAGCGGACGAAGACAGGCTATCACAATGTTCACTTTCATTGCACTATCACTAATGTTCACTTTCATTGCACTATCACTAAACACTGATACCATAACTTATTTAATAATATTTAAGACGATGTTTCCTTTATTTAAATTTATAGCTTTGAAAAGACCCGATTTTAAAAAGAAATACCTAACACAATGCCTAAAACACACGTTTCACACATTTTCTCCAATCTGTTGTTCACACCACACAAGAACATTTAAAAAGATATTATAATCCAATAACGCGCTCGCGACGTCCTTTCCATCGGAAGGAACTGTGGAAGACTGGCGCGATGGTCGTGAAAGAGGACAGAGAAATTCCTTATCCTGAAAAACAGAAAAGGTAAATACATACCTGTCAATAGAACCGTTTTCGGAGTAAGTCGACGCCTGTGAGAGCTTTCAAACGACCGGCCTCCAAAATCTAGACTGTGTCATATTTATGACCCATCCTTGACACCGGATCGCATGTGGCACGCACTCGGAACGAAGCCCAGTCAAGAACAATGTATCGCGCCCGAATGAAAACATTGGAAACTCTCTAGGATAATAACAAAATTTTCACGACCTTGTCGTGACGTTCCTTGTGGGGAAACACGATCGCGTCAGTCTTCAACAGTTCCTTCCGATGGAGAGGACGTCGCGAGCGCGTTATTGAATTATAATATTTTTTAAAATGTTCTTGTGCGGTATGAACAACTGATTGGATAAAATGTATGAAACGTGTGTTTTAGGCATTGTGTACAATATTAACATCGTCTTAAATATTATTAAATAATTTATGGTGTCAGTGTTTAGTGATGGTGCAATGAAAGTGAACATTAGTATTAAATAATTTTATTTATGGTATCAGTGTTTAGTGATAGTGCAATGAAAGTGAAGATTGGGATGATCTGTCTTCGTCCGCTATCTGTATTCGTTGCCGTCGAATAGGAATTAGCTGATCAGTTCAGCATACACTGTAAGGAGTCAACGCGCTGTCCTGCTGACCACATTTTCAACCATGCAGTGGATTTACAACGGAATGGGTGAGTTTATTGTTAATGACACTCTTTAATAATTCTTAAACACGCATATCCTGCATGTTCTGTAACGCGATTATTTATTATTAAATTATTTTTGCGAATCGTTGTTGAATTCTGTTCCGACACAGAATTATTTAAATTGAAATATCGTTTACGTATTTCGGCGGGGTTACTTATTGTTTAGCTTGAGAGTACGTATCTTATAAAAATTTCATGTGGTACACGTGAGACGTCATGCATATCAGAAAATTGAAACGACTGACACGGCTAAATTGTTTATTACTTTGGATCTGAAACAACGTTTTTCTTAAAATTATTATCGTCGCGTAGTAAAAAAAATTCTAAAGTATAACGACTGAGGACCGAAAGTATGTGTGCAAGCTGTCAACGCTTATTCCTGTCGCAAAATCGGGCACTCGTTCTTATTGACAAACGATCGTCACAAGTAACGGGGTTGAGAAGAAATAATTAAACGTGAATTTTCAAAAAGTTTCTTTTAATCGTCGTGTAATAAGTTCATACTTTTTAAGTCCTTAAGAACTCAAATTGCTTAATTCAATTTAACAAAGTTATTATTTTATGGAGAATGTCCGGACATTAAGAATAAATATTGCAATGCAATGGCTACCGCAAGTATTAGAGTTACTTTACCGATTGCTAAAGTATAACGACCCGTTCCTCGAAAATATGTGTGCAAGCTGTCAACGCTTATTCCTGTCGCAAAACCGGGCACTCGTTGTTATTGACAAGCGACCGTCTCAAGTAACGGGGTTGGGAAGAAATAATTGGACATAAATCCATCTGTGGCGATTCGACGTGGTCATTATGCCAGCAGGAGCGTGCCGTGACTCAAGTGCAACGCAAATATAGAGGCCGTACGCAACCGCATCTACTAAATATTACCTGGCCTCTGCCCTGAAATATGCCACTGATGATAAATAGGACGCGATAAGTGGCGAGTACCCCTGTAGGCGGTAGTGGACATATCCGTTCCGGGAGGTCACGGAAATTCGAGGATCTCAATATACTTTGAGCAGGCACACGATCTGCCCCCGTAGAAATAATCATTATATTCCCCTTTTTTTGTGACGCCGATGTGTGCCACCGTCGAGAGTTTTTATCGTTGTCACTGGCCGTGATTGAACACCGAACGCTATAACGTTGCGTCTCAACTTACACTGACCCTTTACAATAGAATAACGCGTTTCAGCTTGAACCAAGCGAGGCGAGTTTGTTTAACACAGAACCTACCACAGACAGTCGCGCATGATCGACTTCAGTCATTATTTTACAATTGTTTAAGTTATAGAAATCGGTTCAACATATTTCTTTGTTCAATCATAATATTGTAATGAAAATCCTACAAAATGAAATAAATCAAATCTTGTCAGTTTTAGATGAAAATATACGCTAGCCAATTTTTAATAATCGGAATGTTTCGCGTTAACGTCTTGGAGTAATTAATTAATAATTAATTGCCAAAGAACGCATAACAGGAATTTTGTAAATATTGCAATTCTTCATAATCTCTTTTCGAGGCTTCGTTACTATTATCGAAGCTAATTAGAAGCTAAATGTGGATAACTTAATTGATTTTGTAATAAAATGTTATTTCTATTTCTCTGAATCAGTAAGAAATATTGGGATTAACATAAATGATTATATACTTTTGGTATTCATAGATTCAAATTCAAATTTTGTGTAACATTTAACATATTATTAATAAATTAAAGACTAATCAGTAGTAGTATATATTACAAATAATATATTATTCTGTAATATTATGCTGTACCGAATTAGGAATTTAATTTCAGTTCTAGATACAATATAATGAAATTGTTGTCAATACCTATGTTAATTTGAATTAGAACTTATTTTTAAATTACTTGGACAACCACACACTTATGGCACACAAGAATTGTTCCTCGGAGAATACCTATAACTTATTAAATCTACTCTTCTCTCTTTTTTCTTGAATCAGAATGCAAAAGTAAAACAATGATAATATTCATACCATGTGAAATGAAAATCTAGTACAGAGCAACATTTTCAGAAAGTTCAACATCAAACATTTCTTTCTGAATATTCGATTGTCGACGACGGTTATGACAAAATAACTTTTAATACTTTTAATCTTTTAATACTTCCTTTTATTTCATACATTATTATTTGAAGATTTTAACGCTGCTATTCAATATTAAAATTCTCTAAACATTTCCGCACTCAGCTTTACGAAAAGAAACTCGAAGGCACTGCCTTCTGAGAAAAATTCTAGAGTTTTATAAACACCTTGAAGGCCGATGAAAAAGTAATAGGGGTTTATATTTAGGAAACGAACGAAGAAGTCGTTAATGATCATAAGCGGTTTAAGGAATAAAAGTTCTGCTATTCGCGTTGTGTAAAGTCATTGGACACATCTCAAATGCTTGAAAGAGATCGTTCACGTGATATTTCAATTTCTCAAACTTCAAAAGATGTAGTTCGCTATTTCGGCCTGAAATGGTAGATTTGCGTGAAAGAAAAATTTGATGAACGGTACCAGATAATTTCTCGTGCAACTGGACGTTTTATATTCTTTACTTTTTCATTACTTCCGTAATAATTCGGTGTGCTTCTTGAGAAATCTGTGTGCTGGTTCTGAAACTTCAAAGACGAAGTTGTTTCATGTTAAATGTATGTATTTTCCTTGCGCATTCATCAATGTTGCAATATTATATTTTTATCTAAATATATCTTTAAATTTGCTTCTGTATTTTAGTGTCTACTTTTTCACAGGTAATTTACTACTTTATTTACTGCTGAAAAATTTATCAAAGGTTGCACAGTGAGACCGACCATTTCGGTATGATTTATTTATTACGAATGAAGAGCAAATTGTTCCCATATGAAATATAAATTTTCAAATTTTTATTCAATAAGCTTCTTCAATTAATAAATTATTTTTTATTCTTGTATTCGTCTGTTTAATACAGTGAATCACTTTAATATTCGGACACTATACAATTTTCACTTTGGCGCATTGGAATTTTGTTCACGATCATTGTATCAAGTCTCATATCAAGTTCATTGCTAATAATAATCGGGCGTAAGAGAAACACTTCATACAACGTACGCCAACTTGTCATTTTTCACAATGCAAAAGATGAATCGTAAAGGAAAATTGCAGCAATGCTTAAAGTTAGTAAAAGTACAGTGTGAGATATTATTGAAAGATTTAAGTATGAAGATCTAATACAATCTATTCCGCAAAGAGGCCAACCAAAAATTTTGGACACGCGAGATAAAAGAAAAATTATAAGAAAAATAAAGAAAGATCCTACATTAAGTGCACTAAAATTAGCTGCCGAATTATTAGAAGAGACTGGAAAGACAGTGCAACCCCAAACAATACGCGGAGCATTAAAAGAATGTGGTTATAATGGACGAGTTGCTCAGAAAACCGTATGTGAATGAAACTAATAGAAAGAAAAGATTAAACTTTGCGAGGGAATTTGTTTTAAAAGAAGATACGTGTGGGAATGACGTTATTTTTAGTGATGAGAGTAAATTCAACATTTTTGGATCGGATCGGTGAAGAATGGTGTGGCGAAAGAAAAATGAAGAATTCAAAATTAAAAATACGAAGCCGACTATAAAACACGGAGGTGGAAATGTACTTGTATGGAGATGTATCTCAACATTTGGAACGGGTGAATTAATTTTTATTGATAACATAATGGTCAAAAATGTATACCTAAACATTAAAAGAAATAATTTACGTAAAAGTGCAGTAAAAATGAAGATTCAGAATACATTTAAGTATTATCAAGATAATGACCCAAAGCATAAGGCACGTATCGTACAGGAATATTTGCTCTGTAATTGTTCAAAATTATTACAATCACCACCCCAGTCCCCAGATCTGAATCCTATAGAGAATTTATGGGACGAGCTAGACCGACGAATTAGATCAACTGCAATAACATCTAAAGAAATGTTAAAAAAATGACTGAAACAGGAATGGAATAATATTAGTACAGAATATTAAAAAAAAATAATTTGCAAGATGCCTCAACTATTAAAAGAAGTCATTCGTCAAGAAGGATATCCTACACTATATTGAATTACTTTTCGTTTGTAAAAATTAGTACAAAAACTATCAGTTTTTAAAAGTGTCCGAATATTATTGTAACGTTAAAATCAGACATTGTTTTGTTTAAAATAGAATATTTAATAAACACTAGTAATTATATAAATAAAATTTATATTGTTATTAACTAGACATTATGTAGGAATGTTTATTTAGAATTAATTTTGTTTTCCTTCGTCGTGAACAAAATTACAATGCGACAAAGTAAAAATTTTAAAGTGCCCAAATATTAAAGTTACTCACTGTACATAAACACCGCAGTCAACCGATAACACCTTATGCTTGCTCAGATTCTTAGCGCAAAAAAGAACGTTAACATTAACAAACCTATTAGCAAAATGTTAATTGTATCGCAGGTGTTCTTTTTCGAAGAACCGAATGCTTGCTGTGGCGCAACGATCTTAAAAAATACGAATTTGCATAATGATCGGAGTAGACTGCTTGTAAACGCGGGTGACCAATTTCCATTGCAATTCAATCATCGGGGGTATGTGTGATGTTCTGATTACAATAAACGAGTTTCGAGGGGGTTTTCGTGAGGGGTCGAGGGGTGAGAGCGATAGACCGTCGTTAAAAAATGATAATTTCCATCCTTTGATCTCGATTGCTCCGCGAATAATATCCTCATTTTCTTGTATCGTCAAATATAGACATGTCTTGATCCTCGATTTGTGGGGGACTCCAATCGCCGCAATGAATGGTTAAAAACCACAAAGCGCCCCCAACGAGCCCACCTTATCTTCCTCGTCGGATCACGGCAACCTTTTCAAGGGCTCGTTTTCTCGATCCGTTTCTCTCCTTCTTCCCCGGCTCCTTTTCCTGTATCCACGTGCCAAAGGAAAGAAAAGAAAAGAAAAGAAACTTCTGGGGGTCTTGTTCCTTTCATCTTTCAGCTGAAGAGTGGGAGGATGCGGTGGTGAGGGGATGCGTGTACGCGCGCGCGTATATATGTATCTGCGTGTGTGTTTGGGGAAGGGGAGGATAACTATCGTCACGTTGAAGCAAGTTCCTAGATAATTGATATTTATAAGCCAGGACTTTTCCAAATAACTGCAGTCGTCTTTATTATTTCACCGTCTAATAAAATGGAAAAATGCTTTTGATACGTGGCGGGCGCAGCAGAGGAACGTCGCTCGAATAATAAACGCTTTACGTGTCGTTCGGCCTCCGAGCCCGGCCACTGTACGAAAAGTAATTTACTTTTAATTACTTTGTAATGGCACTTCATTTTACAACGCGGGTGATTAAATTGTCACGACAAAAATGATCGTGAAACAGTCGACAGACCGTGTCGGGAGCCATGGAAGGCTCCTGAATTTCATCCGGCGGGATTAAGTTTTCACGTTAGAATTACCGGACGCGTTATGCGCGTGCCACAGAAATCGAAATAAACTGTTGTCTCGCGGTTTCGTATAAAGTCTGTTTAATCATTTCGTTTGACGAGATGTCGGCTTCTGTGAACAAAATGTTAGTCCGACGATCTTCTTCAAAAAGCATTCTTATGGTTCAAACATTTCGGAATCTGCGTGGTAAAAGTTTTATTTATTAAAAATTGTTCTGTAAGAGAAACGCGAGGTTATACTAATTACTTCTAAACAACCAACACCCACTTAAATTTTTTGTTAAATTATTTTAATATTTTAAACTATTTTAATAAATAATTAAATTATTTTAATAAGCATTACTTAATAAGAGAAGAAATAACTTTTTACTTGGACGTTTTAATTCTACAATTGTTGTACAACATTTTTACAAAGATTCGCAGTCTTATGGTAATACGTAAGCCTTTAATCGTAGCATCGGGTAGCCTGGATGAAAAGTTGAGCAAACTGTCACAGAAATTTATTTGATAAATGTGGGAAAGATTAAAGAGTCACGATGTCCTCTTTTATTATAGTTAGTTTGTCACTATAACGATGTGTTTCCGTATGAAACATTTAGCTTAGCCAATCGCTGAGTCATGTATTCCTTCATCTATTC
>CM052092.1:9955561-10021756 GCA_028453745.1 Agapostemon virescens
CGAATGATAATGTGCACTGTAAACAGGTAATCAGTGCAAGAATGTTGTTAGTCACGTGTTAAATGAACTGTGTTTTCTCCATTATCATTCATCGCGGCGAATGAAATATCCATAGCGAAATCGTTTCCATTGAGCAAGAACAATGTAGTTTCCGGTGTACAGTTTTGTCGGGGTGTTAATGCTATTTAACGTTACATTTAACAGGATTATTACGTAATAACGTGTATTGTACCGTGTAACTCCGAAATATATAAATATGCATTGGCTTATGAGGGTTGAATGCACGCGCGGCTCACCCGAGTCGAATCGCTATGCTAACGAGCACATCATGTTCCGCTGATGTGCGCAGGCCCCCTAGTTGCGTGTACAATTGTATAGATTCGCAAAAGGAGAAAAAATTGTTACACAACCTTGAAAATCTTCGGTAACGAGTAATTTCTCGAAAGATATCGCATACAGTGGCTGCAAAAAGTATCGGTACGCTTTTCCGAATTTCGTAAAATCGTCAATACATACATGGTTATAGGTTTAGGAAAACGTGTCGTATAATAATCAATTCACAATCAATAGGCAGTTTATCAAATTCTTTAGAAATATTTAAAATGTTTTATCGTGACCGAATCTACAATACATATATTTGAAGAGTGAAACATTTCTTTTACAGTCATCTGTGGAAATTTTATATACAGTTTTTTTTAATGCTTGTACTGAACTTTGAATAAAACTTTATCATCAACTTTACCAATACTTTATCAAAAGGAAGGTTTCATTCTTCGCATCCATGGTAAGTGCAGTCACGAAAAGAATTTTATATATTCAGAAACGATTCGATTTGTTGTATATTTGAGAAAAAATGTGTTCATTTTCATTTTCTGAAGTTTTATATCGTGATTTAAGGGTTAAACTGAGACCATGTTTTATAAAATTATAATAATTTAAATATCTTCTGATAATCACAAGGTTAGCGTGCTAATACTTTTTGAAGCTACTGTACGTTCAATTTTGGAACATCTTTGTCCACGAATGCAATATGATACAACATGATATTTCAAAATGTGGAAGAGTTCGATTATTTATTAAAAATTGAACGAGTATTACGTCACCGTAACACGGGTAAAAGATAGTAATTGAAATCGTGATTTCCTGTTAGGGCTATTGTGAGTTATGAAAACTTGAGCAGCGATTTTTAGTCTTCGTTATGTTTGTGCTATTACGTAATATTGTTATGTGATATTAAAGCGGTTATTTTGTAACAAATACAATCTCATCGGTACTCTAATTTGTAATTACCATCGTGTCATTGCTGCTGCGCGTATTTTAAATATGTTATGATGTCTAGATGAAACTAATTTTGAGTAGGATAAACTAACAGGCATAATATTAATTTTTCTACGGATAAAGAACAATTTAACTCACTCGACTGCCATTTTCCGTGCATCTCACTTCGCAGTTATTTAACATTTATCATCACTTTAATGTTTTCGTTCGTTGCCGTTGCAAAAATGATAGCTTTCGTAGTTCTGGAATATTACAGCTCTCATTGTGATATATTACACGAAATTTCCGACCTGGTATTTTCGGTAATTGGTGAATAGGTATTGAAAATTTTATGACCTTAATGGAAAATTAAACTTGTTGTTGGACATCACAGTAATTATTCATAACTGATTACTAAAGATTATCGTAACAATAAATTATACCGCATTATATGAAATTTGTTTTAAAGTAGCTTTAAAGGTTTAAATATGTATTAAAATTGTTTGTATTTACATTGTAATTTACATACCTGCTACGACACGAATATGAACACATAGTTGAAACATTATACTGCCTGTTTTACCAACAAGTAGATTCCCATTGCCAATGCTACAATAATGATTGCTTTAAAAAATCATCTAATTCTTTTCTCAACCACTGTCTTAGAACAAAGTCTGTTTGAACAAATCTGCTTCATCAACTAACATTAATAATTACATAAACAATTATTTCTTTCATATACATGATTTATAACAAAACTTACTATCATAGGAATCATATAATTCTTTGCTTTAGAACAAAGTTTAAATTAGAAAATCTTCTTTATTGGCATGTTCAACATTAATAGTAGTCCGGTTGTACGAAGTAAAATGTCTATACGTAGAAGCAACGTAAATATTAATTTCTCGTTTTACATCTTCACAATTAAATCTGTTCAATATATGCGAAACAAAAAAGAAAGGTAAAAGAAAAGAATTCAGATTTCTAAACAAATATGAAAGATAATTTGCATAACGACAACGAAATTAGAGTCGTTTTAACACGAAACCAAGCCTTCAGAGTATCTGATACATATTGTCTTATAAAGGAAAACAAAATTCAATTTATTTAAACTTTTAATACATATTAATACATCTCTATAATTTTAAAAATTGTAAAATAAAAGTTAGAACCGATCGTTTCGACGGATAATGGTAGACGTTAAGAAAGTTGATATAAAATTAGTGTTGCAAAAATAGCATCGGTAGCATTAGCTGCTGAAAAAAATTACGTTACATTAATTAGAAACTGAATTACACATTAAACGCGCGAGGAATCGAGTCGTCGTCGATGGAACAGTAACAATTCGCATGCAACTTGGCAAATTGTGATTCCTAAGAAACCGAGGCTGTCTTTGCGGATAATTGTCTACACAGATTTGGTTATAGAAGTTCGAGTGCAGGTTGCACGAGCAGATAACAACATTGGACAAACTACACAGTAAAACATCGTTTGTCGAGCCATTAGACAGAGTTGAACGGTCACTATTTCTGTAGTTTAATTTACTGTGCAATTTTCACGGTGTATCACGGGCCGGCGTTCGGTTTTTTCAACTGCACCATCGTTCCGCATTTGCAACAGGTAATTGATGGACACTTGAATTTCGACGATGAACGTGTACGAGTGATAAAATTATCAATCGCGCTCGAAGCACGAATCCCCTACGGTACCAGAAGCATTTATCAGGGAATATGTATAACACGCGTAATTTACGATAAACAATAATGAATGATGCACACGGGCTTATTATAAGTTTACGGTGCACAGGATGTTCGTTAACCGTACCAACGATTGTTTGCCGTTATCGGTGAATTAATTAATTAAGCAACGATCCCGTTGTTACTTTTATCACAATGGATTCGCTTTTTATCACCGGTAACGAAATGCAATTTGCAGCATTCCGTCCGATGATGAATAAGTTTTCACAACGGACGGGAATCATTTGCGAATAGGAAAAATAGTAGGAATTATTTGTATTTGCGAAATAAGTATACAGCTAGTCGCGAAAGTATTCGAATGCTGTTTAGAATGACAGTTTTAAATTTGACCAAACGAGTTGCCTTCCCTTAGAGCAATTAGAAGAATGAATGATTGATAAACATGAAACAAATTAACAAATGGAAAACATACTTCTTGAAAATTTTTCATTTAAGACCGTAATGAAAATTTAAAATGTGTGTGTGAGTTATATGCAGGGTGAAGATCTCATTGTGATTGGTTGACGCAGAATGAACTACAAACATCGAAAAATGCGCGAATCTGTGGATTTTAACACTAAACCTACCGTAAGGGGTCAAATGAACATTTTTAGCTTTTCTATTTTACAATTACTGAAGTTATAAAATTTTCTTCACAGAAATCGATTTAATAGATTTTTTAATTCCAATATTGTAATAAAAATGCCCCAAAATCCAAATAAATTAATTCTTGTCACTTTTATGAAACAGTATGCACTAGCCAATTTTACTGCTCGGTATGATTAGTGGAATTTCATAAGTCTTAAAGAACTGTGACTTTTATCAATTTTAAATGCTCGTAACTCATGCGTACTTAACTCGTTTTCGATTATTTTTTCAGCGTATGTATAACTTAGATAGATCTACAAATTGTGTGTTTTAAATTTCCATTATGCTCAAATAAAAAGTTTAAAAAATATATTATTTTTCATGTGATCAAAAGCTTATATTTTTCAAGTTACCAAAATGTTTTTGTATACGTCATCAAATAAATCAACGCTTGTAATTACTAAAATAAATAAGTTGAATTTTAAAAAAGTTATTCTGATTTAATACCGAAGTCTTATAAGAATAACGAAATTTAATTTATTTGGAATTTGTTTCATTATTAGTGTTGTAATAGATTACTGTAAGAAATATTTTGAATCGATTCTTACGAGGGCAATTTTAGAACTTCAATAATTGCAAACTAAAAATTTGGAAATGGTTATTTGACCCGTTTTTGGTAAATTTCGTTTGAAAGGCATTGGAATACTTTCGTGGCTCTCGGTATATATAACTGCGGCGCTAGAAAAGAAAAAAATGTTTTTCATTCGACTGAACGTTTTATTTAACTGATTTTTTCGATATTCCCAATATCGGTGATTTGTTATTTCGTGATTGTTGCGCGTTCTGTATGATATATTAAATTAATCTGACAATTCACGAAATTCATGGTACGAAATGTTTGTTTGTTACTTCATTACTTACTCGCTCATCGAGCGTACGTCATCGTACGTAACTTCGCGTTGTTGATATTACTGTGATAGTTATTAAAAATGTCGATACGGCTTACGAATATAATTAAATATTGTCGAATTTAGATGCAACGTGCAATAACTCGTTTCCAAATCCTTGACATTATACAATTTTTTTACTTTTAAACATATCTCTTTATCTAAGATCTCCCAAAAATATTAAATGAAATTTTCTGTCAGTATAAAACATATTTATGCACTATTAAAAAATGAATAACTTTTATAAAATTGCACCAAACAGCTTGAATTATGTGAAAATAATTTTTGGTAAATATTGCTATTGGTCGTAATTGCAAAGAAAAAATTAAAGGTCGCGATTATTCAATGTTTTACATCTACAATGGAACATTTAGAAGATACCTTTTGTAAATGTAAGTGAAATATACACATGTACAAAATTTCATCGAAGTCGGCTAAGGCTGTTGTAAAATCCGATTTTATTTACAAGGCCTATAGCTTTTTATGCATCAACTGATTATGACATTAAAATTTATATAGTTCTCTTAAAAAATTAAGTTAATATTCGCGTGTCCTTTACGTGCCTGTCGACAAATACACAATTTTTCTAAATTTACTTTTCCCTCGAAACAAAACAAGTTTGTTCGAACCTCTTTCTGGAGTAACATACATTTAACACTAGAACTACCGAAACAGTAAAAATTATTGGTTTCTAATTGTTTCGTTAACAATTACGGAAATTATAAAAATATTTTCACCTGAAAGTTTCCAATGAATTTCTTCATTGAAGCAGACATTACGATAAAAATTGTACGAGAGCTGAATGGATGCAATTTTGTTTATTATTTATTTATATTTTATAATTTATAATTTATTAGTAAGAACAACAGAACTCGGTAGTTCTACTGTTAAAGACACACTATAATTTATTTAGAAGTCTATTATTATCTGTGAAAAAAATTTTGTAACTTAAATAATATGAAAATAGGAAATCGAAGAAATCATTCGACCCGCTGCGGTAAGTTGCAGCAATAATTGCGTTTACACCTTGTATATTTGATAGTTCCGTTGCGGGGAGTAGAACTGGCAGATATAAAAGGAACGAGAGAACCAGGCGAAAGCGAGAAGTTGTTAAAAAGAAATCATCGAGAGAAAGAACACAGAGAAGGAGGCGGCCGAAAGAAAAGACGGTCCAACGTCAAGCTGAAAGTAATGTTCTATAACGAAAAGCAACTGGCTGACGTTCATCCGCATGAAAGTGCCAGATCGACTCACCGAGAAGGGAAATCCCGAAAGCCGGGAACGAAAGGTGCCACGTACATAAAAAAATAAACCGGTGGCCAGGGGTGAGAGGGCATAACCTCTCTCCAGTCCAGAGAGAGGGGATGAATATTTTCTGATGGCTCGGTCGGCACGGGTTTCGTCATAGGATTTGCATAATTTCCGAATCTGCACGACGCAACGACGATGAAAACTACGTGAACTGACGTGACACTAGCGCGCATACACCCGCCCCCTGTGTATAGTGGCGTTCCAAAAGGGGTTGCAAAAGGGGTGGCAAAAGGGGGTCGTAGTCTGCGATCGTGTAGAAGATTTTCAGTCCCGTCTGCTCGCCTCTGCGAAGGGGGAACGGGTAGACGTCAGTAACGGGAAGATATTGCGGTTTAAACGGCTGGAAAATTGTCCAAACTGCCGTGCCGCATAATTTTGACGTGACTTAACGGCACTCAACTTAACGCTTCTGGCCTTGCTAACGCGGCCGACCCGTGTTTTGCCCGATATTTCACCGAAAGGGAGCCTCGATGTCGCCTGGCAGTTTATATTTGTTATGCTGGTGTGTGTCCGCGTCGCTGCCGATTATGCACGTTTCGTCGCAATATTAATGAATTAATTCGTACGCTTGGGCAGGGTAATCAACTGTACCGAAGCGCCGCTCCGGAGGCTTTCATTCTGCATAGGAAGTGCGACTGATGAGGCTTGGGGACTTTTTCAAATTCCCTAGCAGAGGAACGTTGCCTAATACGGCCAGGTTTTTTTCTAATTAGATTCTATACGATCAGGAAAACATTTTTAATTTTACCAATTGCTACTATCTATTAGATTTTTATGTACTGACGGTAAACTAAGCGCAAATAAACAAAATGCGAACTTGGTGTTCGAATTAAGGGGAAGTACGTGCTTTCAATTTGGGAGAATGTTTTATTATGATTAAATGTTTTAAAGGTTAATTTTCATTACTTGAACGATTGAAAATTTAGATTTTAAGTTTAATTTTAGAGACTTCGTTGGGTCCCGACTTTATATTTTTAAAATAGGATTAAATATTTTATAATATTTTATCAATCGACAACTTGATTTGGGAAATACATTCGGAATCGTGACTATCGTGATTATTTCAAAACTGATTACACAAAAATGTTATCATTCTTGTAACATAGATGGGCAAAGATTAAAAGAAAATTACGGTAACAAAAGTTTATGAAACTGTGATTTCAAGTACGTGGTAATTCATAAACTATAATTACTGATTTCTATCTCATAATTCTTTTCGAAATTATAAAACACAGAAGAAAGTAAAAACTTACAATTTTACTAGATCGACAATCAATGATTTATTTTTGCAGTACAAGAATAGAAGACAACACTGTGGCATTTCTGCACCGATTATGGCATTTTTAAACAGAGGGTACTCCTTTTTGCAAAGATTTTAGACGGATCCACGTTCGGTGCCATCCCTATATTAGGCTACTTTTCTTAATTCGTTCTCTATCACAGCCGCTTAACTAACATTATGAACAACGCTGTAGTGTAATCCAATATATTTGAAGAGTTCCAGTGTCCTTCCATAAAAATCAATATATCAAATTCTTCGGCTCTTCGTGCACGGTGTGCGTCAAAACCGATACAATTAATTGTGCGTTGTTTGATCTCGCGATGCATGCCAATCCTATAATTTTATCGAGTCTCCGTTACATGACTATGTGCAACTGTGTGACACGAGTGATAGATTGTTACTCCGAATACGAGATTGGTACGTTTTATTCACTCGCTAGCATAAGTGACATAGTAGGTCTGTAAATATGAAACCGAAATTTGCACATACGTGGCGCCAACTGTCAATGCAGTTTCCGTCAAACCGCGTCATTGACGTCGTTTTCTTCTTTTGACACCTGACAAAGATTCTTCACTCATAACTGTACAAGTTTTATACAACAACATAGTTTTTAACGCGTTGATTGCCATGGTGGTCAACGATGACCGGCACTATTGCCTCGTTCAAAAATGATTATGATTACATTAATGTCACTGAAAGTTTTTATTATAAACATTTATTATCATGAAAGTTAACCAGATTGTAGTATGAGGTCGGAGCTTCATTATACAGTATCCAACAATTCTCTTTTATAACATTGATCACTTCTATGAATGAAACAGATGAAACTTGTCCGAAGTATAAAAAATTCGCCCTACATCGGCCAGATTTATTACTCGGTAGTTCTAGTGTTAAAAAGTATATTTCTTTTCGTATTATAATATACAATTTTTTAAATAAAAATGACTGCCAGGTCGTGGAAATAAATCAAATTGTAGTATGAGGTGGGAGCTTCGTTATACAGTAACCAACGATTCTCTTCAATGATCACTTCTTTAAATGGAACACATGAAACTCGTCTGAAGTATACAAAATTCGCTTGGCATTCAACGCGTTAATAACGTTGAAAATGTCGAATCTTGTGCATGGAAACTACGATTTGTGGACAGCATTAATTTTCTGTTGCCATTTGAAGAAAACTGCTGCTATAGATTGCCCCAATGAGGCAATACTTCTAA
Source organism: Agapostemon virescens (assembly GCA_028453745.1). Lineage (NCBI taxonomy): Eukaryota > Metazoa > Arthropoda > Insecta > Hymenoptera > Halictidae > Agapostemon > Agapostemon virescens. The sequence continues at coordinate 9,963,900 of CM052092.1, forward strand.
TAAAATATTTTGGTTTCATATTTATATGCTTTAATTACGTTAGAATTTTTATATTCGTCAGGAAATTAACCCTTTATCGACCGGATGCCTACCGATAAGACTTTCAATAATTGCGCTGTAACAAGATAATGCTTAAAAACTGTTTTTAAATTGTGATTTGTAACAAAATTATTAGTTAACGTTACTGCGAATATTTTTCTGATTCAACCATAAAAATTACTACCAGCTCTAAGAGAATGTTTTATAACCATAGAAAGTTGAAATAAGAAAAAACTACATAATATTCTTTTTCGCTTGATTATGGAATATATAAATTTTATATAATCATGCTGAATTAAATTCTATCGTCGAACACAGTAGTCAAACACACTTTCAAAAGTGACGCAAATTTTCTCTCAATTCGTGACGCCATTTACGACCTACAAGCTTTGAAATAGTTGACACAACAAAAAAATGGCAGTACTCACCTTTACACTTAATAGAATTTGTAACTAAACGAAGCTGAATCCATGTTCTTCGCGAGCCACGGCTGCGGTCGCGTATAAAATGATAGGTTTATGGGATTGGGTGGGCGAAAGGATGTGACGGGGGTAGGGGGCACTCGTCCAGAATATTATAGCGCCAATAATCAAATTATCAGATCGAAATCGTGCGTCGATCGTATACCATTCGAGCATTCAATAAGCGGACATCACGCACGATTCTGTCACATGATTTAGGTGCTTTATCGGCGAGGGTTCTGCGCGCAAATTCTCACACAGCCACGTGACTCGGACGGTATATACACGTCATGTATACGTCCGTGCAGCCGTGGAGCGTGATTTGTCAACCAATGAAAGGCGGTGAGGGCTAGTTAGAGCCGTATTCATTACAAATTATAGACCGTGGACCGGTTTTATGATACCGTAGGAACGCGAGTCATAGATAGAGGCACGGCGCGGCGCGCGCTTGTTTTGCGGTACACCCCCTTTTAATCCGCCACAAACGTTCATTTTCTGGCCAATTATCGTCAATTTTCGTTAGAACGAAGAACTCTCGCCCCTTTCCTCTCCACCGCCCCACGACCGCCTGTCGGGCCGCGCAGCCGGGATGAAATCTAAGCGCCGCCACCGCGCCGGTTCATCCTTGCGCCCTGCGAAACCTCTGATTTGCATCTCTCCGGTTCGCAGTGTTCGCGAACTTATTCATGCACGTCCGACCGCCCACGCTGATTTTGAAGGCTAACGAAAGGTGTGTGTTTTTCCGAACGACATTCTGCTTTGTTCTTTTTTTCACCGGCGAAACGTACAATAACAACCGACCAAGACGACCTTTCGTCGCTTTTAACTAAACGAAACGAAACATGGTCGTTTACCGATTTGTTTAGCCCTATAGGACAAATAGAGTACGTGGGTGTACACTCCCGGACGAAAAGACAGCACGCTTTTAAAATTAACGTAATTTTTATTTATTTAAAATTACAACCTAGGTTTTGTTTTTATACATTTTTGTAAAATACCTCTATAAACTTAGAAAAACGAGATTGAACTGAATTTCGCCAGTCTATACAATTTTATTTAAAAAGAAGGACTTTTAAGTAAATGCTGTGCGACAAAATGAGAGCACATTTAGCTTAAAATTACGTATAACAATAAATCGACGAATGATATTTAATGCTTAATATCTTGTGGCTCCTCCTTTACATTTAATAAAAGCCATAATTCTCTTTGGTAAAGATTTATAGAGTTTTTAAAATGGTTTTTTGCTTTAATTAAAAAAAATGGTTTTTTGCTTTAATTAAGAAAAATGAAAAAGAAAATTAGAAGTAGATCCCGAAGTATTAACAAAAAAGTTAACAATATGCAGTTGGATGTATTAAAAAATGGAAATGCATTATTAAAGTTCTGGAATGGTAATCATATTAGACACTAACGTCAAACTAAAATGCAATGTGTCCGCACGTGCTGGTACAATTGGAAATATTAATATTCCACTGAGTTGTAAATAATTCCATAAGTTGTCACACATTCAATTAAAACTAAACGGTGCTTCATAATTTAATGTCAATATATGATACATGCTCAATCACCATTAATAACTGCTACGCATATTTTTATTACCCTTGTTATGCAATTACTATTTGATAATTATTCAATGCTTGTAAAGGGAACGTGAGCATGGTTAAATATTTTATGTATGTTTACGGGCTTGTAGTAAAACAAATTTTTGTATGTGTGTGCCGCCGACGGTAAATGTTACGACCATTATTATTTTCATTAAAAAGAAAAGAAAATATTGATGTTAAAAATTATGGAACGGTTACAGTAAACGACTGAATACATATAACTACAAACATTGCAGTTCTTTTATAAGAATATTTGTTATCTTTTCTTTTATTATCAATTCTATGCGATATGCGCCAAACTTTCTAATTTTTTAATACAAAACAATCGATTTTTATGCAAAATAAAAATTATCTGCATTAATTGCAAGATGCAGGAGTTACGTAGATATATCTATTCCCTTTTTAAATAATTCTAATAAGTTGAAAATAAGATATCTACGTTTTTAAATTGTTTATACGTTTTCACTGTTTCATATATCGTTTAATACATTCGCCCACAGTTTTTGATACCTACAATAATTTTCAGTTACAATTAACCCACGCAATTATCTTAAATTATATAATATATATACCGTTACAATATATCTTTGCTTTTAATTACAGAGTTCCATAAATAACATAAATTCTATAACATCATGCAATACATCAGGGACATAATTGGTCAGCTGTTCGCAAACATTGTCTCTTCCCCAGTGACGAAAATGATACGTGGTTAGATCAATATATCTGTACCTCCGAACGAACCTCTTATTTGCGCGTCTAAATTATCTGATGAACTCCTCTATTACGGGCATTCATTCGTTAGACACTCGAATAATTGCAGGCACGATCGTAATCTCGGTATCACATTATTATCCTCCGAAAATACAGTGTCACTTGATAGTCACGGGATCCTGTAACGTATCTCTTCGTCTAAGCCATCACAAGAAAACTGAGATTTTTGCAGTTTAAAACACGCGATGAAAAAATACTCACAATATCACCGAGACAATCTAATAACCAATCTGGATTTTATTCACTTATGACAAAAATGAGTAGGGAATACCTAAAATAGTAGAAACAAGAACATTAGATTTACGGAGCACTAAGAGCGACTATTTCAAATTACTTTACAAACATAAGCCATTTGTTACAATATATACTCACAGGAATAAAGTTTGTCGAATAATTCTTCACAGATGCATTTTCTCAATAATCGCAAGTTAACATTTAGCGGCCGGCCTTTCGTGTAATACGTGTTTTGACAGAAATGCTAGTCCCCGCAGCGGGGCCTTTCAGGCCTTAAGGGTTAAAGATATTTGGAAGCGCCATTTTGACGCGTCCCGTAAACCTAGCGTCAAAAGAATATAAGAATGCATTATTTCATTATTTTCAATTTACTAAACATCTCTTTTGTAAAGTTCAATTTTCCTTTACTAATTTCAGCTCTGCAGATTCTTCAGTAGTTTTCTGTTAACATAAAATTATGATTTTGATATTTGACTCTTGCTTCTCGCAGTTACTGTAAAAAGATGTTCATCTTGCCTAAAAGTTTGCAGTCTAGTAATCGTATTAGTTCAGTAATTTCGTGCTACGTCGTGTTCGTGCAATTATCCAATCTAGATCGAGCATACGACATATTTACATGAACTTTCACTCGGTCTAACTTAGATAAGAACAACATTGTACAATATACAATTTGGTTAACACTAGAACTACCAGACCAGTCAAAATGACTGGTTCATAATTTTTTCTTTCACAATTTCAGAAATGATAAAAGTATCTTCTTTGGAAAGTTTCGAATAAATTTTTTCATTGAAGCAGACATTGTAATAAAAATAGGACAAGGTCTTGTCATTATTACCAGATAATATACATCAGTCCGTTTGTTACTCGGTAATTCTAGTGTTAATAGTTACAACCGACTCTCGATCATGTTAATTTTTATACGAGTTCCCAAAACTCGACCGATTCATTCGACGGCCGGGTCTGAACTAGACAAGAGACTATGTTAGCCGAGTTATACTTGTTGTTAATATCTTTCGAGAAAACCTGCCCCACCACGTCCGTTGGCCCCGGGAGCAAGAGGGTGCAACGAATCCTCGCGTCTTTTTCTTCGTCGATGTACGATCATGGAAAGAGGGAGGGCTTGAAAACGCGCGCGCGTCCTACCCCTTCCTGACCCCCATCCCAACCTCTTTCAACCCCTTTCCCCTCCCCTCAACGAAGCCGATATCGCCTATCCACCTATCCCCGTCCGGCGCAATCAAAGATTTACAGGAATAAATAGTAAATAGAGAGAAAGCCGGAGAGGGAAGCACTAGGAACCAATTATTACTTTCCCTGTGCGTGTATTTTAACATTATATTACACTCGGATTGGTTTCTTATGAAATTTTTTATGGGCCATGCCGGTCGCTTTGATGAGAGAGACTCCCTCTTTATTGAACTTTCAATACCTCCAGGAAATGAAACGGTTTTAATGATTTAGGAATTGATTTATTACATCTCTTCGTTCCGCGGAAAGGCGACGACGACGACGACGACGAAGACGACGAAGATAACGATGACGTTGCGACCGGGTGGACCCTTTATTAGCACTACCCCTTCTTCTGGACTCAAGAATCGTTTTTCTTCGGGTTGCAGTTGTTTCGCAAATACGTCTCGTTGCTCAGCTTCACCAATGATCAGTACTCGAGAATCATTCGGTAGCAGAGAATGATTCTCTGGGAAAACTCGGGTTTAGAGCGAGCGTGGAATCGTAGGCTCTCGGGCTAGGAAGCCAGGAGGCGTTGCAACTACAGAGGATGGAACACAGGGAGAGATAGGAAGTTCGAAGGAACTATGCCTAATAAACGTTTCCACTTGAACAGGAGGGACGCGTGTTCCTCCAGCGAATTTCCAGCGGAGTCTAACTGAGGAAGTAGACCCTCTCGACCATTCTTCCGACGACGTAACGAGAGAGAGGGAGAGAGAGAGAGAGAAAGAGAGGGCAAGGGGAGAGCACGAAGAGGAGAGAGGTGGGGTTTCGGGAAAACTCCCTTTCCTTCTGGTTCTCAACGGTTTCCCTTCCTTCCTCCCTCCGGATGGAACCGATATACCGAACATATAGGTGTCTCGTCACCGTATCACCTATCCACCCACCTACCCTTTGGGCGGAGGGAGGTCCTGAATAGTGTTGGTAGCTGCAGGAGGGAGACGAAGGAAGGTGGAAGACGCCTGAGCTGTTAGTAGGGTCTTTTGGTTGAAAAAGGGGGCGCGCATGCGCCCTTGGCGCACCAAGTCAGAGCCACTCCCGATCGCCAATGACCGTCCAACACGATCCTCGAAGTGATCCTACCACCGCTTCAGTCTGACGTCCGCATCCGCACAGACGACAACCCTTTATCTCGAGCCTCTCTCGGGGTATGCAGTCTGACGAGTTACGCGTGTCAGAGTACACCCTCGATTCGAACCAGCTCGAAAATCATTTCTTAGGTCTTTCGTAGAGTGTCTTTTGCTCGCGTCGTAATTTCGAAGCAACTCTAATTAACTTGTTTCACTGACAATGGAAACATCTCCTCTCCCGCGACATTCTCGTCTGACGATAGACAGCGTACTCGATCATCCTTTGAGGATTCGCAAGGGCTCTAGTAATATACCGGGACACGTTATCGACTGTTCTACGTGTCCCCCGAAACCGATAATTACTCGGTTCCTCATGGTGTTTTCCTCGTGGAGTGATTATAGCGACTCTGGTGTAGAGCGTCTCTGCTAGTTCGAACTTTCTTCTGCGACTTTCCTGGTAACTAATCTTCTGCGTGTATATCGTACTTTCTTTAAACGTTGGACGATTTTCATAGTTATTATATTCTGACACCCTAACGGAGTCTATTTAGTTATCCTCATCTCTCTTTCTCTCTCAGTTTATAGTTTAACAATTTATTCCAGTTCTCCAGATAGTATAAATGTCTACCGAATTTCACAAGTTTCTATCAAGAATAGATTTTTCTTTGAATTTGTTATCACGTTTTAATAGATTTACGGAGGTATCGGTTCTGCTACCTGTCTCACTCTGTGTTAATTGTGTGTAACAATCTCCCCCTAGTTTCTCAGATAGAACTGGAAAGGTATCTACCGGACTTAACCGTGTCAGGTGATTTCGCTTTCCCTCTTTTTTTTCCTAGATTAGATTTCCGCGCACGTTTCTTTTCTGGTCCCCTCGAAATCGGCAGGTGATCGTACGCAATTAACGAGTGTTCTCGGTCGGAGTTAGCTAGCTGGAAAAAGCGGGGCAGTGCTTCCGAGGCCATGACCCATCCCGTTGTCTCATTCATTTTTAATTGTACGTTGCCGATAATGGCACCTGGCTCTGCTCCGTTTCATGCGGGTACGCACATGACACGTCACGTGGGGACGGACCACGAGTCGTTCGCTCTCGTACAGCACGGTTGCTGTTGCACGTGACATCGCGACTTCCTCGCGAAACGTCGCTGAGAAAAGTGGGGTCATCGTGCTTTAAATTGTGAACCGAACCTGCCGCTCTCTGTGACCCGTTTGTTCGGTAACGAGCGAGTACGCGAGATCGACCGGCCGTGCGGGTAATCGCGACCGTGTTCCCCGAACAATCTGCGAACGGTGCTGATCTGTCCGACCATCGCGGTAAGTAACCACTGAACTTTTATAGAGTCGATCTGAGAGCCGATTCGAGAACGTGCACCCGCGAAAAACGTTAGCCATTTATCGCAGCTCTTTCAGAATGAACGATAGAATATTTAAGAAACGGACGTTCTTTACAAAGTTCGAAGGTAATCGTTTCTTCCTATTTTTTCAAAGAACTGATAGGTATCAGTGAACCAGATTAGTCTAAACTGTAATGTTAAACTATATTTTCTTTTTTGCGTTCATACGTTTTTGTGAATATTTCTGTTTTATAGCTTACATCAGTGATAATCTAACTTTTAAAAAAGAGACGATAGTATCCGGAAAATAAAACGGAAACTTATTGGAAATTTTGAAGACACTTGTATCATAAATATCTTTAAAGAAACAGTAAAAAATAAACCGTAAAGAATGATTTGAACATTCTTTAGGAAATGCAAGGTTTTTTCACTTGACCACCGTCGTTGTATGTTATGAGAATCAAAAGAACCTGAGATCTAAGTGTGGACATGTGATCGTTATAGATCGTCTTGTTAAATTTCAATTTTTTACACTCATTTGCTTCTCCTCAGTATTCTTTTCTTGCACACTTTAAATTAGCGAACTTCTGTTGAACTTCGTACATGGACAACAGCGTTTAGAAAATAAAATAACTGCTTAAGAATATCAAAGATACTCATTTTATATATAGGTAACTCTTAAATTCTCCAAGATATTTGAAAATTTTTCATGAGAAAAAAATCATTCTCCAAATGTGTTTTCCGAATCTAAAGAAACCTAAAGATCCTGAAAAACATCGTTGTATTGAAATGCGTTTTTTACTCGCGTACAATTTTCTGAATTGTCTTGTTTTACACTCTGAATTAGCAACATTTGTTACGTTGATAGATTTACATTTCACAGAAGTACATGTTGCAACGCAGTCTGAAAGAAAAGAAATATTTGTAGAATATTAATCGTCTGACTGTAGTGTATAAAAATTGTCAATAGATTCAACAGTTTCTACCGATTAAATTAAATGCGTACCTAGACAAGTAGAAAGGCAAATATGTCTGTCAGAAGTACCACCGAAAAATTAACAAAATGTATGACTGCAGTAGTAAATCAAAAATGATTAATCACACAATTATAAAAATAGTTTATCGTTCAAGGGTTAAAAACAGAAGATGGATGAACGAATAATGATTGTATTTAGATTGCGGATGTTTATGCAAAATAAAAATTCTCTACTGCAATTGCAAGTAATTGTAAGACTAAATAAAAATTCCAGTTCTTTCTTATATAACTTAAACAATCTCAAATTAATTCGTCAAATATCTCGTTTTCAAAGTCTAATTATAAACATTTTGAATCGCGATACTTGGTCTTTAGACTAGAAGAGGATATTAATATGTCTATTACAATGAATAAATAAATTGCTAGCATCAGTTGATAAAATTTTGCGAAAGAAAGTACGAAGCGGATCCACCCGTCTTACAACAAGGGAAGAAACATGTGTACCGTTTTTCCCCATGCTAAAAGCGAGCACGAAGTTTGAATAGCGCCTATTGTGAAGACACTTCTTCATTAAACAGTTTCAAACTCACTATTAATACAGTTTCAATTGTCAGAAACTCCCACGCCGATAGTCCAACTATCATGGCACGTAACTGCTGAACTCTTCGGGCGATTAAACGCGTATAATTTGTGAAGTCGTTCCCTCGCGTCCTAAGTAACATATTAAATCATTTTCCGAGCAATTGAAGGAGAAATTGTTGGCCGTCGTCGCTCTCTGCCGCGTCTCACCCTTTCTCTCTCTCTCTCTCTTTCTCTCTCCCTTTCTCCCCTCTACCGCTACCGATTCGTTACATCGTATGGATTTTCGGCAGCCGTTCAAGCAACAAAAAGTAACTCGCCAATCGGAGGGAAAAGTGGATTTTGCGAATCGATACACGAATTTTAATTTAAACTGGAGCCTCCCTTTCGCAATCGGATCTCGCGGCTTAAATAACTTTGTAATCGTCCGCACAGACAGATAAAGCGGTGTTTGTGATTGGGAGTTTCAATTAGAAGCCACTTCGTGTTCCGAAGAAAATTTTAAGAGTCCGGCGAAATTGATTCCTCGTCGTGGATTACCTCCGGCTCGCAAATATTTTAACAACCGGCGTTGTTCGGCTCGCGGAAATATCCGAAAGTTCGTTTGTTCAAACTTCCGCTCGTATCTTCTATATACCAAGCTTTCTCCTATTGCGATTTTTTCATTTTTGTTTAATTAATACACTTTTCGATACCTCATCCGGCGAAACGTACACGCCACGCTTCTAACTAGTAACCGAAATTATCGGGAAAATAAATAAAAATCGGGCAACTCCAGCGAAAATCTGTCACAGATCTTTTGTCTCGCTGTCTGGAACAGCGTTAAAGTGAAACAAATTGTAACCGGATTTTTTAAAAATCGTTTCATAAATTCGATTTGATCATCCCTAGGAGGCTCATTTTAACGATGACAGTCATGGCTAGATACATTAAAATCTTTAGTCAGTCGATTCTTTTTATATTTTTGAAAACCTATGTCTTTGACAGTGGCGCTGGTCCTATCCTTGCAAGTATTATAAGAAGCCAGAGTTACGAATTAATTGGTAGAAATTTTAAATTCAAGTGGGTTACGGTTGTAACTTTTGGTCAGAGTTGGCCTGGTTTCAGCCCTTCGATTGTCAAAAATGTGAGAATCATGCGAGTTCTTATTATTAGTTATGCATCATCGTCTATGTAAAAGAAATTTTCAAATAAAATAATAACAGACAGCTCAAGTTACAATTAACTTAAAAGTAAGTGAAAATAAAATAATTAAAAATAATTCTTTAACAAATTGTAGCGTTGTAATCCACTAGCGAAAATGGCATTAAAATATTTGTGAAGTTCGTTTGTGACCGTTTCGTCAAACAGTTCAAGCTAATATTCATACTTTATAACAAAATTGTCTAATAGACAATTTTATTTTTCTCGTTGCTGTTGGAAAAAACCAGACTCTCAAATAGTAGAACTTTCGTGTTTCTTTAAAAATTCAGTTGCGAATACCATGTTCGTTACACGAGCACTTCCGGTCGGTGAAAATAATCTCATCCTTGAAAGATTGCATACTAATTTCTTAATTCGCGAAAACGAGCAGAGTGACGACATCGGCTGTAGTTACAAGGTCAAGAAGATTCCCAAAGCCCGTCGAGGAACGTTCTTTCACTTTCTTGCGTACTTCAAACTATGCTTTATCGCGAAGGAGCCGAGAGGAACTTCTTCGTTTTTCGTTTAATGATCCACTGTCTACCCTGAGCAGAACGAAACGTCAGCAAAGTGTGCCGTTCAAGACGTTATGCTCATTTCCAAAGCAATTTCTACTCCAACTTTTCAGCTATCTCACTCTGTTTGGTCTCCTCCCACACCTCTTTCTTACTAAATTTTGAATTCGCAGCACAGTTTTTCGTTAATTCGTTTTTACTCTTCTCGCCGTACAGCTTTCTCCATCTTGTAAACTTTGTTAGCCCCTTCCATCTAATTGGTTTCAATAATTAATTTTTGTAATCGATTTCTACATCATTTTCTTTGTTACTAAAATGTTTAAAAACCTTCATTGTATTCAACAACTATTTAGACGAAAAATAAAATTTGTATTTGTGCTACTAGATCCTGGATCTTTCTGCAAATCCTCTGCATCAATTGCACGAAATATAAATCGAATAAAAGTGCCATTCTCCCTTCATCGATATTAATTAATTAAAAATAATATATTGACATTCTTAGCTCTAATATTCAATTTCAGAAAATCTACTTATATCAAATAATATTTTATTTAAATTTTAAAGAGGGTAATAACCTCTCTGTAGGACATAAACAAAATCTCCATCTTTCTTTTCTACAATTAAAATGAATAATAGTGATAGTATCTATATTAAATGCATCAAATTTCTTAATGATACGAATGCGACAAAAATGCTCTATGAATTAATAGGTAACATACAAAACTAAGCATAATTAAAATACATTTAAAACAAAGTAAAACATACATAAAAATGTACATATTGAATGTATGTTAATGTACATATTAAACGTTTTTAAACATGGCGACATTTTACAGGATATTTTATAGAAATGGTGGAACAATTTCAAAGCCATTTTATTGGTAACATAATATTTATTCGTGCAGAGGTAATGGGCAGCGTCTCCAAGATTACGCGAGCAGTATAAGTTGACTCTCTCTCGATCTAGAGATTCATTGCGATTCGAAGACATCTTCGAAAACGTATTCCGTGCAAGGAAAACTGTCGACGTTTTCCGAAGTAAGAACCTCTTTATAAGAGAGATTTTGTTTCGCCCCGTGTCATTCGATGTTCGTAGCCATTAACCGTTGCCAAGTTGTTCCGACTTGTTGGTTGATGCTGGGTTTACATTTCTTCTCAACATACCTGACTTTTGAAGTGCACCGCTTTTCTGTACAGCTATCACTTTCCTTCATTAATGCGGCTGCTGTATACTTTCGCAGTTTACCCTTTCAGCCACATTTTAAGATACCGTTAGGTAATTACTTGGCACACATATCGATAAACGCGTGCTACGAAATTCCTAGGGCTTTAGTAAAAATTATAAATATTAATGTTTGTGGCAAGAAATCATATTCTTTAACTAGTAATACTTTCTTATTGGTTCATTTATAGAAAACATAGCAATTTGCAATATTTAGATGGATACAACGAATAGGCTAAAATTTTAAGTGTCAATTACAATTTTTAATCATTGTTTAAAGTCTGTGATCGTTGGTTAATAATTTTTTAAATACAGTTCCTTCAGCAGCAACGGCAATGGTAATTTTATGGTTTCGCTTAGGATTATTATATAAAATATGAATTTTAAGCTTCTGTATGGTTCAGCAGATTTATTGAAAATCCTATTAATAGGCGTTCGATAGATAAATTGTTAAAATAGATTATTGCTCGGCATTAGTGACGTAATACTATAATGCAGTTTGGAAAACGTATATCCTAAACGTGCGTTTATAAATTACTGTGACGTGATTTCTAGAATTTCGGTAATTCTAGAACATGAGCTAGGTGTGTTGTTAAAATCCGGTGATAATGGGATATACCATGATTTACAATCTAACAATACAATGTGAAGGTGTTAATAGAGATACACGAGAAAAGCTGCGACAATCTAATAACACGTGATCCCCAATAATCGCTGTTTATTGTGTCCACCGTTAAAATATCCGAATAGTGGATCTTTCGACTATAAAGATTAAAGAAAATCGATAGATATTCTGATAGCCGGGTGGGAAAGTCGCAGGTGTTACGGCAAGCGAAGTAAGCCTCGATGTAATTTCTGGCAGCGGAGATAGTGAGACAAAGATGGCGGAAAAGCAAAGCAAAAGAGCCAAGGGATAGATGAACCCAAGAATTTATGGGGACTGGTCAAGATAAAATCAAACGAAACTTTATTCGTAGTTTTAACGGTTGCACTTTAATAATTAAAATATACTCTTCTTACATACACTTCTCCCGCAGTGCACAATGTTCACTTTATAGTAAAACTTCCCCATTTTATTCTATAAATTGTAGTTACAGAGAAGAAAAATTTGGCATCTTTAACATAACCTGAAAATAAATCTACATTCGTAATTTATCAGATTATTAGATTGTCCCATAAATTCGTGCCGCGGTAAACTTTATAGGCGTGTTTCAAATATTAATCAAATAATATAACGGTAAATGAATTTTTATGTAAAACAAAAATATTTCAAGTTTATTTCAATAAGTAGGAGTAAAGAACGAATTTATTTCGAGTTTCATTTATTTTTATAGGTTTGAAATAATAATAGTTTCAATAAAATTTTTGCGATAATGTGTAAAACTTGCAGTCTAATAATTATATTATATAGTCATCCAGATTTATTTGAGGTGTAATTTTAAAATGCTATAACATAGTTCGTACTTAACATTATCAATCGAAATGGGATCCATTAGATCACCATATACATTAAGTCATACATTGAGTCTTTCAATAACGTATAATAAACAATTTAAACAATATAATCATCATCGGAAGATATATAAATAAAATCTGCGCAACGTACAATGTATACATAAAAAAGATTTAAAATTATTTACGATTTCAAATCAATCAAATTGACATATTCCGAGTACACGTGTGTCGAAACAGGGAAATGAAATATCTGTTGTTAAAAAATCTTCAGGAAGTTTTCAGTTTCATTGAAGTTCGCTAAAACATTCAATAATATTAATAAGTTTCTCTTTGACGCCCACTCTCGAGACTTTCCCTCTAATAGAGCTCCTTAACAACTTTCCGAGGTCATTGTTTTATTTGTTTCCTACATTTTACGTACTACCTGTTCTCGTTTCGTCTATTATACTATCATTTGTGCCAAGGTCAACTTCTTTCGCGCAGCTTTCATTGCACGCTTCTGTTGCTTTGGTTTTTCTTTCATTATAGAAACAACGTGTTAAAAACTATGCTGTTGTATGAAACTTGTATAGTTGTGAGTGAAGAATCTTTATCAGATGTCAACCTAGAAAAATGGCGTTAATGACGCTGTCTGGCGGTAACTTCATTGACAGTCAACGCCAAGTATGGACAAATTTCGGTTTCATATTTACAGACCTGATAGACTGCTGGTTTTATGCAATTGTTTGTAAACTACAAAGTTAAGTGCATCAATATATTATTTCAAATTTGTATAAGTGACCAGAGAAAAGCAAAACTTTATACTCAGCTGTCTTGTTTATTGCAAACGATGCAGAAAAATTTTATTTTGCTTAAAGATTCGCAAATTGTTGGCAACAATCTTGTTTTCTTTGATCAATAAGTGTTCCTTAAATATAAGTCCTGTTTAATTAACACTAAAACTATCGAGTAATAAATCCAACCGATTTATATTGCTTTGTAATAATGACAAAATTGCATCCATTCAGATCTCGTACAATTTTTATCCTAATGTCTGTTTCAATGAAGAAATTCATTCGAAAATTTCTGGTGAAAATGGTTTTATAACTTCAGTAATTGTAAACGAATAAATCTAGTGCTAGCGTTAACATTATAGTGAAAAATCGATCGCTTCATGTGCAACAACCTAATACCTGCTACTCCTCTTATTTAATTGATAGCCTCTTAACCGATAGTAAGTCAATGTTTATTCCAGCCCCCCGTGATTCATCAATGCCCCATCAAGTTGATGAAACTGCGTGAAACGCGGTAGCGGAGCGTTGTTATATGGGACGAGTGTGTGCCTCCGTAAAACTAGCCGCCACAGAAAGCAACGAAAATATCGAGAACCTTTCGAAATCATTCGCGTAGACGTAAAGGAATTTCACAGTGGGAAGTAGAAAGCAGTTTCGCGGATCGAGTTTTGCTCGTAGAAAAAGCAATACTTGACGCTTGCGAAAACGGATTCGTTTTAACGCAGCGTTGCCCGCTAATGCTTTCATTTACTTGATTAAGTGGACTCGTCGCACGCATTGTACCACATAAATTCACAATCATCCAAGTCGGAACAACAACGTTCTTGTTTAACCTTTAAATATTTGCACCGGATATTTGCAGTTTCGAAACTTAAAATTTACTATTCGCAAATATAAACGAAGTTTTCATCTCTGCCGATAAACATTTATTTCGGACTAAAGTAGTTGGTTCGTTAACACTAGAACTACCGAACAATAAATCCAACACTATATACATCGCTTTGTAATAATAACGAGACTGCGTCTATTAAAACTTCATACAATACTTATTGTAAAATATACGTCATTAACCTCTTAGGCACTGTGCGCCACTATAGTGGCTTTCGCGGATGCCATCTCTTTCAATTGTATTATTAATTATTATACATATATCATATTGTTAAGAAAAATTATAATTTTATGATCAAACACTTCATTCTAATGTACTCGTGTAGAGAAAATCATTATACAGAGAAACATCCCCGCGCAAAATTCAGTCGTGCCTAAGAGGTTAAGGAAGTACCGAAAATTTCGGAGGAAAACATTTTTATAATTTCAATAATTGCGAAAGAAAAAACTAGGGACCAGTCAAAATGATTGATTTGATAGTTCCAGTGTTAGTGAAAATATTCTTGTAGGTTAGGGCCGTGTGAAAATTTGTGCAAGCAAATGCGCAGAGAATGGAGTCCGAATAATTGAAGCTTAATAATATGATGACATTAATGCTTCTATGATTAGTAGTTCTCTATGAAAATTGTATTTCAGTTGCAGCTATCAATTTGTATGTACAATGCAATTGTTGCCATTTGCTCGTGTTTCGCGAGTACGTGTCAACTCGATTCTTGGTTTACGGAGTTCCTAGCATCGGATGTAACGATTTTTATGCTAATGAATATTTTTAGGGAGTTTTTTTCCTTCAAAGGAAATAGTTCTACTTTAAAATTTTACGGCTTGCGGGTTCGAGGAACTTCTCCTCTCCCTTCCTCCCTTGAGATTCCAGAGGTTAATGCTCTGTCTATAGCAACAGGTTCGTGCATTATGCATGTGTGTGCATACATAAAAGTATTGTAGCACTAATACCGTCGATATTAAATTATTCAAAGTCACCGCCTTCCATATAATTTACTAAAACGTAGTTTGTCTAGGCGATACGTTGTCACTAATGAAATCCTTGTGTATCCTGATTGGCCGTGTGTGCAACTGTGTATGGGAGCTAATTACGAAAATAGTAATCGATGCTGTTGCTGCTCTGAATAACTGATGATAATCTTCGTGGGTGAGGCATAATGCGATCGTAAAGTCGGATCTTCGTGGTTTGCTGTTCAGCAAAAGATTATAGTAAAACGTGTTAAATGTATTTCAGTCTGACAATTTTTCTATTTTTAGACAAGCAGAAACTTAAAAAGCAGACTTGTATTCTTACGGAAAATAAAAATGGGTTTTAACGAGTTGGGATTGATGCAACAGTATTTTTATGTTCTTTAATAGTTCTTACAGTTTGCATAAATAAATGCACGGGATCTCTGGTTTTCGCGTTGGTAGCTTTATTAGACTGTGATTTTAAATATTTTTGAAAAAATGGATGACTGCTAAACAAGATATTTTATATTTTCTAACTTAAATATTATTCATAGAAGGAATATATTTTCATGCAATTTTTAACTATTTCGCATTAAGATCTGTGAACGTTACAATTATGAATTGTGTATATGTTCTGCTGCATTTTAAGACATCAAGAATTATAAAAGAACGTTAATGACATCGTGGTGGTTTTTACTTTATTCTGACGAAATAAATATATTTTCATTTGACAAAATTGGACAAAATGAATCGGAAGAGTTCGTATATGCTGTCTGAAAGACGCGTTAATGTGTTAAATGAAAAGCTCGGTCAACAATTCTTATAATTGTTGCTAACTAATTACCTCCATCGTCTAAATTTTCGTACGAACGAAAGCGACAGAAACGCAACAGCGATTTTACCTTTGCACGTTTTCAAGAGACTTTTTCACCGCGTTGTATTTATAAGCGAGCACAAAACGCGGGAGAAACGTTGAACAAATATTTCGAGGAATTAACAACCGAGAATTGTGTCGGAGAATTTATCCGCTTCGTTAAAAAATAAATTGTTGGTGCACGGCCAGGCGGTGCACGGCGATGAAACAAGCTTCGCGAGTAATGTGGTTATTACATACGGTGAGGATTGTTTATCGTCAAGTCTTTCAAGTGCGTCGGATATAATTATAATAAATAAAATTGAGTTCTGTGTAATTAACCTCTCCGTGCCGTTTCACGTGTTTTCTTTGCGTATGATGGGACGATAGACTGTGCTACGAGTTCTTTAAACATGAAATAGGACCTCCTGTACGATTTGAAATTTCACCACTTATTGGACGATTAAATAAACAATTAAATAACCAAATCAAAATGGTCCGGGTCTTGAAAAATGTGTTCGTTGTTTTAGCGATTTCAGAAAGTCGAAAATAGTATCTTCGCAGATACTATTTTATACTTCATAAATTCGTTTTCAGTTTCATAAAAGCACAAAATCTGCAGTTTAATGAACATTTTTAAATCTGCGAATTACTTCAGCACCTATTCTACGATATTATTAAAAAATTCTGCAATAATTTCTTCGAAGGTAATAAGGCAATTTGTATTCCTTGTAGATTTACGTTTACTTTATGATTAATTATTTATAACAGAAGAATTTAACTTTCTTCCGAATTGAAAAATATGAATAATACTCATATTTACTGTTACGACCACTCTGAGATATTTTTAAAATTCAGGATATTAACAGAGAAAAATTAGAGTGTAGTTTAATTAAAGTATAGTGTTCCAGAAGCCATCCAGAATCTTGAATCCTGGAAGAAAACTTTAAATTAAAGAATCATCTTTTCAGGAAGAAATATTAAAATAGGTTCGGGAAAATTATTTGAAGAAAATATTTTCCATATTAGCATACACACGTAAAAATTTTTTATTTCAGCGCACGGCGTATATTCGAATCAAATTCACCATGCTTCATAGTTTTGCAACAATTTTACAAAATGGTACGCCATTTACTTCCTGAATCTTCTGCTCGAATTGTTTTTTTTTTTTTTTTCGATGGACGAGAGCAGTCGACGCTGTTTCGAACATTGAGCATCGAGGGAGAAAACAGTTTCCGGTGAAACTAAATATGCACGGCAAATAAATATCAGTGGCTGTTGGCGTGGTTCACTATTTTCCGCTTCAATTTGCTATGGTGTCCACAGTTTTCATAAAGACATCAATGGACATCGTACAGCCTCTCTACATTATCTATCAACTCCATACTGTTGTTTCCGACGAGTCTAAGTCGTACATTCTTTGTTTCAAGGTATTTAACCTTTGACACTTGCGACAAAAGGCAGCTTCCAAATTTTCATTACAGGCTCAGATGCAAAACTTAAAAATTGCGACAGTTGCCTGTTTCTTTGCAATTGTTACATAAAATTATTTACGCATTGCCAGGTAAATTAACACTAATCCAGACCACAAATGACTCTTTACAGATTTTCCATTTTACAATGAGTGAAGCTATAGGATTGTCTTTACAGGAATCGAATCAATAAACCTTTTTGTTCCATCGTACATTGTAATAAAAATTGCACAAAATGTTCACAAACATCACAAAATCAAAATTAGCCAATTTTACTGCCCGGTTAGTTCAGAGTTAATCCTTTCAACATTAACAAAAAAAATAAGTCCAGTTTGAGAAACATTTGTTCTTAAAGGATGTACAAATATTTTTAAATCTATCAAATGGTCCCATCAAGTTCTGGCTGCAAATATTTTTACATTCTCCGTGATTATTAACGAAAATCCATAGGGATTTAAAAAAGACGGAAACAGTTTGTGGAACGGGAAGGTGATCACATTTTTCCGTAATCTTTGAAGGTACGTTTCGCATATTAATTTCAGTGATAAATTAGTAAACCATGCGTGCTTACGAAACGACTTAATACATATGGGTAAAAATTCTATTTTATAATAAAACCGTAAAGCTTCGAATTAAGTGCATGTCGTATGTTGAAGGAATAAAAGTATTGTCTCGCTATGCCAACAGGAATTCTTTGAAAACCAAAATAGTTTCTGCTTGGAGAGAAAACAAAATCGTTTCGAAGAAAACCCGATAAAAGAAGAACGAAAAATAACCGCTGCAGGACGGAACAAATTGTAGAATAAATAATCTGAAGTGTATCGTTTGACTTGCCGTGGTAAATTTACTGTAACTTTTAGTTTCCGTGAAAATTCGCAATCTAATGAAAAGAAAAGTCTAAAAGGATTTGAAGATACCTAAGAATTATTAATATTCGAATTTAGCATTTACTACGATTTTTATTTTCTGCGACAGTTCGCAATCTAATGAAAAGTAAAGTTTAAAAGGATTTGAAGATACCTAATAATTATTCATATTCATATTTAGCATTTCCTGCGATTTTTATTTTCCACGAAGGTTCGCAATCTAATGAAAAGTAATCTCGAGCGATTTGAAGGTACCTAATAATTATTCATATTTAGCATTTCCTGCAATTTGTATGGTCCGCGAAGGTTCGCAATTTAATGAAAAGTAGTCTGGAACGACTTGAAGATACCCAATAATTATTCATTTTTAGTTAGTCTCTTTCCGAGTCCTTTCAGGCTACCGATATCCTTTGGAATAGCTTCGTCCCTTTTCTGTCCTTCGGCTCTTTGTTTCATAGTATGCGTTCGTGAGTGGGTGAAACACGTGTGTGTTCACGTTGTGAGTAAGAACAACACGTGCCGCTCGGAGGAGCTCTTGTAACATCGTGTTTCCTCTGTAGTCGAGTACGTACGCAGGTACACCCCGTGTACACCGAGTATATCGATCCCGCGGGAATACACGGTGTGCGCGTATGTATTTATCACTCTAACAATTAGTTTAATTGTTTGTACAACTGGGTGACGCTCGTTCACAGACAACACCGTCGGCCTCGCTCTGCGCTATAGCGTAAGAAAATGGGGGATGAAAACGCTACTAACACATGCACAGGGTTCATTAATCTGCTGCAGCTTCGTCTAACAGCTCCTTGATCGCGTACCAACGAAATTCTCGCGTTTATAATAATTAGACCGTCGATTTTTTTGCGAAATTAAAATTGGCTACGTTCATTGCAAACATTTCATTCTTTCTTCTATAATTTTATCTTCAATAATTTTATAATTTCAAAGTTGTATGTAATCAATAATTTTAATTTGTTTACCGTTTGAAATCATGTGTGGTTATTTTTATTATAAACGCATAAGAGCCTAGGTTCAATATTTCCGTTCCATTAAATTGGCGACTCGGTATTCTTTGGATTTCTCTGGCTATTATTCTTTTCGGTATTCAATTTTATTACATTTCTTTAATTTACATTTACTATTTGCGGTCTTGCAACAGTTAAATATTTATCCATTTCTTAGATGCAGACATAGTGATATAAAAATCATGTTAAATAATGTGATGGAAATTTTCAGGGGTGCCTCAGTGTCTCCATTCCAGCGCCAAGGGTTAAGAGTGTCCGAATATTAATGCAACTGACCATGCAAATCTATAGCGACATTCGAATCAGCCTTCTTCGAATTCAATAAATATTTTTCTATTTTGTGAACGTCAACTAAAACAAAAGCGCGTCTTGAAACCGCTAACGAATTCGCCGGGCTGAAAATACCAGCAACGTGTAAAAAAATATTTTCTCGCGGAACCTGGCAACGCGAATGTTTTTGGCTGGTCGGGTAACTTTTCCCCGGGAAATTTTCGTTTGATCGGATCGTTGTTAGAAATATAGTACACAGTGCAATCCGTCGAAAAACTGATTAAATTAGCAACGTTCAGCAACCGGTTTATTCGATTAATCTGTCGCATTTTCAGCGAATTTAAATGATCAAAGAGTTCACTTGACTCTTCACCAAAATGTTCACCTGACTCTTGTATCATCAAAATTAATTCAAACAATTTTTATTTTGAATCTGCGGTTTGCATTGATCTATTTAGACAGTTAGATGAATTGAAATTAATATGCTTTAACCCTTTGCAATGCAGGCAAGTTTAATTTCGAAATCGAAATATTCATTCACATAGAATATTTCTATTATACATGGTTCATCTCCTTTCGTGTGTATTAAAGTTTATTATACTTGAATGCAAATACAGTAATGTAAAAGTTATTTTGAATAAGATTATAGCAATTTTTAACGTCGTCTTAGAATCCATTGGAGTGCTGAGAGTTAAGTTGGAACCTTGGAATTATTAGGTATAAGGGAAATTTTTGTTGTTTCTTTCCTGATTTGTTTAAAATCACTGATTTATGTGGTCCAATGCTGTTGTTTGGTGAACTGCAACCATGTTTGCAATATGAATTAGTTTGTTAATGTAAGTCTCAAATATTAAATAGTGATATAGGGTTTTCTTTCATTACAAAATAATCATTTCAATATTTTTTGTTTTTAATAGATTCTGGAACTTACTGCAGATTCCCCAAAATACACTGCAAAGGTTTTGCTGCTTGCACAACGTAATTTCTTATTTTGCTCAATATGCAGTGCTTCAAACGCTTTTTCAAATCGTATACTGTGGAATGGATTAATAATAGATTATAACAGGTTATTTAAAACGTACGCAAGTTTTGTTTCAGTTCGTTTCGATATTACCTACAAACTTTCAAAGTTGCATAATAAAAAGCGACCGTTATAGCGTAATACCAGATTCCCAGGCAGAGAAAAACGATCAAAAAGAAAAGGACAATGCGCTTCAATAGCAGCAACAGATCTTTCAGTGAAATTCTAAGATACTCTAAAACAAAACTTACATTTAAACGTCTGTGAAAACTTTCAAAAATGGGTTTCCTAAGCGAAACCTTCTTAGATTTAAAGATTAAAACTTCTTGTTTGTAATGACACCTCAACTATTATTGTACGGTCTTTTTAGTCGTGCTATGGCGTACTGCATGCTCTGCAGTACTATAAATGACAGAACTTTGCACAATGGAATACGTTCCTCATTTTAGTTCCATAAAAGATTGATAAAGATCGTACATTAATTTTGGAGAATTCATTGTAAACAGGAAGCTTCAATTCTCAAATCTGTGCGAGATTCATCTACGAGAAAAGTTTGTGTAACTTTTTGAAGACGTTCGAAACACTTTTAAGGAAAAATTAATTATTATTTTCTCATCTGCTACATCATGTAAAAGTTTAAGGTAAATGAACATTGCTTTGCGAAAACGGAGGCTTCGAGATTTGTAATAAGTCTAGGGTTATAGTTTATATTATTTATAATTCGGAGTTTATATTATTCGTTAAAAGACACAAAAAATATACAATGTAGTTTTCATTTAAAACTTGTGTTTAATTGTAAATGCTTCAGTTTACTAAAATTTGAAGACTGTATTACTCGTTTAAACAAACAAAAAATATAAAATGTAGTTTTTTTTTTTAAATTAAATGTTTAATTGTAAATGCTTCGATTTACTAAAATTTGAAGACTGTATTATTGCGAGGCTAACAAGATTTTATTCTGGCGATTACGTTTCCCATTGAAAGGGAGGCCGAATGTTTTTACGCACGTTTCGTAACAACATTATATCGTGACCAAGTTGAGTTTCTTTAACGAGTTCATTCTAGGAACGAATTAATAGGTGTTATCCCCTTGATAGAATTTAAGTAACGAGATTAAAACTAAAGGCCTTTTCCCGGGCAAGAAATTTTGTCTCTTGCCAGTCGACGACGTATTAAAATTCGATGGCCGAGGCTGTGGTGAGGGTCTCTCGTTCCGGGGTTAAAGGTTCTTATTATCATCCGAGCGATTATCCGAAAAAGCGACGCGCGACAGCGGAAAGGAATAATAATATTTACATTAATTTAGGCGATGAAACATTTTCAATTAGTCCGTCGGGAAGGGTTTCCCGCCGTGCACCGAGTCCCTTACGTTTGTCTTTCATTGGCCGTGTGCTTGATTGATAAGATTGCGCCAACAAAAGGATTTCGAAATTTCAATATTTTCTTCGATATCTAAGAAACATAATTCCACGTTGCATCGAACCTACAAAAACACATTGGTTACTATTGTGCAGAATTGTGGAAGCGGTCAAAAAAAACCTAAATCGGACCTGAACCATCAACCCTTAACCCTCGAAGCTGTTTGAATTCAAGATAGTTCTTCTGATCCAAAATATTTTCAATGTACAGGCTTTTTTTTTGTCTTACAAGTATGGTGTTCTTTTTATTATTACTTAGACTCGGCCAATACCAAAGTCAAGCTGATCAGTACCCGTTGCCAAGCCCAGCATCCAATAGCTGTGATTGGTTCACAGAAATACGATGAACATTTTTGCAAAGGAAAAGTACAACATTTCTAGGACACCCTGTATGAACTCCTCTCCTAGTCGAAGCATTGCTACAACTTGATGCCAAGAAACAATTTAAAAGAATTAAACAATTTAACATATTTCAATACTAAAACTACCGTGCATTAAAATTGACAGGGTGTATTAACTTACAAAAATCACGACAATTTAAAAAAATTTTTAAAACGTTTTTAAGAAAAAGATTGTATAAAGAAATTTATTCGATTGATTCTTAAGAAGGCAGTTTTATAACTTCAACCATTTAAATTCACTGTTATTTAATTAATCCTGGAAGGTTTCGCGTTAAATAATTTTTAAGTACTCGGTATTTGGAGAACCATGCGTACGCAGGTGTTAATTTGCTTGAAAATATTTTTAAACGATGGTGCGAGCACAAGGAAATAGGTGGTCGGTGGTAAAAAATAATTATGATCCGGTGGTAGCTGAACGTCGTTTGTGGTTAAGATCACGACCGGAAGGAAAGGAGTAAGCAAGGGGTCGCGGGGGACGTTTTGGGGGTGGTAGATGCGGTGGCCCGGTTCTCAAGTAACTCGGAATTAGGATTAAAGGTGGCCAAAAATTAAATCCTTATCTCGGCAGAGCCGACAAGCAGAGGGAGTACAGTCAAAGGGGTGCGAGCGGTTAAGGGAAGAAGGAGTTCTTAGGGTGGTTGCTCGCGCTGTCTCTGCAGGGTTGGTCCTTGAGAGGGCGACTCTTAATCTGACGCCAGCGCTGCAATTTCTTCCCATTAGCGGGCTCCTTCGCGATTAAACATTTGCATAATCTCGGGATGCTTGTTATAATTCGGTGACATAATATATATTTAAGAGCGTCGCGGGGATCAGCAATACGTGCGCGTATTTTCAGCTTCCAAAAATTTTTCTGATTCACGCCTGGCGAACATATTCTGGAAACTCAACTCTCGACGCCTTTATAAACGTATTTCGAACGATCAATTCTACGACACTGCATATCTCAATTCGTAACAACGAAAAGTTCTCCAGAACGCAATAGAAAATAGTAATTTTCCTATACGAGGTGGTTAATAATTTTTTTTTATACAAAATTATGAACTGCATCGATGGACAGATAAAATAATACACGATTCCGTTAAAAATTTAAAGTGGAAAATTTTTAAAATTAATTAAAAAAATTTTTAAAAGAAAATTTCATCCACACTTAAAAAACTATTAAAAAATAATTACGCTACTCTGAATACGTTTACTTAATCCTTAACACGTTGAATGCTATGTCAGTCCCTGGGGACTGATGGTATCAAATTTACAAATTAATATGTTATAGATAATTCATACAATAATTCATGCAAGGATTGAAACAGTTTTCGATGGCGTTAACCATTATGGAGATAATCGGCGGGATCGTTTGAAATGAACTATCCCATACATTTTTAGTTTCTCGTAGGTTTGTATCATTTGTGCCATGTAATTTAGATTTCCATCGGTGTGCGTCGATGGTACAAGCACGACAAGCTTGCTAAAATACTTTAAATCGTCGCTGAAGATGTAATTCTATGTTATTACACCAATTCCATCGATGAGAATAATCTGTTCAGTCAAAATTAACTCATATTACTCTGTTTCTTTACATCAATTTCACTCTGTGCATCAGTTGATTCACCTCACTTTGCTGAAATTGATATCATTACTCAATAAAAATAATAAATATTAAAATCAAGTTTACCGCTCATTGTGGAGCGAACTGCTAAGCATTCTAAATTGCAATTTCCTTTTGGGATTCGCATCTGAAAACGTGAAATTGCAGCCGAATGCGAAAGAATCGTGGTACAAACGTTCACAACGACGATACAAATTTAAAATTCATCGAGCAGAGTTTATACGGATTAATGTAATTGAATATTCATATTTTCAAATATCAACCGAACAGTTTGAATCGTTGAAAAGCTTCTCTGAAAATAATTTCCGCTGAAGCTCTACGCGCGCTCTCTCTCTCTCTCGCTCGCTCTCTCTTTCTCTCGCAGGACATGCAAACAACCAATAAAAAATATTTCACTTCGTATTGATGTTCACAGTTTCCTGTTTATTTCATTCATCGTCTCTAGCACTTCGTAATAATTCAAATCGCGCAATTGAAACCCACGGTACCTCGTTCAACGTGCCAGGAAGTCATTTATAACAATAATTGGAATTCAATGGAGCTACATGAACCCGCATATGAGTTTCTAATATACGACCTCATATATCGAGGCAATTGGACTCGAACACGATCGCCAAGCAACGCTTTAACGGGGAATTGCTCGTCCCTTTACCGAAAATAGTGGTAACGCGAAAGAATACAGTAATGCCTCGAAAAATGCACAAAAAGTCTGCAAGATATTTGCAACGAATTTACGGAACATTTATCAACATATTCCCAACATTTTTCCCACTAAAATGAGTCCAAACACAATATTTGGTAAAGAAATTTTCATCTCAACTATCCGAACTGATATTCGAATTGACGTTTAGTTCAATCTAAAGTTCGTAAATATATACACAACGTTTCGTTCTGCAGATCAGCAAAGATTTAATCTGGTACTTTAACTAATTAAATATCCCATTACCAAACACTTGTATTCGAATTACCAAGGTTCTATGCTAACAGGTAATCGATATTGTCTGAAATCTCTGAAAAAGATTCTGTCTGAGATCATTTTAACATTAAACTTACCGACCATTAAAATTGACTGGTGTACATTGTCTTATAAAAATTACAAGATTCAATATATTTGAAATTTTTTCGATTACTTTTATAATATAGGAACAAATAAAGCAATCTATTGAATTAAATTACCTATGAGGATAATTTTATATTTTCAGGAACTCTAAAATAAGAAATACGGTTTAAAAAATAATTACAAGCAAAAGCATTTTATCACAGGATAGCGACTCAATAGATTTCCACATTACGTAATAAAAATAGTGACAGATCAAGTAGTGTCTGTCCACGATATGTGCGACATTCTGATCCTAAAATGTTTATACAAATAAAGAGAGAGAGAGAGTATTGTAGAAAGATTCCATCGTAATCGATGACAACTTTTCAAACATTTCATTCCTCGCCGGGGACCAATCTGGTTTAACGCATATTACAGACGAATGTTAATGAAGGCTAATGGGATTCATAGGGGCCACACGCAAATAATGACGTTGCGCAATGCACGTGTATAATACAACAGTTATACAACAACTAGATTATGACGAACATCGACAATTTCCAGCGATACCTCCTGTCATTAAAAGTTTCGCTATTCGTATTCCCGACGCAGCGTGTTTCATTAAACGAATCCCAAACTTTGCAGTTCTACGCTCAATCGCCTTGAATGTATTTATTTCGTATTCTTTTTTTTTACCTTTGCAGTCACTGAAAATTCATCTTGAACGATTCTTTAACTCGATGCTGGGTTGCTTTGTGCAACAATCGCAGAACGAAGGACTCAATATTCAAACATAGGACTAGCTACAATACATAACCTATAATATATTAGAATAAATCAGAATATGCTACTAGAATATTCCAGAATATGCCAGAATGTACCAGAATAAACCATAATATAACAGAATGTACCATAATATACCAGACTGTACCATAATATACTCGAATTTACTACAATATATCGAAATATACCATGATATAATAGAATTTACTGGAAATATTTTTATCTTACTTCAACCGACTATTATCTACCCTTCAACCCTTTGCAGACGAGAATTTCTGGAAATATTTGAAATATCTTCTCTAGAAAGCAAAATCATATATTAAATTTTTTAATTGTGGGAAAAAATTAAAATCTATTCTTGTTTTTTATTAGTACAATAATTCAGTTACTTTTCTGCCATTTTAAAGATAGGAATACATACACCTAATGTCATCAATACGACGGCATTCGTTCTTAAAGGGTTAAACCTCATGTGCTTTTCAAAAATATTCTCATAAAGGTTCCTTACGCTTTAAATCAATAAATTATGTTTCATTTATAACCTAGCGTTTTAAACAAATTACATTACTGAGAGAAACTCACAAAAATGCAATTTCTTGGTTAACCAATAAAATTGCTAGAAAAGTATTAATAACATTAGTCTTCGATAAATTCGTTGAATCAGGATGTTGAACGAGGAGCAACTGATTATTATCCTGCAAGTCTGAAGCATTTGTAATAACAATAGGCGATAAACGACAGAATAAAAATAAGATCGACTTACTTTAAAATAAGAAACGGTTTTCGGTTTAACTGTCACCTCCGTGAACGGATGTAGAAAACTTTTGTTTTGTATAAATATCCACGAGTTTGCCGATCACGTAGAGATTCGCAAAGGGCCTAGAACTTACGAGTACCATAACGCGGCTCTGGTAGGACGGAACTAGTGAAAGTTCGACGCTTTTCCTATAAACCGATGGTTCAGCACGTTGGAAGAGCGGTTTGTGAGCCTCTGTTTGTTCACATCCCTATGAAATTGACTGACAACTCGCGTGTTCTGTGTGTCGCGTGTATACACACACGCGAATCCCTCGTTTCTCTCTAGAATATGATATAACTCGCACAATTTACTGCTCAAGTACCTGTGCACCGTTAGAAGACCAACCCGCGTCGCTCGGTGAATTTACCATTGCTCTTGATCCTCATACTTCGCGTTCGAATCGATCACAGATTATACGACGTGTGTCAACAAGAACCGGTACAATAGAGAGAGAGAGAGAGAGAGAGAGAGAGAGAGAGAGAGAGAGAGAGAGAGAGAGCCAACCGCGATTTCCACTTACCAGTAAAAATAAATCGAAAATGTGGAGGATTGTCCGAAAAGTTCGCGGTCCGTTTCTCCGCGGGTCGAGTGCATCGAGACAGAAGTTTGCGAATCTCCGTGATAAATGTATACGCGGTATATACAGTGGCTTGCGAAATTTGTTAACAGCTAAGCATCAAATTTATTCGACTAAATTACATTCAAAATCGTGAGTAGCGCCGTAGAGAATGCTAGAATTAACTAATTGGCTCTAGTACCTCGTTCATTGTAGCATCTGCTCGTTCTAGCATACATAGGAATATATGTGTGTAGGCGTAATCCGTTGCGAGCCCGTAATATGCAAAGTTAACAGTCGATACGATGATGCAGACAGGGAAAGTTTGATTTCAATTATTAAATGGAATATATGAGAAACGTAGGTGGAAATACATTATGGAAATTCGAGGAACTTAAGACGAACGTATAATTAATTTGTTTATTCGATACTTATAAACTCTGCTGTGAAATATATGCAAACGTTATTTGTGAGAATGTGTTAGAAGTTATGTCGATGGAAGAGAAGTGAAACTATTTTAGTTTTATTTAAATGAACCTCATTTTTTAAATTAGTTGCCATTAAATAATATAAAATGTTGTAACGTATTTACTTTTTGCCTCATTCGTTACTTATTGTCACAATAGGGACCACATGATTAATTTGTCTACGATATTTCATATACTTTGTAATATATTTGATGTATGTTTTCACAGTAAAGTTGCTGAAAATTCTTAGCAATGTTTAACCAACCAAATATTTCCTTACTACGTCTTCAGTAAACACATTCAAATAGGTATTATTTAAATAATTGCGTTAGATTTATAGCAATCTAAAACACACTTTTGTTCACCAAATTCGACTATCAGCAACTCCACGTGCAGACATTTTACTGTTCTTTATTACAAATTCATCAAGCACGTTCAAATAAGTAATATTTAAATAAATGCATTAAACTTATAGCAATCTGAAGCACATTCTTATAGATCAAGTTTGGCTGTCAGAATTTACAAGCTTATTAATTGAGTACAAAACAAGGGATGAACAGAAAAGAAGACTAGCATCATTTTTGACAGTGCAACAGCTTCTGCCAATCACATCGCCAACTTTTTATTTCGTTTCTTTTTTTATTCCGTTTCTATAGCTCGTTAATTAATTAAACGAGAAATCTCGTACTGATCCTGTGGAATTTAATATGTACAGTTCCTGATACAATTCCGCCTCTGTTATTATGCACAATGGAACAGGCTAGTTCTTTAATCATAAAAACAGTTACACCGTATTACCTGAAAGTGTACACCATTGTTTGCTATTAATTATCCAGGATTATACGCGCGGGGGTAGGGGGTGACAATAGGTGCTCAGTCTGGTGCCTTTATACGATTATTTCAATTTCGTTGATAGCACTGGTGACTCGACCGTTTCTCTTTGTTGATGAGAGACTCGCTGTCACACCAACAATATTACTGTTGCTGTTCCCTAGGAATTAATTGAATTCGATCGAAATCCCGACAGCATCGAGGGATTACGCATTTCTCTCTATCCCTTGCGCCTCTGACGAGTGCCGACAGTTTATGCTGTTTTTTTCACACCTTGTTTTACCCGACAGCATTTGATTTTTCGAATCTGATTTTATCTGTTTCGTGATGGCTTCGATAATCGAGCGCCGATGCACTTGGCGTAACGATTAGCTTCAATGACTATCCTATCGAGGTGTAATCTCTGCTGATAGCGAGCATCTTGTTAAAAACACTTTGTTCAATATGACACTGAAAAATATCTGAATCTTTCTCAATGAGAATTGATTTACCATTCTTCTTCGTGATTTAGGAAAGTAAAAAGTTTATTTATATGTTTCTTTAACAATCATTTACTAAAAAAGTAAATTAAAAATATTCATTGAAAAAGCGATGAATATCTGTTCATGATTAAAAATTTTCTAAGTATTCTAATAGATCAAGTAAATCGAAACATTTGACATAACATACCAGGATATACAAGAATGTGCAACAATGCACCAGGATATAATATAATTGTCTAGAATGTACTAGAATACATCATAATATACAATGTAATATATGATTATACTAGAATATACCAGAATATACTAGATTAAAGCAGAATATTCCAACATATGATATAACATAACAGGATATACAATAATATACTAAAATGCACCATGATAATCCAAAATATACTACAACAAAGCAGAATATACCAACATATGACATAACATACCAGAATATATAAGAATATGATAGAATGCACCAGGATATAATATAATTGACTAGAATGTACTAGAATACATCATAATACACATGATAATACAAGAATCTCTTAGAATATACCGGAATATACTCGAATAAATCAGAGTATACCAACACATGACATAACGTATCAGGATATACAAGAATGTGCTTAAAAAAAAAATATGATCGCGAATATGTAGACCACTTTGAGTGATTCGCTCTTCTTCTCTAACATTGTTTGTAATTTCAACCGAAAAAAGGTACATTTCGTTGCGTGAATTATCTTGTACACGCGTGAAATCCGCGGTCCACTTCTGCTACATTGTAGCAAGGATGAAACGATCCGGAAGGTTTGTCAATGAACGTTAGTTCGTGTTTCACGCGCAAAGAACAGCACGGTCAAGTTTCCCAAAGTGGATAGAACCGGAGTTTTAGAGTTTCGACCCGGTATCCTGTCTGCCACGTAAAATCGGTTCATAAATCGTCTTTCGACGGTAGTCTGGTGGTTCTTTGGTGATAAGGAAGCTGGTGCGGGACACGAGGCAGGGACTACATCGTGTATGTCGGTCGGCATAGCAAGGAGGAAAACTGTACTCACAAGCAGACGTATCGGAACGATGCCTAAGAAGCATAAAATCCGAAAATCCGTGAGATCCAAGCGATTTCGTTCTCTACTGCCTAGCCCCGTCCTTCTTTCGTCTTCTTATACCTCTTCTTTCTCTTTCTCTCTTTCTTTGATTCAGCCAGCCGGCCCCTAACCTCTTTCCGCCTACACCGAGATCTTCCTCCCCGAAACTCAATGCATTTAACACAGTCTGGTTTCCGGAACATTTTTGCGAAATCTCCGCCAAGCCGAAAGCAAGCTGGGGGTTTACCATAGACGTTGGGAATCCATCCACGAGATACGTCTCAGGTAAACGGAATGATTACTTCACTGTCCTCTCTTCTTCTTTCACTTCGACTCGATTCTTCCCTGACTTTATGCAAAGCGTAATATTTGGTTGTAAATTCTTTCTTGTCGTAACATTCTCAGCTTTGCCTTGGAAATCTGTCGATAGGAGTTCCTGTAACTATACTGTTCAAAAAGAAAAGCATTTTTTATTATTTTATAGCGATTAATACTAGAACTACCGAACAATAAATCCAACGACATACATTGCTTTGTAATAATAAAAAGACTGCATCTATTGAAGCTTCATATAATTCTTATTGCAACATGTACGCTACTAAAGAAGTACATCCAAAAATTTCTGATAAAAACATTTTTTATAACTTGAATAATTGCGAAAGAAAAAGCTAGAGACCAGTCAAATTGACTGGTTTGGTAGTTCTAGTGTTAAAATTGCTTTTGCTGTTGAAGAATCTATTAAAGAATCCACAGCCATCGATTTTTTGAAAATTATAAAGGGATTGTTTGCATCAAGTGGACTAAATGGTAAAGAAATCAATGTGATGGAAAAATAAGAAATTATTACACTGCGAATTTCATCTTTGGGAATGAAACTATAAATCAAAATTAGATTAATTCTCTATTTCTCGGAAGATAGAATTGTAAAGTGTAATATTAAGTTGGAAATTCCTGTTTGCGTTAACGTTCCTAACCCTCGCTTTACTCACTTGAATTGTTCATTCGTGTAAAGTTAACTCAACAAGAAAAATCAATGTAATACGAAGATAAAATTAGATATCTTTGGTGTAAAATTATTCGCGTGATTTATAACTAATAAAGCGAAGTATGGAATATACTATTGACTTAGAATCGGTGCGAAATTTGTCATCACAGTTAAAATTAATTTTACTTTCCATGGAAGCACTTCAGGAAGAATTTTGTAAAAAGATAGAAATAATTTAGTCGATTATTATCGGATAAGAAATACATTGAAAAGTGGAAAATTTGATTAATAACTGAATACTTTTACTGAGTTAAATAATTGGAGACATTCAATGTGGCATCGAATAAAAAATGTATTAGTAAACGTGGAAGTAAATATTTCCTGAAGTTTAATATTACATTATTACCTGTTTAATAATAAATTGCAAAATATTTCAATAAAATAATGTTTTAACTTGTTAGCAGTGTTACTTAATTCCATAAAATATGTCTGTTACGTGCAATATCAATTTTTCGAATAATTGGTGATCTACTGCGTTGCTCATACAGACTTTTGAGTATTTAATTAATATTTTGTAAATGTTCCCAATGGTATTGCTATTTGAAAAATCTATAGATAATAAGTAATCTAAAATACTATATTTTAAATTATGTATATTTCTGTTGATAAAAAATGTCGTTACATTCTTTACAAATTTTTCTAAAAGTTTTGCCATCTAATTTCTGGTTACATTCGATGAAAATCCTTTCCAGAGGAAACCAAATTAACGAAGATTTCGTATTATCAGCTGCTAGAATCTTGAGTTATTAGAGCTGAAGGCGTCGATTGGTGTTTCATCCCCATCATCCTTCATCATTCTTCTTGCGACTAACGGTCGGATAAACGTAGTCGATCATCTAACCCCAATCTCGCAACGCCTCATTCCATAATCAATTACTTTGAAGACCGAAGTGCATCCAATGATAACCAAATTATTCAATATAAATTTAAAACAGTCGCTGCTTAGTGGAGCTCCGATACTTGCTTAAATATAATCATACTTCTTTGCGTTATCAGGACCTCTCAAAGTGAGACCCGTTTTTTAACATTAATCGTGTTTTGTAAAAATATCACTGAATCTAGTTAAATTTCTCGTAATATTTATAATGGGGTGTGCTGGAATGCTGGGTGTAAGGAGTATTGTGCTTTACAATCCCAATAAAAAGCAACGTTACCTATGCATAGAAAACGTCAATTCGTAAAAAAGTTTCCAAAATGTGCCAAAAAATTGTGGCATGAAAGAACTAGGAAAAAGGCGAACAAATTGAAAGCATTCAGGACTTTACTTTTAATTAGACTGCGAACCTCCATGCAATATACAAATTTCAATGATTGAAATTTTACTTATTTTACTTTTATCGAAGATATAAAATTGCCTTCATAGAAATCTATTTTATTGCAATAAAAATCGCAAAAATTATAAATAAATTATATTTTGTCATTTATAGAAGATAATGTACACTAGTCAATTTTAATGCTAGATTAATGTTACATGCTACTTCCAATCAATAGGTATTAACCTGGAGTCGATGATTGTCTCTCGCGAAGTTTCTACGCATCGTCGCCTGTCCTCCTTAAAACCAAAAGTCGAATGAAGCTAGTCGATCATCCGACCCTAAACTCGTGACGCTTCACCCCATAAGCAACTCCTGTTAAGATCGAAATTCATCCAATTATCGTCGAATTCGGTCGGATATAAGTAAGCGTATCCGTGTTGCGAGAGGCACGGACTGTCGGCCCTGTAATCGAGGAACGAGAAACTCATGAAAGAAGCAACCTTATTTTCCACCCTTCGACGGTTCACCCTCAGCGAGACAACCCCCTGACGTCGATTCCTGCCGGTCGAAAAGAACGGGAAAGGCCGAAAGCCAAGTAAATCTGTTCCAATTCCCCTAGTTCCACCGGCTGAACGTCCCGTAGCCACGTTCACGCTTGTCCCTTACTTATTTCTTGCACCCTATGCGCTCCGTAGGCACTGGCTTACTTACTCCCTTAAGCCCGTTTCCATCGTCCCTGGCTTCTCTGGATATGACAACGCTTTCGCCGTTCTCCGACGGCTTTCATTAACCCTTGCTGGGAGTTAAAAATTTTCCAACTACTTCTTCGAGCATAAACCGAGTTTCAAATGTGCCACAATTTGCGAGTCGACCGCCACAATTTTCCAGAGATGAAATTCTCTGATGTAGAAAAACCTTAACGTACCTACATTGAAAATAATTCCATGTATTCAGCTGTTCAAGAATAAATTGGAATCAACATCGTACGAAATCTAAAGAAATTTAATTTTATCATTTTTATTAGGTAGTGCACATTACCCAGCTTAGGTTTCGGAAGCTTTAGTATTAAAACAATTTTATGCATTCTTCTGTTCAAGAATAAATTAAAATCAACATCATACGAAATCTAAAGAAATTTAATTTTATCATTTTTATTAGATAATGCACATTACCCAGCTTAGGTTTTAGAAGGTTTAATATTAAAATAATTCTATGTATTCTTAGCTTGTATTCTTACTTAACCCTTTATTATTTTAACCCTTTGCACTCAAAGCTATTTTAACTATAAAACCAAAGCATTTCTTCAGAGGTAGGATATTTTCATTCTACGTGAATTATTTCGTGTATTGCATATGGGTGTTTTTTAACTGTTACTCGTCCATACAACTGTTAAATTTTTATCAACTTCTTAGATGTAAAGATAGCAATGTTAAAATTGTTTTAAATAATAATATGTCAATTTTCAGTGGTACCTCAGATTCACCATTTGAATGCTAAGGGTTAAAGCAGATTATGCTGCTTTCTTCGGTGTTGGTATCATCAATCCTTAGATTTTTGTATTTTGTCTACAAGAATTGTTGGTTGGCTGTAAAAATGCATAAACTGTTTATTACAGTTTTATGACTTAAATTCTTGTAAATATAGAAATAAAAAACAAACATCTTTTTCCTGTCTGGTAGTTGTAGTATTAATTTGCATTTAATATAAACAATACAGTTATTTACAGATACGTATTTAATAAAACTACGAGGGGCGAATGTGTAGATACGTATGGTGAAAATGAGAATGAAACATACTGAGTAAAACAAAAGTGTTTGAAGCGAACGAATGGTTATATGATTAAAGAAATAAGTGTGGATAAAGTACCGTCGTTTAAAAAGATATTGATTGTCGTTTTAATTGATCGTTTTGTTTATCTATACTTGTTTACAATATCATATTGCGTTAAATACACAGATATTTATTAACTGGAATAATTCTATCCTCTACCTAAACAAGAAAAGCGTAACACATCCATGAAGGGATATTGGATGAAGGATTGTTTTAAAAGGCGGCCTTTATTGATCGTTCTGTTCGTCGATGCCAGTTTACAATTAATGTATTATATTGCAAAAAATACGCAGATATTTATTATCTTGAATAATTCTATCCTCTGCCTAAACAAGAAAAGTGTAACCGTTCCGAAAAAGGGGAAGTAAAATTTCAGTATCCGCAAAAATATGAAAGCTGCAATCACGCGAGTTGACTTTTAATATAAATCGTATAGTTATTTCGTATTGAAGAGTGCGCGGATATCGCTAGGAGTCATTGTGTCGATTGTAAAATGAACGTGTACAGTAAAAAGAAAAGTGTGGCGTGTCTGGAGAGGAAAAATAAAACTACAGTATCCGCGAAAGCGTTAAGGCTGCAGTCACGCGAGTTGATTTTGTCGTCCGTTACGGAGAAACGTTTTCCTACATCGGAAGGTGGATAGGACTCTGTCAATGTCCGTCGTAACGTTCGTTATAAAAGTGCTTGTGCGACCGTAGTCTTAGTCAACCGAATGTCTATTGGGGTCATTAAACGTCCGGGGCTCTTCGCTTTATACACCATAGGGAAATTGATTTTCTAGAGCGTAAAGTGTTTGGGCGTGGAAATGAACGCGCGAACCGATTGTTCGGACTCCATACGAGTAATCCGGAGTCCATAAGGTATCCTAGGCCTGCTATAGGACAGTGAACAATCATAAACTTGGGGCTCTTGCACATATTTACATATAAAACTGAGCACATGTAATTTACGAAGGAAAAATATTGCACGAACTAGAGAGATCAAATAAAAATTTGTTGAGCCAGTTGTGACAAACAAGAATTAATTGAGAATATTTTTGTCCCTTAATTTTAATAATTTATTGTAACAATTAATAATAGAATCGAGTGTGCTCAAGCCACTATAATGGTGCATCGTGAATAAAAGGGTAATGAACCACATGTTACAATAAAATTAAAATTAAAATTAAATTAGAAGACTCGGTGTACAGATTTCTCATTATATATGAACATTATTCTACTATCTTTGAAAGTCGTCTGAAGTTAATGTCATAATATTCCACATAATTTTCATTAGCCACACTGAACAGATTTAACACGTTCCCAGTTAGTTCTCGTTGACGTTTCGATAATGTAATGTAACTGCATTGAGGATATAAATAATGGGGCCTAGAATATAAACTATAGAACAAAACATCGTTGCTCGAGAGCTGTTATTGACTAAATTAAATTTGGAAATTCGTTTTCTTTTTCAAATTTAAGATTCCTCAGTCAACTAGGAATCGATTGACGCGTCTGTTTATGACTTTCTTATTCTACTTCTTGTAAATAGTAGTAGTAGTAATTAGTAATTATTAACACTAGAACTACCAAACCAGTCATTTTGACTGGTCTCCAGCTTTTTCTTTAACAATTATTGAAGTTATACAAATATTTTCATCAGAAATTTTTGGATGTACTTCTTTAATAACGTGCATGTTACAATAAGAATTTTATGAAGTTTTAGATGCAGTCTCAATATATATCGTTAGATTTATTGTTCGGTAATTCTAGTGTTAATAACTTTAGCTTAAAATAGTAGAATAATCTTTTTAATTTGTGTAATGTCTTTACCATTTTATATGTCAATTATTTATAAATATATTAGAGATGCATAAAGTCTGCAGTCTACAAATATGATTTCAGTTGTTTACTGACAACGCAGCTCTTTGATAATATCAAATAAATTGACTTGTTTAACGCAGCATCCTATATCGAAAAAATAAATAGCTAAGAAACGATTGACAATTTAATCATCTTGAAGATTTTGCTTGAAGAAATTGTTACAATACTTTAGTCTGTTCACGACTCTTTTTTAAAGAAGTTTATTGGTAAAAGATTTCATGATGCACTGAAACATCGAGTCGCTGTTACGTAGCATGTATTTGTAACATGCGGCATTCAATCAATTTTCAAATAGCCAATGCGCAAGCATGTAAATTAATTGCGACGCGTGTTTATCATATCTGGCGTGTTTATTAAGATTTAATTGTGTTATCCACAATAGTGTAAATCATTTAGGTATAAAATGTCACATTGATTTCCAACAAGTGATATTAATTTAACAACGAGCATTTCATTATAAATAGCAACGGATCAATCACTACGAGAATTCTGATCAACGGTAACAACGGTGTTATCGAGCGATCGCAATCTTATGGCTGACATCAGATGTACAGGAGAAAGGATCTCATTAATAAATATTGCACTCTAGTAGTCATTAAAATTTCAACAAAATTTGCAATATTTATTTATCTGTGATAATTAAATAGTATCATAAAGCTATAACATTTAAAAGAACCTTGGAAAATCGTAACCAAAAAATTTTTTTACGAACTGTCAGAATTTTACTTCTTTAATCCAAAATATGTTTCAGTGCACTTTACGGTTGCTAATGGTATGCATCAGCTCATTTGCAACATAAATGACAATGTTTCAACAGAAAAGTCATAATTGTTTTATCAGAGCTAACGCGAAAAACATCGAAACTTGTTTATTACAGTGTTACCTAGAATTGTTCGTGAGAAAATAAAGTTGAACTTATCAGTGAAACACTCTGCATTTTAAATGTGCCGAGCGGAAGAACCACTAAAAAACATTTTCCTTACAAACGCCAACGTTTCTAAAAATTGTATGGTTAATTTCGCGGTGGTTTGTTGGATTTAAGAGGGTACAGTAATTTTTATACGTCCGTGGGAAGTTTTCTCTCTAACTAAAATCGAGATTTAATGTACGTTTAACGTATCCGAATATGCGCGGTATTGCGAGGTGCATTTTTACGTTTTCTGACAAGTATGTTCATGAAAATTTGCTTTAATTGTTATACTTACATTCATTCTTTATACAAATGTATTCATCGTTTTATAAATAAATCTAAAAGCAAATTTGTGGGGCTAATAAATATCAAATATTGTTATTTTCATTGGCTATTTTTGAAATGAAATGAATTTTTCAAATATAATTGAAATATTACGTAAAACGTTCCACAGTAACTCAATATTGTTTCTTTTTTTTTTCCACCGCAATTACGGCCAATAGCAATTAAACAAGAATTATTTACAAATTTTCCAGTGAACTAATTCTTCTAAAACTCTCAAAAAATTCCAGATGACGTTTAAAATTTCCATTTAGTTAAAACAGTTCAAAATAGTATTTTCACATATAATCACTAATCTTATCGAACATTAAAATCAATTAGTGTACATTGTCTTATAAATATAATAATGTAAATACATTTTATTTGTGTGTTTGCCGAATTTTCATCACAAATAAAACTTATTCAGTTTCATCATATGATAAAACTGAGAAATACATGGAATCGATTCGTACGAATGGCATTTTTACAACTTTAAAAGTTATAAAATAAAGAATTTCACAGAACCGCAGTCTGACAGAACGAATCACCTCTGATTTATCAAACGATGTTTATTTCGAGCAGGGAAATTTCCTCGTCGGTAATTCAGGAGTTCCCGTGTAATTGGAATGGTTTTTACTGTTTATTATGGGTCGGGCAGTGTCGTACTGCGTGTTGCATTCGTACGAGGTCAAACATCTGCGCACCCGATGCCTCTCACGTAGATAGGTATGTGTTTATTAAATTCAGAATTAGATGAGCTGGCTGACATCTCGGATTCCACAGTTCCCTGGAAACGGCGAATCAGCATTGTCCGCTGGTTGGCCCCAAAGCCCGGCTCCCTGCTCTGGTGGTTGGTGCATATTGCACGTGTACGTGCGCTTATGTGCTCGATGAACGCATAAAGATTCGCCTGTGTACGTGTGCCCGTACCTACTTGTCGGATATATGGAACCATCCGAGCCTCTTCCTCTGTGTTCTCGTCAACTGCATAAAGACCTGCACGTTAAAATTATACGCTGGATATTTACCGAACAAGCCTGGCCAATTCTAATAATTATTCCGACGATAGAAGCCGCCAAACTATATCGATAAAATACCAATATCCATTTAAGACAAATATTCTTTTACACCTTTATTTATAAGGGCCGCATCAACCTCTAGATCATAAACAACTACATCGTGCAATTTGATTACAGTATTAGTTAGCTATGGGTAATAATGATATTTTATAATAAGAATTTACAACCTTGAAAAGTGTCAGAACAAACGCAATTTTCGTATATCCTTTTTTTTTAATTGCTACGTTAAGGAAACGTAGAATAGTGTGCATGTGCGAACGAGGTTCCCAAATTTGTATTTTCATAGACTAGAAGGAACGCTGGAAGAAAGTTTCGTTGACCTAGAAAAAAATGGATTTAAGGCGCTATATACTAAGTTACTTGAAAAATATGAGATTTAAAAATGGCTCGCTGCATTCATCTGATAAATCTTTTCAGACCTAACATGATTTGGTCAAAATAGTTTTTGATACAACCAATAGGTTACGAATTTTTGTAGATCTTCATTCTCGTTGACTCATACTATGTTTAAAGGCTTTTTTATCAAATGTGATTGCGAACTTGCAGAAAATAATTTCAATGAAATAAAGTATCAATAAATAAAAAAATTAAATAAAATCTTCATCTGTATTACACAGAAAGTATACATTAAAGAATCGTGTAAACTTAAAAGAGAAACAGAGTACAGTCATTTATGAAATTGCTACAATTGGTTTCAGATTATGTGAAAGTAATCATTAATATTCTAATCATATTATGTGCATAAATTAAAGACTCGAATACCTAGAAAAATGAATATATCATCGTCATTTGTATTTATCATTTCTTCAACCCTTAGCACTCCAATGGCGCCTCTGGGGCGACGCTAAAAATTTCTATACTTTTATTCAAAGCAATTTTTACACCGTTGTGTTTGTTTTTAAAAAATCAGTGAAAGTTGAATCGTTGCACGAACGAGTATTACGAATAAATTTGATGTGCACGAAAGGAAATGAACCATGTACAATGGAATTATTCTAGCTCAAAGAATATTTCGATTTAGGAATTAAAATTGCTTGGAGTGCAAAGGGTTAATATTTAATTATATAAAAATGTAATCGTCCTGCGTAATTTTAAAATTTAGAAAACATTGATTTCTGTGTAGAAAGTTTAAGAAAACGACATTTCTGAGTAAAAAATGGAAGAAACGATGTTTCTGTATAGAAAATTTAGATAAATGTTTAACTTGAGGGTCTACAGCTTGAACTCGGTTGAACATTGGCCACTTTCATTATTGTTTCTTAAATTAGAAGATAAATATTTCTTTATACGCGCACTTAAGGAATCTCTGCAGAGAAATTTCCCAGCAGAAGTAATTATAGCAAGTGTATTCTGCTTACGTGGCCTCTACTTTTTTCGTCCGTTTCCCAGTTCGCTTTGTTCAACATGTGCATCAAAGTTTTTCCTTCTCTTAGTCCGCGGTATGAAAAAAAGGAACGATACCGCTTTCGGTCGGGAGATAAAGTATGTACTTTCATGAGCTTTTAAAATTCAGTTCCTGAACTCCGGAATATTTCATATTTTCGACCACCGGGGTTATATATCTGACAATAATTGCTCGGATTAATTCTAAAAGATTCGGAAGTTATTATTTGTGAAATTCAGTTCGTTAAACGGTGGCTCACGGACGATTTATTTTCCGCTGCAAGATAATCGAGTAGAAAAACTTCCTTTTAATGCAGATCGTGTATTAATGTTGAAGGAGTTACAGCGAAAGGTCTAGATTATTAATGTAGTATTAAATGAAGTCGTTATAGATCAGTTGAAAGAACAATTAGATCGTTGAAACAAACATTGGGAATATCGTTATTATTCATAACGAGATTTTATAAATTTACGATATAAACGAAATAGTGCAATTTACGTTAGTAAATTTAATTTAGAAAGATTAAAAGGATTTGCATCATACTATTGTGCATTATTTTTTAAATTTATTCATTCCCTTTTTCTCTTCCAAAAACAAAGGACCTTCGTAATTATATAAATATTTTATTTGCTTGTCTCTAGATATGCTTCACTTTAATAAACATCAAAGAGAATCGTCTAGCATTAATAATAAATGCATTCGTAGATCTTGTTGAACACCTGACGTTTTGATTTCTTTCACAATAATACCACTCACTATAATTAAGACTACTCCGTTGTCAAGAATGTCCTGCATTAATCCTTCATCTCGAATGGCGGATCTGAGGCGTCGAATAAAATTGCCACACCTACCAATTTGAATTATCAAATCAGTTTTTACAATATTAACACTGAACGTATCACAGCTTCAGATTTTTTATTTTACAATTATCGAAGTTATAAAATCGCCTTCACTAGAATCGATTCAATAGATCTCTTCGTTCAAGAATACTTTGTAATGAAAATCGCAAATGATCCAAATAAATAAAATCTTGGCATTTTTATAAAATAATATGCCCTAGCTAATTTTAATGCTCGTTAGATTTAGTGTTAAGAAATCGATAAAATTGAAGAGTTGCACGTACGAGTAATAGTTTAATTTTTTAATTATTATAAATAGTTTAATTATTTACTTTTACTAACATAATCTTTAAAATCGTTTTAAACATTTCGGATTAACATACATATTTCATGCGCTAAAGATAAGAAATCCGACCGTTCGAATACTTTCGTTAGCCAGTGTATATGAAACATAACCACAAAGTAATTTTTGCGCTGTAGCGTTAAAGATTCTCGATCGTCTCGGAAACTTCAGGCAAACCAGATTTCCCAGCCCGACCGGAATAACTTAATCAAGAATTTGTTTCTTTTCGTCGTACCCGGTCAAGAAAAAGGGAGACGCCTTTAATCTCCTGGCTCTTACTATCTTTGCCTTTTGACACATCCCTGAGATGAAGTTCCGCTGTTGCTTATTTTCGTGTGGTTTCTTAAATTATATGTCCAACTTATTTTCCCGGTCGACTCGCTCCGGGGATTTCTGCGAATCCCTCCACCGAACGTTCCATGACGTATCAGAACGTCGGAAGAAACGAAACGGGGAAAGCGAACCAGAGGAAGTAGGAGAGGATGATGAGGAACAGGGGGTGGTCGGGCCCGGTACTCAAAAGGATGAGGACTTTCTTAAATCCCAAAAGAACCGCGTCATTCGATTCGATTTCCGAAGCACGCTATTCTGTTTGATGTGAACGCTTTTCCTGGAGGCGAGCCGCCACTTCTTCCTTTGCGTCTTCTGGTAACTTTTGATGCTTAAAAGTGTGTCTGCGGCCGCGATACGTTTCGCGCCAGCAGAAAAGGTGCGAAGTAATTGGCTCCGGCGCTCGATGGCGAACGTAAATGCAGCCTACGGAAATCAAATCGAATTATCACCCTGTTCTTTTGGGATTTAATAAGCTCCGCGACTCCTTTGACGGTACGTCGACGAGCTTTCCTTGCGTTTTTCCCTGCAGCACGGCTGCGAGCGTTCCGACGCTGTGAGATACCGAAAAGGAGCCGAGAAAATGTTTCTTCTTCAAAGTATACTCGGTGATATAATTTAGAAATAGAGTACTCGATTTTTCCT
This sequence comes from Agapostemon virescens, assembly GCA_028453745.1. Classification (NCBI taxonomy): domain Eukaryota; kingdom Metazoa; phylum Arthropoda; class Insecta; order Hymenoptera; family Halictidae; genus Agapostemon; species Agapostemon virescens. The sequence goes on from CM052092.1 coordinate 10,005,990, forward strand.
ATGCAAGCTGATGAACGTTTCTTTTTCAGGTTACCAGATTTTTTGAAAATTTTTTACGACTTTCTTTTGATACTTCAATAATACCAGTAGGATTCGTATTGGTTCAAATGTAAAGCTAGATCGCAATTTTATTAGGTGCAAGTGAATCTCAATGAATTTTTAAGATAGCTTCGGGTATTTTTATGTACTCTCAACATTTTCATTACTTGCATGCAGAAAGTTGGAAGATGTCTCGAAGACAAGGCAGATCGCGGTTGACGAGACGTGCCCGGAAACACAGTAACTTGTTCTTTTTATTCATTAAAAACCTACATAATTAATCGTGGGTATTATAACATTATAAATTATATTTTATATTATTATATATTAAATTATATATTATATATTCATACGGGACGACTTAAAATTACTCGTTACCCACAGTTATTGAAATAATAAAAATGTTCCCACGAAAATTGTTTACACAACCTTTTTCATTAAAACATACATTAACATAAAATGTATACAAACTTTGAATAATTGCAATCTTGTCATCACTATAAAGCAGCGTGTATTAGTATAGTTTGGTGCTTCGTTATTCTAGCGTTAACCAAAGTATTCGTTTAAAGAGAACTCCATTTTCTTTTTTTCATAAAATCTGCTAAACACTTGAGTTTCTTTATTCTCTTAACTAACATGTTCGTCCAGTACCATTCAAACAATTAGTTTAAATTATCAGCAACTTTTTATAGGATTTAAAAATGTTTTCTTCGAACAGGGAGGACGTAGACTAATAATATGGATGGTAATGGTTGCCGATTAAAATGCCTTGCGGTCAGATTTCTCTGAATATTTGTCGCTTAAATTCGCCAGATGATTGATAGCTTGACGCGCGTCGGGGATGATCGATTGACTTGATATACGCTCGGTTTTCAATGATGGAATTAAATCGATACATCGTCGGGATAACAGGAAAATCGAAAAACTGTCTTCTTCGGCCCCGACTTTCTCCTCCGCCCATGCAGTAAGCCGCACGAAGTGCGTTTAATTCGCGCCGCTTGTGAAATCTACAACGTCCCCAGCTACCACCCCCCGACGTTTCCTTCATGACTATAACACCGTACTTCCATTTCACTCTTTCTTTAATGGCCTCTTTTCACGGGGCTCGTATAACATTAGAATCCTATACAATGGAACGTAGGTGCGCGCGTTGCGGCTGCTCGAATGGCCCCTCTCTGAAACGACTTTGTTGGTCAATAGAAAATTGGAAATTTCGTTCGTCAGGTACACTTTGTTCGGAATATTAAAAAATAAACTGCGTTGTTTTGCGCGTGGAAAGGACTTACTAGGCGAAAGTGAAAGTTCTATCGTTGCTTTATTATCTTAACCCTTTATGGGCCGAATTTTTGTTTTTAATCCAAGAAAAATTGGGTGAACGAAAAATCAGAAATTATAAATCTATATATGCAAATGAAAAAAAATTTTTCCGTTCAAACAATTTTATTGCAATATATTCACTATGTGACTTTCAGGTAACAACGGCCTATAAAGTTTGCACTTCTGTGCATAAAAGCTTAAGCGTGAAATTGTGGGTGAAGAGGCGTGAAAAAATGCCTTGGGTTTGGAGTTAAAACAGCTTCGAGTGCACAGGGTTAATATCTCTTTGGAAGCAAGAACAAGAGAATGATGAAAACGCCATGGAAGGAGACAAACATGATGTCCTACTCGCGAGGATTTAATTATTGGTTTCCGGGGTGTAATAAATATAACAGAGCACAACATGATTCTAAAAATTGAATGAGAAAAAGGATCATCCCTTTTATAACATCTCTTTGACAAAAAAAATAGAAAATGCATAAAACGCCGTGGAAAGAGACAAACATGATGTCTTCCTCGCGAAAATTTAATTACTGGTTCCCGAGCTAATGAAAATTTAACCGAGAACAACATTATTATTAAAGTTCAATGAGAAAAAGAATGATCCTCTTTATGACATCTCTTTGGTAGCAAGAATAGAGAATGATTAAAATGCCATGGAAGGACGCAAACATGATGTTTTACTCGCGAGGATTTAATTATTGGTTTCCGGGGTGTAATAAATATAATTAAGAACAACATCATTATTAGAGTTCAATGAGAAAAAGAATTATTCTCTTTATGATATCTCTTTGATAGAGTGAATAGAGAATGATTAAAACGCCATGGGAGGAGACAAACATGATGTCTTGCTCGTGAGAATTTAATTACTGGTTCCCGAGCTGATGTACAGTGGCTGATGAAAGTATTCGGATACTCTCAAACATCTAAATAATTTTTTAAATATCGAACCAAACGACTTGAATTTTCTAGAGCAACTAGAACGATTGATTTACCGAATGATATATAAAAATAATTTCGAAATAATCCTAATTGGTAGAAGTTACATGAAAATATAAGGAAGACATTTTTTAAAACATTTTTATTTCAACTCGTAGTGAAAATTTAAAATATGCGTTTTGCAGACCTGCGTTAGTTATACACATGCAAAAAATTTTATCGAAAGTGATTGAAGCAGACAAAAACTACAGGAGTATAAAATGTACGAATTTGGGGAGTTAAACCTCTTAGGCATGGCTGAATTTTACGCGGGTCTGTGTCTACGGCAGAGCACATTGGAATGAAGTTTTTGATAACTAAATTATAATTTTTCTTAAAAATACGATGCATATACTTTAACTTTAATAATTTACTTTGATAATTAGTAATACAATCGAGTGTGCTCGAGCCACCATAATGGCGCATCGTAATATAAGATGACATTCGCGAAAGCCACTATAGGAATCGTTAAAAATTGCGATATCCGCCATTTTCGATGGCAGGTAGCTCATGTGCTTCGATCGATTTCAATACATTTTTCTGCATTCGCATAACTATTATATATCTGCAAGATGCATTTTTAAAATTTTTAACCCTTTGTACTCGAAGCTGTTTTAACTAGAAAACAAAACATTTCTTCCGACTATTTTCATTCTATATTAATTATTAATTATTTTTATTGTTACTCGCCCTTACAACCGTTTAATTTTTATCTATCTCTTAGATATAAAAATAGCGATGTTAAAATTGTTTAAAATAATAATGTACCAATTTTTCGTGGCGCTTCAGAATCGTCACTCGAGTGCTAAAATTTAATACGTTGCTCAAGTGAAAGATATTTAAAAAGTCTCTTTTTCATTTATCATATAATTCATACTAACTTTTTCGATATCCTTTTCGCATGTCATTTAGAAAATCAATGCATCTAATTGCTCAAGAAAATTCCAGACGTTTGGTCAAATCTTAAAAATGTTATTTACATTTAAATAGTGTCCGAACACTTTCGTGAGCCACTGTAAATTTGAATTTTCCAATTCAATTGGGCGATAAAAAGAATTATGCCCTTCGCAACGGCTCTTTGTAAGCGAAACAGTGCTGAACAGTTTCAGAAATCAGAATCCATCAGGAATGATCAAACACCGATAGAGTCCGGATGTTCCTATGGTTTCTCGTCTTCTTGGGCTCGCCTGGCGAAAAATAATTTATTCAAATTCTCGTTAAAATATTTACGTGACATGTTCGGCATCCCGTGGAATTATGGGGCGGGGGTAGGGGCGAGTCGGTGGACTCTGGCGCACAAAAAGATTCCACGGGCCAGAGGAAAAACGTGAGCATGGTCGGAACGGATGAAAGGACGGAGTAGAAGGAGTTAAAGCCGGCCTTCCTTAACAGTGGCATTAAAGGAGCACCTTCGAGCTAGACGGTAGCACCGGTAGCGGCTTTGGTGGCCTCCTTAACGCTGGCATTGCGACGCGTTTAATGTTTACGACGGCGCGCGAGCCAGACTGACGGATATTTTATATTTTATAATGCCTCTCCCTGCTAAAGCTCACAGCGGCCAGGTTATACGAGGCATTCCCGCAGTCTTTAAGGCGACGTTCTTTTGCGCCCTTTCCGTCGAGCTACGTCGTCGTCGTCATCCGTCGACGTCGCCGTCGTCGTGTCAAATTTTATTCACGGATATACCTTCGACGGAGAATCCGAGGAATCTCCATTTTTCTCCGGTTTCATAAATAATCAGGTGATTCGTGAACTGCCGTTTAAGGCCGCTTTAATGGCTGCCATCAAGTTGTGGCAAGTTTGCCTTTAACATCCCCTTCGAGGGCCAGAACGCTGGAAAAAATCTCGGCGAACAAATCCTTTTTCCTTCTCCCAGTGGTCGTCTGAGAAATATTTCCACTCCATTTTGCATAGCACGTTGTTACAGTAATTAACCCTCTGTTGGCAGAATCTTTTTGTTTTGAATGGCATCGGTAAATATCATTCTCCATGCTCAACTTAAAAATTAATTCTGAATTTGAAGAAGGCATGTCTTCACGAAATTTTAACACTTTGCTGACCGGCTATTTTACACAGAAACTATGCTGTGTCACCGGCTATTATTTTGTAATTGAATGTGGAAGTAAAGTAAAACTTTCTAAATAAACTCCAATAAATTTGATTTATATTGAATGAAAAATTACACCTTGGACATATTTTTTATATAACTTTTAAAATATTGCACAAAGCTTTTACAATATTCTATATCGCCCTGGGTTTCATAAATTGAAATAGATAATGCAAGTGCAACGACGAGTTAACTCGTCATCGGTCAACAGCGTTTGGGCATTAAAAGACGAGATAACTCGCACTGGTCATCAATTCGTTCAAAATAGTTTGAATTTGCAACATTTTGGTAGAACGAGAAACCTTTGGTACATAATGCACAAGTATCATACAAGAAAATTAAGAAAGGATTTTTAAGGTAGAGGTTAATAATACATTTAATTATTTTAAAAGCGTCGGACTGTTACAATGGTACTTGTACTGCAACGCATTTTTCTTTGGTCAATATTTTAAACGTTTTAATACGGAGGACCATAATTTACATTGCCCATATCATTACAACTTTGAATTCCATTTAAACAGTTCCGATCTGAAAAATGGTTGTCAGTCCATTAGTTTGAATAAGTCATACAAATATATATAATATAATTTATCAAACACGTTACTATAAAAATCGTGTGTACAACGTCAACCGGAGTATCCTAGAATGCACGGACATAGTTACGCAAAATGCAGTAATATAAACCAGTTAATCAAATTTCGCGAACTTTCGAATTCATTAAGACCGTTTCCAAACAGAGGTAGTTTCGGCACTTCGAATAGTTAGTTTACGAAAGCAGGAATGAACGTACATCAGTAGTGAAATTACAATTTGTTTCGTCGGTCCACTAGAATCTAATCTTCGCATGGCACGTCCGAATTTGTCATTTTGTTCCCGTTAATCTCGATTTAAATCGAGGGAAGGCTTATTTGCTCGGTCGAATGATCGTAAAAGTGTTACAAAAAGAAAGAGCGCCGCCTCTTATCGGATGGACGCGCCATCAAAGTTGATAGCGGTCGTAATTCAAAGACCGTTTATCAGTCGGCGGTTGGTGGTGTCGTTGTTTTGTTGATTACGAAAGAATCGAATTGCGTGTCGAATTCTCTGTCCAACGAATATCCCTTGAATTATCATGCTGCCTCTGAAATTGACGGTTCGCAATATACCTGGCCAGCTCAAAGGAGATTTAATTAATGGAATTAACCTGAAATGGCTGCCTCTCTCTGGCCGGTTTGCAATTTCAATTCCTCTTCGGAATGTCCCTGCTCCGGTGAAAAGGTGTCGTGCGCCATCGTCGTCGCTTACACTTGGATTAAATGCATTTTCTAAATTCTGAAACTCGCGACGACTGACTCGTAAATCACCTCTCGCGACTCCGAAGATTGACAACTTCATCGTAGGGGGGTCGCATGATACCTGCCATAGAAGTTGACGAGACACCAGCTGTGTCACAGAATTTTTTTAATGTTAATTAGACCACTTTTGACAATGCTGTTCGATCATTTCCTTTGGTTGGTTTGATAGCTGCAGACGATGTAATCGACTCATATCTTTTACTAGACCAATGATTCATAACTTATTATCACTGAACCTACCAAATCAAATAATCCTTTTTAGATTTTCTAGTTTATTACTATTGAAGTTATAAAATTGCCTTTGTAAGAATCGATTCAATAGATTTCTTTGTTCAATCATATATTGTAATAAACATTTCAGAAATTTTTAATAAATTATATTTCATTATTTTTACAATACAAGATATACTAGTTAGTTTTAATGCCTGGTAAGTTTAATGTTAAACAATCGCAATAGTTGTTGCCCGTTGAACCATCCGTGAGGTTTTACTTTCAAGTTTGTTGTTTAACACACGTGGCTACTCTGGGAACTATTTTCGATAATACTGAATTGTTACATTTTACGATAATGGCAAATGCAATGATGAAACTCGTTATATGTAAAGAAACTATTAACACAAAAATGAATATGTTTGTTTTTTCACAAAAGTTTTAAGAAAAGAAGAAATGTAATTTTCTTCCAAGCATTCAGTACATTTTATGGCAACAGAAGTAATCTACTAAAAATGTTATTTTATTATTTTATTTAAACTATGTTGTAACTTTTGTCTTTATGATACAAACTTTATAAATCTTATGTTTCGCGTATAAAAATATTTTATTATCAACGAAATGATTGCTTTCATTCGACAGTTACTTTGTACGTTGTGGGAAAGCAAACAGTCTTTTAGAACATATAAAAGTTAATTTAAAATTAATTTAGCTTTAGTTGATTAATATTAATATTATATGAATTACTATTTATCAATAGACGTAATACCGAATAAATCGAAGATGTAATTATAGACAAGACTGAAAATACATACCAGTATCGTGATATAAAAATTCACTGTAAGTAGTAGTAGCCAACAATGGTCAGACATAGGAATCATATGGGATAACGTCGATATTCAATAAGTATTGGTATTCTATCCATTTAAATATTAAAAGAGTTACATAATAAATTGTTTCTTTCACTATCATTTCATATGAATTTGTATATGAATTATATCAACCATAATTATTAAAATATTATAAATTATCGTATCTTAAAATATTATTGATCGAAAATATTCGATACCGGGTTTGGTGAGCAATAATTATTCCGACGACAAATACAATTATGATACTGTAAATCTTTCACAAAAAAATAATTGTATTCTATTTTTATTTATTTATAACAATCGTCACATACAACCTACCTTTTTCATGTTCTTTTGTAGTTACGTATTTTGTTTCCGAATTATTCTTCGTATATTTACAATGTTCACCTATTTACCGTAATTATAAATTATAAATGAATGTACGCGTTTAATAAAACAATTCCAAAAATAAGAGACAAGGAACAGTCGCAAGTTAATTACATAAATGTGGGAACAAAAGGTCGATGAATCCATAAATCCCCTTTAACAATTAAAAACAAGTAGTTTGGTAGCCTGTTGTTGCACACGTGCGTCTGTGTCCACTATGCCAGCAATGTTATCCGAAGGGTTGGAAAATGACGATGTGACTTCCACTGCTGTGATCGCTGATGCGGCTATATCACACACGTGCGCCAGCTCTTCATAGCGAAAATTGGGGCGGTGATTCGGACAATCTGTAGCTATACCATTGGTGAATATTCTGATACATGTGAGCGTGTTCTTGCGTGTAGTAACACGCGAATAAATATATCACGACGCAGCTTATTGTCCCTGCAAATGGTCCACAAATTCGAAATCGAACACCGAAAGAAAAGAAATTTATTTTAAAGAAGAACTTTTTGCAATATTTCGTTTTTCAAATCATTCAGAAAATGATTACATTCTGGAGAAACCAACAAAAGAATTATCTACTTACTAGTAATTGATAGACTGAGGATCTGATGCATTTATAACAAAAATTAGAACATAACAAAAACTTTAATTTAAGATAATCAATATGTTATTACCAATTGAATAGTATATTTAAAGAACGAAGAACTGTTTGATTTAATTTCAACACCTTGCAATCAATGCAGAAAAATTTATATTTTCTAAAAAGATTTGGAAACTAGTGATGGTAATTTGAAAGTTTGGATTTTAGTGTAATTGAAATTAAAACATAAATAAAATGCAATACCTATTCTTTGAACGAATATTTCTATAATAAAGCGTTTCTGTGTGCATTATCAATTATCCATAAAATAAAGCAAGAAATATCTAACAATTTTAAGAATTTCAAAGTTGTTTGGACACATTAATAAGAAGAAAAATATTTTATTTAAACTGTGTTTTTTATGCGCGTATAAAGAATCGACCAAGTACAAAATTTTAAGGACATTAAAATAATTCAATGTTTTCATATTCCTTTTAGCTGGCTGGAATTATTAAAATATGAAATACATTTTCGCTGAGCTTCTGTTTCTTACAGTTGACGCGTACAATTTTTATTTTGCATAAAGATCCGAAGTCCGATGATTAAATACAGCGAACTAGACCACCGTCGCGACAATACAGGGAAACGAAAAATCGAGCAACACGTTTTTTGAAAGGTGAACGCGCAACAACATTACTCGGCGCTTATGTCTCAGTACAATGACAGGTTTAATTACCAACCCTGCGCGTGGATACGTGAATTTTTCAACGTTCCCCTCAGTTATTGATTTTAAACGGTGTTTAGAGCATTCGTTCCGCGAATATTATTCGCCTGGGGCCGCGCAGCGCGATGCCCACGCGTGTGAAAAATATTCGTAAGCCAGTATGAAAAAAAACAATTTCCCGGTGAAAAATTTTGACGTGGCTACTTGATGGATAGTTATCAGTTTCTACACGCTCGATCCTTTTTTCTTTACTTCATCTCGTTCGTGGCCGTTTCATTTTATTCGTGGTCAGAAATCTTCACCCGATGTGCGATAATTCGGGCAATAATTTTTATAACATCCATCACGTGTATTCGATTGTGAATATCACTATCAGAATGTAGATTTTTCTTGCATTTATGGCACGTGCAGATTTATGAAGTGTGGGAAAGCATTTACATTGCTTAATTTACATTAACATTTTTAGTTTGGCATTCTTTTAATGAACCTTTCAATCTGTGAAAAATTCAATCTTTAAATGTCATTCAAATCACTTAAATTTGTTAATACGATTTTATTCAGTATGATGCAATTTGACTGAATAAGATTGTAACTATTAGAAATGGAATTATTATTACTTTTCATAGGGTGGGGCGCACGAAATGCACCTTACTGCAATACTTGTAATTTTCTTGTAAAAATATTGTACATTGTACAGTATTTTGTAATAACAAATAAAAACGTTACTAAACCAGCAGACTACTCATGCAAATACAGACCAAAGTATGTTCTTGGAAAATTATATTGTATTTATAACTTGCTAGAAATTTAATTTACATTTTAGAGGAAATACTGAGTGCTTCAATTTTCATTTTGTTTCACTTTAGCTATTTTAATTTTTACGTAAGCCTTTTAATATATTTTTCAAGATTCGCGGCGCAACTGAACAATTAGATATTTTACATTATCGCGTACAATGCTTCTTTTCATTTCCCCTTTATCGGTTGATTTGGTCGAAGGGAAACCCGTCGTATTGGAGTCACTTCCTACAGGATTCTCCAAGTTCTTCGCTGTAACGGAAGAAGCCACAACAAAGCCGTCAAATAGAACGCCCGGTGATCGGTACACCTGCATACAGGCCGTATATACATCAATAAATAAACTGGAATTGTATCGTCGTGGCAGAGAAAGCACATATGACTGCCAGCTCGTCTCCCAATACGATTTCCAATATTGTCCAATATCTATGATTCGGGGCCGCCCCGTTTGCGCGTATCGTTCACGGTCTATATTTACAAGCGGTCGCATCTATTTATCTGCGCTCGTGGCGTGTACCGGAAGTGGGGTTATTGCAGCCCCGGTAACCGTATTAAGATTCCATCGAGTCGATTTCATATTTCGCGCCATTATCGTTGCGTTTTAGTGGCTGTTCTGCCCGGCAAACCAGAATATTTTGTCACCGCTGTTACATTTGTAGCTGTACACATTATCGGTACTTCCCATGCGTATTCGTACACATCTTTTCGTCAAACTGTTCACCGATAAAAATTTACTTAATACCGCATCTGTAATATACTGAGAAATCTTGCTTTACTTCATAAATATAACTTATACAGGGTGGTCTACACAATTGTTTCAAGTCATAACTCCGTTATTATTGCATTTACGAAAAAATGCCAAAGGAGAAAGATAAATGGCTTTTAAATTTTTTTTAGATGCAACAGTGCATGTGCAACTAACAATTGCATCATTTCTATAAATAGAAATGCATAGTTTTTTAAATAAGTGGTGAAAATGGAAATGTATCAAGATTATGTTGATATGTTTATGGTACTAGGAGAATGCAGGAAAAATTACAGAATGGCTGTTAATTTGTATGCAGAACGCTACCCAGATCGACCATCAAAATCGTATCAAAACGATCACACCTTTTCTACATTTCCTTGAAAGTTTGACCTTGAATGCCTTGAGTCATAGGTCGTTGAATTTATCTTAAAACGCATTATTTGATGACGGATAAAGAAACGTATCAGTCCACCAGGAAAAAGAAAAGTTCCACCACATGATGTCCCCCTCGGATTGAACAACTTTCGTCTGAAACATTTTTGTATATAATCACTATTTTCGGCGGTATTCGACTTTATAATTTCCACCCTGTATATAATATCTAAGGACAATTTTTCTACAAGAATGGCATTGAAAATTTGCAGGAAAGATGTCAAACCGTTCTCGATAATGATGGAGATCATGCAATAGATTATAAATAAAAACTATACTTTACTACAAATTTTCTTTTAGATTTCAAAACCAATTTATTACTTACGGGTAACCCTAACATATATCTAAAGACAACTCCAACATAGCGAACACATCATGCACAATAAAATCAAGACATTACTCTGAACGTTTCTCCGAACAAATTACCGTTGTCAAAAGCAGCGATTTCAAGGCCGAGCGATCCGTTTCTCACCTGTGCGTTGTAAATCGCGTATAAACTTGAGTCGAGGGGTTAGAGGGGAGGGCTCGAGTTAAAGAGAAACAAGGGATAATAACATCCGGTCGTGGTGCGACAAAGGAAATTACGATTCTGGTGGCCAATCTCCTATCGCGCGTTGCAAAAAGAATATTTCGCAGGAAGAACGTGCACACGCGCACACACGGGAGCGCGCGCGCTTGCGACGAGTATAACTGGCAAGAAATAATTAACAAAGTCTCGTCGGACTGTTCCCGGAGCAAAGAGCAAAAAGGGAACACCCGATCCGCTCTGTCTACGCGTGGCTGGCAAAAGTGCCTTTATTTTCAATTTTCATAATAGCCGTATCGACCGGTGCTACCTCGTGTTCAGCGAGCAGCAAGGTTTGAACACTAGGCTCGCTTCTCGTGTGTATGGAGGAGGGACGATATAATCGAAAAGGGGATATGCAGCGTGGTAGTTTACTCGAAAGGAGGGCGTTGCAGGGTGGCAGAGAAGAGGAGGAGATAGATATCAATCATAGGGGTTCAGGGCTGTCAAGCCCTCGCCACACTGACTGCGAGCTACGATAAAGACACCCGAATCGAACGAAACAATGCCTCTCAGCCTGTCCCGCTCGTATCAACGGTCATACCCAATGCAGTCTCGCGGCTGTCGATTCGCAAGTGTACGTTTCCGTAATTTACGAGTGTCGATTTAAGAATACGGTCTCTGTCCTGAAATTGTAGCTACAGTAGTCGAACACTGGAAATGACGAATTAATTTTCCCCTCGCTGCAGGACCAATCTGGCGCTTTTACAATTTCCAATCCGCCTCGTGTAAATAATTAGTAGCACGCATAGATTTAAATGCAGCGCGAAAATTAATGAGTTTACTAATAAATAGAACAACGATGTCTTGCCAAAAACTCGGTTAGATTAGAATGTGTACTTCTTTTTATTTATGCGATTTTGAGGACATTCGAAATTAATGAAAGAATATCTCCCACACTGTCCCAGTCGTTTCAATGATCTTGTAGCTTTCGCATGGCGAGTATGCGTTTCGGTAATTTATGAGTGTAGATTGAAAAGTGCAGATTTAAGTCTTTATTCTAAAATTGCAGCTTTCGCCGCTTATAAAGTTACGAACCCGACTTCTCTGGGCAATTAGTAGTACACACAGAACTAAAGCACTGTCATTAGCCCCTTGTCATACCACTTTTTTCATCGCTGCAGATTTCATCAGAAAAATGTATCAAAAAAAGAAAATAGAAGATTTATATATCTTGTACGGCTGCATTTACTTCGATGCTGCAATATCGATTAACACTTTGACTGCTATGTCACCCATATATGGGTGACAGGATTAGTTGCCCATGTTTAAAAATAAATTTGTACGTTAATATATTCGTTGTACTAAAATTAGTTGAGGTCCGGAGAATAAATGAAGCTTGAAGGATAACTACAGGGTGTCTAAAAAATGTTTGAGTTTCCTGATTGGAACGATTCCCGGGGTTATTTTAAGACAGTTTTCCCGTTACCAATTTACAATTTGACGCTTCGTTTTTGAGTTATCAAGGAAATTCGTGGACCAATCAGAGCGCGGCTACAGCAGATGTCTTTCGGCTTGGCCAACGACAATGAGATCTGCAATCGAACAGGAACCCGTTCGTTATAACCGTGCTCTGATTGGTCCGTATTTTTCTTTAATAAATTGAAAACGAAGCCGCATATGACATTTTCGCAAAGGAAAGAGTATCTTAGAAAATACCCAGGAATAACCCTTTTCAAGGAACTCGAACACTTTTCGGACACCCTGTATGTGTCGTACATTTTAGGTTATCAATCGTTGCTTCATTAAATAAATTAATTTGATGTGACGGAATTTTCGAGGTCGTTGGTTGGGCATTTAAAGTGTTAAACAAGAATAACATGGCGTTGCGTCTGAAAAGAAAGGCAATGCATTTATATTTGTTTGGCTTTGTTTAAAATCTTTGAATCGAGTCTTCTGACTTTCTATAACATTGCAAGGGGTTAATGAGTTAACTAATAGAGAGGATTACCATGTCTTGTCAAGGACACGGTTAGATTACAATGTATCCTTCTCTTTATTCTTAAGGATTAAAGAGCACTCGATACGAATGAAAGAATGTCTCCGTCCTCTTCGTTTCAATGGTCAGACAGTCTCGTGGCTGTCGCATCGCGAGTATACGTTTCGGTAATTTATGAGTGTCGATTGAAGAGCGCAGATTTAAGTCTTTGTTCTGAAATTGCAGCTTGAGTCGTCTACCACTGGAAATGATGAATTAATTTTCTCCTCGTTGCAAGACGAATCCTTTTTACAGTTCGAGACACTTCGCGTCTGTTCAATCAATAGTAGGTACACAAAGATTCAATTACAGCAGTACAATTAACGAGGTTACTAATTACGAGATCTGGTACGTGTTGTTCAAATTTTTGTTAAATTAAAATTCAACATTTCATTGAATGTATGGTACAATAAAAAATTTTAAAATCACTTCTAGTGCTCTGAAGATCTATTCTACTCGTTAATGACTTCGTGAGCATCTATTGACAATCTCTATTATCATTTTATCTCAAAATAAAACCCTCCTAAAGTCATAATCAGACTATGTTTTCTACGATATTAGAAAAATTTTAGAAAACTTTATAGATACTATTAACTATTAAACGACTAACTATGTTTTTAATTAACTTCTGCTTCTTGCAGTTGACTTAAAAACCTTTTGCACCGTGATGGTCGCATGGTAATCCATTTAGCTAAAATAAAATAACTGACAAATGCTGTGGTAAAAGTAAGAATCGTGAGACACAAGGTACCAAAAAGATTTTGAAAATTAAAAACTCAGTCATACTGATCTCAATTAATTTAAATTGAATTTCTCCAAAAGAAGGGAGCAATATCAAAATTTTCTTTCGTACAAATCAACGTAGGGACCAAAAGATTTGCGCGAACATCGCGACTGTAAATCCGAATGGCCGTGCAACTGTTTCGGAAAATTCGCGGATTCGTATCAGAGAGATTCGTAGTATGTACCATTTAAAACGGCGGATTTCCGTCGGTGTTTCGAGCTGGCATGAATGTAATACAAGATATTACGTTTCTAGAACGACTGTCGTCGCTTGTAATATGTATTTCCCGGGTGAAAGAATGTTTCCACGAAGAAAGAAGCTCCACCGGAAGGTTCACAAGATTTTCGTCTGCTCTCGGTTAAGAACTTCGGACGGGCTGACGACGGGGAGTTGGGTCTGCGAGAGGATGGTGGGGGAGGGAGGCAGAGAGGAGGTAGAATGGAAAACAATAACTTTTTCATTTACCGGGCAAGATATTACCACGATATAAGCGCGGGTGCACGATAAAACTAAGGTAGCGTCGCCGTACGACGACGTCAACGACGTCTACGACCACCTCGTCGCATACCGGGCGTTTTACTTCCTCCTTTTGTGAGCAGGAAAACCGCGATCGAGTGTATTATTGCATGGTTATATATCGTTCTCGTATCAAGATTTCTGTTCTCTTGCTATTGCAGAAAACCCTTCGCCGGCCGCAAGGAAAATAAGATTGACGACAGCCACCAACCAGCCCGATGTTGTTCTTGCCAATGTATCAACCATCGGTGAGTTTTTCTTCATGGAAATACGATCATGGACCGACACAGTAGACAATCTATTATGTATTTTCAGTTATTAAATATTTATATCGCGAGATTTCGGCTGCCGAAGTTTTGCGCTTGCTCTTATAACCGGTTACCAACGGACTGCTACGCACCCACATTTCGGATATTAAAGTTTAACCTTTTTTTTTATAGATACGTAGGTGTTTATTTAATAAAAATAACGATTTAATATATTGCCAAGCACGTTTCGTCGTCAACTGCGATTCCTCCTCTGCTCTATGGGCCCGTGTAACTTTCAGGCCACATTTTAATTTATCGACATTTTACCAAATAATTATAGCTTTTTTCATGAGATGACGCATAAATCTTAATTCTATAACGTTGGCAAGATAAACGATATTAATATTTATGACCGTTGCTAGGCTCATCAACCTGAAATAACAAAATAAATGCTGTGCAAACTGTTTGCAGTAAAAAATAAGCGAAACCATTTGATCCAATTGATATTATTTGTGCTTTTGTCAGTGATTACCAAACTAAAAATAGTGCACATAATAGCTCTGGGTTCGTATATCAATAACAACCTATTTGTTTGAATTTCAATTTTCAATTTGTTACTGTTCTTTTATGATACAGTTTTGTAACTTTGAGGTTACAGTGGGCTATTATGGCAGATTTCGGTACATTTAGGATAAAGCTTGTGCTTTCTCCTGTTTTCAGATTTATACATCATATACCCAAAATATGAATACAAAATCGTATATATAATTATCGTATGAATAAGAAAGTATATTTTTTAAGTAACATTTACGAAAAGATCGGGTCAAGTATCTCAAAGTTGAAGGACGTGGCAATCAATTTTCCAAAAGCATTTTCGCGATACTATAATGACGGTATTATGACTTATCACGTTGGCGAGTAATACGTAAATTAATTAGCTCGCGTAATAGAACAGAAACGAATAAACAAATACGGAATTTGATTACGCGTGAAATTACATTGGTTCGGCAATGCAGATAAATTTGCATTTAAGGTTGAACAGATTTTCGACCGAGGAAAGTGTTATTCATAAAACATATCACTTTAGTAATTAAACGATCTGGTGATTTAATGCTGGGC
The DNA here is from genome assembly GCA_028453745.1 of Agapostemon virescens. Lineage (NCBI taxonomy): Eukaryota > Metazoa > Arthropoda > Insecta > Hymenoptera > Halictidae > Agapostemon > Agapostemon virescens. The sequence goes on from CM052092.1 coordinate 10,021,710, forward strand.
GGGTTGTTAATAACGGGTACAATTTTTATTGTACTGGATAAAGAAAA
>CM052092.1:10021856-10044864 GCA_028453745.1 Agapostemon virescens
TATGCACTGTTCTCAGGTAATAAGGCTAATGTTCGTGTAAAGCTATTATTCCTACAGGTAATACGGAAAATGTTACGTTCTGACTTGCGCGTAATGATTTACTAGTCTGAGAACCCATTAAAGAGAACTCATAATACTGTTGGTGCTAATTTACATTAAACCTAATCCCGGTGCAATTTGGATATTGCACACGACAGATACGTCTGTGCGCACGAAGTACATATTGACAAGAGATTTAGAATTCCAGGTGGAACTATTTATGATGCAGTATTACGAAATTCTATTATATTTTAATTTCTATACACAAAAAATAATATAAGTAAAGAATACTGTTATAATTCCCATATTATGAATATTTTAATAATATATCATTTTTAATGAATGTGTCTGATAGAATTTATTATTCAAATTAGTTTTATTAAATTAAAAATTATATCTTTACATTCTATGCAAGTTTTATTCTATAAATCGTTTAAGCAACTGTATGCTTCAGAAGTGTACAGAAATCTTTAATAGAATTTTTTAATAATAGTAGAACTTAAAAATATAATAACATGAATTAAATAAAATATATTACCCAGATCAAAGTTGATTTCGTTTGGAAGTATTGATTTTAGGGAAGGAATGTTTGGAATGCATTATCGCTTTGCGTCTCACTTTATAAAAGTGTAAAAATTTGTTTGGAATGTGACATACGTATTTAATGTTTCTTTCACGTTTAACACATTGCCATTAGTCATGCTGAACATGAAATGCATACTAGACTGCGCACGTTACGCATTTAAAATAAAAATAAGTAGATCAAGTAAAAAATTCAACGGTACTGTTCTATTATTCTTGGGTCACTAAAATGCTTCAGAAAAGACATATATGTACATCTGTGCTATCTTACAGCACTAGTAAATTTGAGAAGTCGAAAATCAAAATAGTCTAAAATTAAGTCATACTAAATTAAAATGAAGAAAAAATATAAAAATGTAATAAAACAGGTGACATAAACAATATTCATAAAAATAAATATTATTTTGAAAAAGACATAAATTATAAGCGATATTTGCATAATAATATTAGTAAAAATTGCAGAATTAACATTGGATTTACAAACATTCGAAATAGCTATTTCAAATTACTTTATGAAAACAAGGAGAACGAGTCTATTCCAATTTTCAGTCTTCAAAATAAAATATACCTAAAGAAATAAATTTTTGAATAATGCATCATGGATGCAACTCTATAATTTGAACAATCGTTTATGAAAAACATTAGAACGCGTCACATTGATACATCTCGTAAACTTAGTATGTATTAACCCCTTGACATATTACAACGAATATAAATTTCATGTCTTTCGTTTTTAAATGAAATAAAATTTTATTCTTTTGTAATCAATATTTAAGCATTGAAATAAATGTGACTGTACAAAAATTGTAAATTTTCTTTTCATTTTTGGTGATGAAGATGTTAAAATAACTGTAGAGCTAAAGAAAATGGTTTGGCAAGTGGTTAATACTTACAGTCAGTAGAAATAACGAGCAATAGTCAGACAATGCAGCGACCGTTTCTACAGAACTCCTGTATATTAGAATTAATGCGCACAACTTTTATTTCTCATGAAGATACACAAGCTGGTTATCATCTTTCAGAAAAGAGTGATTGTATTCGTCAAACCGAGATCCATAAAGTTTTCAATTGGCAGTACCTTATCGACGAGGTCAGTAAAACCCACATAAAATTGGTAATTAAGGATCAGGGGTACAATGTTTGACCAACTATGTCAATTGAGATAACGCTGTCTTTTCTGGATAGGTTTCACGGTGTCGCGCACTCGTACCGATAGAAATATCTGAAATTGATATCTCTTCGTTCCTGATCCGCCCCGTACATCGTCGTTGTGTAAATGCGCAATATCCAAGGCTAGCTATTCGCTATCAATGTCTTCGCACGATTTATCGTGACTTTGCACGCGAGCCCTGCCGCCGCGGCTGCCCACTGCCATTTCGTCGGCAAACTTTTTCAATTCGTGCCGGTTTCACTTATCAACCAGCACGAATTTCCCCTCGCTATTAATTCTACTTTGGAACCTTTATTCACACATCCGCCGGACGATGAAATGGCGATATAGTTTTCCGGCTATTCGCTTGATTAGCCATTACCTTGTTAGATAACCTCGTTCTATTCCTAGACCCGGGGGAAATTCATGGAACTCGTAAGAGAAGGTTAAACAACACGAAAATTTACACAATTCAAATTCTACCTTTAATAATTCTGGTAAGTTGAAAATAATACGCCCATGCCCCTTGGTTTTGTCAGTAGCATGTAAAATCGACATTCTACTCGTGAGTAAAGCATATCACCTGTAATTAATTTCAAAAGTACCATAATTGTGTTTCATGAAATCGAAACTAAAATAATATTTAGAATTTTCGATTTCATGGTACAGTTTAGTTTTAACATCGATTTAATCCGAAACTATACATTTTTTAATTCAGTATTAAATATTTAAGCGTTATGAAGAATACTTCCTCGCTTTTTCAAAATTTTACGAAAGAAGATATTCTTCATTTTGTATGAATAATACTAATTGCAGTACTTAATATTAAATACATATTATTTTAAATTACATATAGTGAATTATTGCAAAATTTTTTTTAGAAGAAAATGTATACAATTATCTGTTAATATTTTCTTGATTAATCTTCTTATTATTACATAAGAATGGTTAAACTATAGATGCTTAATTTATTCGTTTCAACTTGAATTTTCTTAAAGCTTCAACTCGCTGTTTTCCTTTCAGTTACATTGATAATGCTTCCTTTTAATATTTTTTGTCAGCTAATTATTATTACATTTTATATAACCTGATTACAAAGAAACTTAACGAGAAAATACCAAGCACACGTTACACGCAATTATGGTTCAAGAGAAGGTGCAGCTGCAAATTGTTCAAAACGCAACGAAATTAATTTAAAATTAAAGGGTTCCAAATTAAAATGGGGAAGATATTATAGAAAATAAAAATTGTAACGAAGAATGGAAAATATACAATATTTATGAATTAACAAATATGTGTAATTTCAGAAGTAACAGGTTATAAACAATGTTTTAATACGAATATGATATTAATTTATTCTACCTTAGTATTACCTAAAATTAATGCTGACTGAAAATAGAAATGAAGAGCAATAGTTATAGTTCTTGAAAATTACTGCACATTTCTCTTACTGTATACAATAAATTATTAAAATTCCGCCAAGTTTTGTACACGTTCGTATCGACATTACAATTGAATATTTTTAACATGTATGTAGAAAATCAATAATAATATAGTTTTAAAAAACTCTACCAAATGAAAGTATGAATTTTAATTTATGATATTTATAAAATCCCACGCTCTCAAATTCCTTAAAAAAAGTATATCCATAAAAAGGTGCATTTATATGGGATAAATCATACATTTGATACCTAAGTACATAGTAAGATAGTTGTCAAAAAATTTATTCTTTATTTCAAGAAGATTGAAAAATTGAGTAACCATTTGTGCTCGCATACTTTTGTTATAGGGGTATCGAGAGAACAGAAGGCAAGAATGTTGCCAATAACATAAACTCAAACACATAAATACCAATGCCCCGTAAAATCGATGAAACTCGTTCGTTACTGTGGTACTATTAGTTATGTGTAATGACGTAGCACAGCTGAAATATAACCCTCTTCTACAAAATATTCATATCCGCTTCGAATCGGTAGGTTCTGCAAGAAACCCATTCCATTTTCAGACTTTCAGACAACAGAATCCCGTAGCTACAGTATTAATACTTAACGCAACGGATTCTCAACATTTAAATAATAATAATGAATAAGTAAATAATAAATAAACTATTACTTTAGGAGAGAAGTTTTTCGATATTACTGTGTTAATACATTCTCACAGCCAATGTCTAATCTATTAAAAATTATATAATTCCATTAAAAAATAATGAATTTGAGCTTCATACGTCCTTTACTCGTGCACGCACAAATACACTAATTTTGTAAAATTAATTCCACCTCGAAGCAGACCAAATGACATAATCTACAAAACGTAAATATTAAATTTTCAATATAAACTGACATACAAAAGTTTTAAAATACAACTTTTAATATTTTCACTGGAGTTACAACCAATTGTAATTATTTACAAACTTTTCTTTACATAATATAAAGTAAACTAATTGTTTTACATTCTTTTAAATATCCAAGACGTGTGCACTTAACATGAAACGTACCGAGCAGTAAAATTGGCTAGTGTGTACTGTCATAAAAGTGACAAGAATTAATTTATTTAGATTTTATGCAACTTTTGTTACAATGTATTGTGGAATAAACAAATTTATCGAACCAATTCCTGTGACCATCAGGATAAATTTTTTGTGCACAAAAGGAAACGAACAAATTAAGTTTTAATGAGCAAATTAAGTCAAAAAATATTTCCTATTTTGGAATTAAAATTGCTTGGACCGAAAAGGGTCGATAAATCAACGTGCGAAGGTTTTCTTGCATGATATGACGATCGATATGACAGCAACCAAGACTGTCAAGATAAATTTTCTATGCACAAAAGGAAACGAACCTTGTGCAATCGAACTATTTTAAGTCAAAAAATATTTCCTATTTTGGAATTAAAATTGCTTGGAGGGCGTAGGATCGATATATTGACGTGCGCAAGTTTTCGTTGCATGGCGATCGGTATGGCAGCAACCAAGGCCGTCAGGATGGTTATAGGGTAACGGGGGAGGGATATTAATGCCACGGATTGCTGCTCTAAACACTCCGTTAATCGTCATTAGCCATTAGCCGGACGAATAATAAGGGGATCAATGTTACTTGCCGATCGTACGCGCATTGGTTGTTGCTGGGTAAAATACGTAATGCAGTAATAATACATGGCCACAGGCATTCGTCGCGATCGAGTTCACCGCGCGATATAACGAATCCCACGATACCGTCGGTATTTCTCGTTTCATTGTCATCCCGCCCAATTATACCAGGGAAAAGCAAGCGATTAGCGTGATGCACGTTTTGAAAGCGGTCGTATGAATACGTCGATGCCGGTCGGGATCCTAAATTTCCTGCACCAATTAGGAAGGAATTATCGTGAACCGTCGCGGACACGTGTGCAACGATCATAATCGCATGGATTGAACGGAAAGCACCTTGCCGCTACGATTCGGATGATTGCGGCCTCCGAGCTTCTGTAGATCCGTCAACGCGTTATTAGCGTTGTAAGTGGACATATTGTGGTGATACGTCTGAGTTTCGCGACGAGTCGTTTGTGGAATCTGGCAAACGCCGCAAAATTTCGAAAATTCCCGATTAACATTTGATCGCGGACATCGCCAATTCACGTACAATTCTGCGTGCACATCTTACTGCTTGCTGATATGCGAAAATATAGTAGAAAGAATACATATTCCGTTCATACAATTTGCATTGTCTCGTATCATACTTGTTACGAGTATGACACAAAATCGAATTATTGAGTAAAACGATTTTATTTTAAATCGTATTTTTAATGAAACCTGTACCGACTTATTCGCAACGTTTCACTGACTAAAATTAAACCAAACACGATGCAATACTATGCTTAAAAAGCTGCAAATCTCAATACAAAATTGAATTATTGACTAAAACTTTCTAATTCTAAGTCGTGTTTTTAACACTAGAACTACGAAACGAGAAAAAAATGTATAATTCACATATCAAATACCTTATTCCAAAATTATTAATATTAAAGTATATGCATCATACCTTTTAGAAAAATTACAATTTAATTATGAAAAACCTCATTCCAAAATTATTAACGTTAAAGTATGTGCATCACATCTTTAAGAAGAATTATAATTTAGTTATCAAAAACTTCATTCCAATGTGCTCTGCCGTACAGAGAAACTGCCCCGCACAAAATTCAACTGTTTCTAAGAGGTTAAACAACTTTTGCATCGCTAGATTTGTAGTTAAGAAATCGTTAAAAATCTTAATGTTCTAGGTACGAGTAATAGTAATTAATTTCACATGAACGAAAGGAAGCGACTTTTGTACAATAGACCTATTATACGAAAAAGATATTGTTTCGACTTTGGAGTAGAATTGCTTCGAATGCAAAGGATTAATACCATCGCGCCTCAAAGAATTAGAGAACCAACAATGAACAAAAATGTCTTCTACCGCAATAACTGCTTTTTCGAATCATTAAATTTCTTGCTTATTAAAAGATAGAGGAACAGCGTCCGTACAGCTAAATAGAGCAGTGCATCGATATTTTTACGGACAGCAGACACGATCGTATCAACGTTGGATTGAGAAATCCGATATTGTTAGTTGAAAGCGTATCTCAGAGTCGCATTCGAGCATAGAGTAGTCGTAGGCGCAGATATCGAAGAGTGAGCAACGTTCGTGGCTTCCTTTGCAAACAGAGAGATCTAGCCCAGTGTCGAAGGCCAAAGAGAGGCTGTTCGAAGAGTGGCCCTCGATTCTATCAGTGTAGCTGTAGAAGCGTGGCCAGATCGCTAGTTCATCAAACCCGTTTCCACTACACTATTACACCAATCAGCATCCTTTCTGTAGTGTCGCCTGGCCCAGGAATTCAATCGTGAATCCCCATTCGATGAACCGATAAATTTCTCACGTTTGTTACACACCCGGTCACTGGATATTTTCTGTAGCCGGAAACAGTCGAAACTTCCCGGAAAAGTTTAATCACAGTGCTCTGTCGCACACGCTCGATATTTTGCTGCCGTTTTTGCGAACGGAAGAATCGTTTTCCCTCGACAGGCTGAAGGTTCCTGCGAATTTTTCCCCGGAAATTGTTACTCGTATGGTCGACTGTGTTTACGTTCTTTTTTCAATATATAAATGTTTTAATAAGTGACGTTGTTTAGACCAATTCATGATAAAACGGCGGAGTACTAAATTATACTAATATACACTGCTTTATAATAATGACGAGGTTGCAATTATTTGAACACTAGGACTATCGAACAATAAATCCAACGATATACATTGCTTTGTGATAATAACAAGACAGCATCTATTCAAATTTCATATAATTCTTATTATAACATGCACGTTATTAAAGAAGTACATCCAAAAAATTTCTGATGAAAATATTTGTATAACTTCAATAATTGCGAAAGAAAAAGCTGGAGACCAGTCAAAATGACTGGTTTGGTAGTTCTAGTGTTAATAATTACGTAAATACGTATATAAAAACGTATATACAGCAACAACGCATACTGCACGTATTCACGGCGCGCGATTCCGTTCAGTGACAGTACTTCGGCGGACTGGACAGTCGAAGCGAAATGGTTAATGAGAACGTGATTTCACTGAATTCTTATTATTATTATCAACTACCAAATACCGTTACTTCATCCAGTACCTTTTCAAACTCATTCTCTTTTCAAACCATTTTATTGACAGATACGTTTACATACATATTTTTCACAAATTATTTAAATGAAGCAGATTTGCATTCGATTCCTTATATTTCATACTGTACGTCCTGTCGCATTTTCTTTAAGTTTTATATGCACTTGGAATTGCTCTTAATATATGTGTCCCTTTATGATGTATGAGAAATCGTCTGATCAATGCTGACTTTTTTCATTGCATCACTAGCGAAGTTCAACGTCCTCTAATTTACTACCCTGTCAGGTTGCTGCATCTTCACAGAAAACACCGTATTATTCATTGATAAGATGTTACATTAAACAGCTTAAACTTTGTGTAACATTATGTTCAAAGTAGCTTACGCATTTGAAAGATCAATGTCTGCAGAAGCTTTCTTAATACTTTGGTAAGAATGAACGTCAGCGTTTGGTCTTAACTTCATTTGATATTATTTTACTCGTTGAATTATTAACTGCACATTTCTCAGTATACTTTCACCTCAATCTCTGGATTTTTATTTCTTTCGGGAACTTCAAAAGTGTTCTGCAAATACAATTTTGAAAGTACGTCTTTACTATCATATTGAATACTGCTCAATAAATCAGAGAAAATAATAAACTATTCGAGTAGTTAGTCTTCTAAACTACATTTTTTAAAATGTTTATGTTTGCATTACACATATATTTATTGTATAGGAAATGTCTTCTGTTTGTTGAACCTTTAAAATATTGCATATGCTTAGAAAATGTTCCATAATTGAACAAACATTAAACCTTAAGCTCGTCTTAATTAATACTAATCCTACCGATGCTGGTCAAATTTACCAGTCTTGGATTATTTATTTTAAAATTCTCGAAGTTACAATGATATGAAGTAATTGAATACATTTTTTATGTATTTATAAATTTAAATAAAAATCGCACAAAATCTAAATAATTCGAATCTTGTTCTTTTCCTAAGAGAATGCATACTAAATAATTTTAATGTTCGGTAGGTTTAGTATTAATATCAATTTCATTTATACCAAATCTTGCACAAAGAAGAACACAAAAGAATGTATTATTAATGTAAAATATTATGATAACAAACAATTTCTGTTTTAAATTCATACAAAACTTCATTGTTAATCTTCCGGAAATGATAAATCGAATAACAAATGATACCTTCGGTCGCATCGAATTTTCTTTAATTCGTATGTCAAGGGGTTAATTAATAAAAATCGGTGCTCTGAATAATACCGCATTATTGATAAACTACCGATATTTATTCTCGGAGGGCGGTAGGAGAAACTTGAGAAGAAAACGGGCTAAAAATGATAGGGGAAGCGTCGCTAAAAGACCAGCACTCCTGAATACTTAAAGTCTGAGCTCCGCACAGCTGATCCATTCGGCAATCAATTTCAGGAACGGCCAATTTCTCGCGCCGAAGTCTTCATCCGCCGTCGGTTCCTCAATTACGCAAAATGGCAGGCAGTTCCGAGATGATAAATTATCGTGAACGTGCCACTGCTTGGAATACGATCGATTTTTCTCAGACATCGGTGCCAATAAGCACGGAAAATGCATGTTTCTTCGACGTACTAGAATCTTCTCCTTTCCTAATAACCTTACGATAACTGATAAAGTATTAAATGATTGCAAAAGTTCGTGTCCGATTTGAAAATAAAATACAGGCACTCGCATTTTGAAATAACTATTTTATTAATCAACCATACAGCGTGAGTCACTTAAGATTGTAACCTGAGATGCCTCCGTTGTCTTTAATTGTACAAAAAATGCGTCAAAAAGATAATATTTGACTTAAAATAGCGACTATTGTAGTATCAAAGATTTTTCATTCTCAAGGTAATATTTCCTAAACTTACAATGTTACCATTGTTATTTTCCTAGATATGATATTGTATTGTGATTGATGTAAAGCTATAGCTAATATAGCTAAGAATCGAAAAGTATGACTATGAGGAAGAGATTTTTTCAATATCAAAGATTACTTTTACATTAAACATCTTGTTCCTTAAACATTTTCCTATATCACCAAAAATAAAGGAGATATTTTAGGTGAAAATCTTTAGTGACTTGCCCTGAGGAATAACCACCATTTTCTCTAACTGTTTCCCAACTTATACAAGCTCTGGAGCCCTGTTTCGTGAAAACTGCACTTTCGAATGCATTATTTTTATACAAAATAAAAATTGTCCAAATCTATCGTAAAAGTCTGAAGAATAAAATTTTCTTTTCTTTTTTAATGATTTAAATCATTCGAACTTGACAAAACAATGTCCATAAATCCATGTAACGTCTTTTGAGTTTAACGTATTAATTTTTGTAACAAATGTATAAAATTCGCAGTCACACTATTAACCCTTTGCGAACAAGGACTTTTGAATATATTGGAAATATTTTCTTCGGAAGGTAGAAAAGAAGGTAAAAAAACGCGATCGCAAGTAGTTGTCCTAGATTTTTCCTCGCACCTGGTTGCAAGATGTTGATTATGTGGAAGGTTTTCGGCGGCTTGTAACAGGGGAAAGTACGAATGCCTTCTCTTACAATATACCGGGTGTCTAAATTAAATCTACGGAAAAATGTCTGTTTGTTGTATATCTAAATTACGACTAAACTGAATTCGTTCGGACCGGTTTGCAACACCCTGTAGAAATGCTGTCGCGGCGTCGAAGCTGTAGAAGGATGGCCTGGACGATCCGTTAAAAGGGAGTTTCTGAAAAAGTACGAAGTAATCCATCTGCTCATCTTTCAGTAATTAAAACTTATAATTCGCGGCCACCCTCGCCGCGGCTCGTCGCTTTTGCCCCGCTTACCGGGCCAACCCTTGTCTTATCTTTCGTCCGCTACCCCTACTTGCTCTTCGTCAGCGTCTTCATCTTCATCTTTCTCTTCCGCCTGTTCCCATGACTCTCCCCACTCCTCCAATCTCCACCCACCCCCACCCTCCAAGACCTATCCCCCTTCTGTGACCTCTTGCATATTTCATACTTTGTACCGCAATTACTTTATCGCGCTTCCATGGATTTCGGTTGCCGGCGGATGAAGGGTCCTGGATGAAGGGTAGAGGATACTTATTTTCTCGTCACCGGTGTCAACCGAGTGTATTCAACATGAGGCGGCATTCTCAGTATCGGCACGTTCTGTTATCCGAACAACGAATTTCCTACGAAATGTTCCAAATTATTAGGTGCCAGGGAAATGTTCCGTTGTTGTTTTCGTTTTGCAAATTCAAAGTTATTTATTCGTGTCGTCCAGTGCTGTTATTTGGTGAACTCCAACCATGTATGCATCACTAGATGTTAATAACTGTGCGTTAAGTTTGTTTATAAGACAAATTAATTGTTTATACAGAAATGATTAGGCCGTAAATCTCCATATGGCGTATGCTAATTTTGAAAGTTCAAAGAAATGTGTAGATGTCGAAGAATTATTTCTATTTTGTTTGTACCATAAAGAATCTTTTTCTTCATTGAAAAATTACTGTTTTACTGAAAAATCGTCGTGTTACGCAAACGGTTCGAATATTCTGATTATCCACAATTGTAATGGTTTCCTTGATAGGATAACTTGAAATCGCTCGGTCGATTATTCCCCGCGTCGTGGGAAAGGAATTACCGTACGGGTGAAAATATTTTAGCGACGTGGCGCGAGCCATTTGTGATTTCGCTTGAGGAAACGTTGAAGAAGACCTCGGAACGAATACTTATCTTCCTGTCGACGGTACCACGGAAACGCATTCAAAATCCTCCCCGCCGCGTTTATTTTCATTTTCCCGATGTCGAAGTAGCGAGAATGAATGCCGCAGAAAGAGTGGCGCTGCCAGAACGCCGGGGAAAAGTTACCCAGCGGAACATTCGACAGCACCCAGCTTACAATATTTCTCTTCGTCTAATTAGTAAAACATTCTCGTAGAAGTTTCTGCTTGACATATTTCTAACACATTCCATTTCATTACAATACACAGGCACTCCCTACCTGACTCCAGACTATCCTAAATATGCACCTCATCGTACACACCCTGCCCTTTTGAGCAAAACTTGTAGAATGGTTGAAAATATTTCGTTCGAAGAGGTAACTCTAATGATAGAGAATACATTTTATCTAGGTTACTATTTTAAACGACACTACATATTTTTATTATTATTGTATGATAACAATAACATTAATATTATCAAAATACAATATTATCAAATACATAAATTACAGAATAGATAGACTTCGTCCGATCGGTTGCATCTCCTTAAGATTTCCACTGTTGCAATGCATATATCTTCCACGCAGATACCACGAACAAATTCTTACAATAGACTCCAATAAAACTGTCGTGCCGTATCTGTTGCGCACAGTGCCCGGTCCTCGTCGTTCCCCAAATATGCGCGCGTAAAATTTCCGTAGTCAATTTTCAATCTCGTTAGTATCGAATATTTTCATTTTTGTCTGGCACACTTTCCAACGTACACACGAAATTAAAAAAATTTTCATTCGTCTATTCGGAAACGAAGTTCGCGTTGTTCAAATTCCCGACTGCACAATGCTCATGGTTAATGGAATGCATCGTCGAAGTTTCGCCAAACAATTCATCAGCCCTGTGCTCATAGTAATTCACTTTCGACTGGGAACACGGGGAGCCACTTCGGCCGAGCGTAGTCCGCTTTAAAACGGCAGCAATTTTTCTCTCTGGAGCGTGGAATGCTCGACTTGCAAGGAAACATTCTGTTCCTCGAATATCCGGTATTGGTCTAGTTTTTCGGAAAAACAGCGCCGCGGAAAGCTCCGAATTTTTCCCCTTCGTCATCGGTGTGCGCGCGCGCGCGGGCGTGCACGCCAACCAGCTCTGAAATAAAGCAAACAAAAGAGTTCCGCTCGAAGGTAGAAGGTGAATCGAAAGATGTCGGGATAAAGAGGAAATATACAGGTCTGCCCATGATAAAAAGAAAGAGTTGGCGAAAGAAGAACGAGAAGGGAAAAGGAACGAAGGGGATGGGATGGAGAGTGGGGCAAGATGTTTTAGAAGCGCGGAGGAGGAAAAGGGCGGTGAGGTAGATAGCGAGAAGATATTCTGCGTTCTTGGAGAGTCAACGATATTAAAGAAAAAGGAAAAAGGAAAGACGCCAGGTGACTGGAGAAATGAGGCGACAAACTGCAAAACGTCTGTTTGACGTTGTGTTACTCTGTCCCGTAGTACCACATCCACTCCCGCAGTGACTCCGCTCCTCTCCTGTTGCGCAGTTACTATTTCTCAAGGGGTAGTATCCCTTTACACGAAATTTCGGATCCGAGCGAAATTCTTTCGGATTCTCCACGTATTCGTATAATTTGTTTCTTACCTCTGGACACAGCTGATTCTGTTAAAATTGTCGATATTTGTAGCAATTTCGTAAAACTTAAGGAAAGCAGAGAAATAAGTTTGGAGTTTTTAATTCGAAGACTACTGACCACGTTCTTCTAATATATTTCTGTATATTGTATCCAGTGGGAAACTGAAGTCCCGTATTTTCTAACAACTGCTGCAGCAAGATACATTTTTTAAAAAATATTGGTAATTTTTATTAGTTGCGGAATTCATTTTAAATTTTAAGATTGAAGGCTCTTTTTTCCGATGACGTAGAAATTGTTGCACGATTTTGTTGTTCTGTTTTATAGAATAAAAATGAAGGACTAATTCGTTCGTGTGAAGTCCATATGTTAATGTACAGGTATTCTTTTTCTTCAAAGTTTAATGACCTAATTATATTGTTGCAAAAAGGAGGATGCATCTTCAAGTAACAGAACTTATTCAACGTTTGTATGGACACTTCAATCGGAAAGGTTTTTGACGGAGAACATTTCTTCAATTTTCTACTTGTTACGTTGTGCAAAACTCTTTCCGCTAAAAATGAACAATATATTACGAAGGTAGATGTCTCAAGCATTAAAATGAGACGAGGTTTATTTCTGTACTGTTTGTCTCAAAGAAATGATTACAGTTTAAATATCGACGACGTTTACAATGTTAATAATTGTTGGATGCCCTATAGCTCTTAATAATTGATTATCAGAATAAAATAATTACAGAATATCTACTTTTACAATATATTTGTTTTATAGAAAATTAGCAATTGTTACTTCTTACAGAATATCTGTTACCGAAGAATATTCATTTCAAAATATAAGATTTTTCACTGGAGTAATATTGGTATATTTTAAACAATGTATAATACCGAGCAATCCACCTCGATTATCCAAGTATTAAGGAAAAGATTTCGTTTGAAATTGTTTCGTTCAATTTCTATTGTCGATTGAAAGTAACTTCCATTTTATGTTATCTTCTTTAAACGTTGTGACACAGTTGTAGGTCAGAAGACGCTTTTCTTCACGGTACAGCTCGCGATTTATTTTTAATACACGTAACTCGTAAACAAGTGTCCATAAAGAGACAGTGGACTGTGTACTCATGCACGCGCAATCTCGTCTGATAAACGGCGGTGCATTATGCAGTTGCGCGAGACGTTCTACTTTCAAAGAGAACAAGTACAGTAGTAGAGCTCGAAGATTAAGAAGACGTTTAATGTGTTTCGCGTAATTACACGAACCGTAGATGAGCAGTTCGATGCACAATGTCATTCGAAATTGATCAATTGATACTTTATACCGAACTCTGCACTTTTCTCATCTGTGTTGTACTAAAAATCGCAGAGTACTAGTTTATTCAGTTTATAGTCAATTCAAATCATTTGAATTTCGTCGAAAAAATTTTGAAACCTTGAAGGATTTCAGTACTTTCTTATTTCATTAATTTATTTATTGATTCATTATTGATTTTCTTAATATTGTGTCGCATTCTGTGCACTTATATTTATATAATAAATAAAAATGGCAAGGCCAAATCTACTCAACTTTATGTTGATATTTTATTTTGAAAAATTTATTAACTCTCTGTGCCTATAACTAGGTTGTCAATTTCACCCAATATTAACAATTTAATTTGTTTGGCACTCGAATATCACCTCTAAGGGGCCACTAAACATGATAATATTTAAATATTATATATAGTATTATATAGTATTAAAATATTATATGATAGTATTTAAATATTATTAAATTTTGGTATACATAAATATTTAAAGTTTTACAAAACTACGTTTACATTTAAGAAATGCATAAAAATTCAAATGTTGTAAACACTATATACATTAAAGGAACTTTAAAATCTTTGTCAAAATCGCCTAAAATCTAAATAAATGTATTTGTACGATTTTTCTTACATTTTCACAAGGAAACACCACTTGCATAACGAACCTGAGCCACTTCGGTGTTCGGTAGGTTAAGCGTGAAAGAATTCTGACAGAAGTAAATCAAGCGAATAATATTATTTCGCCTGGATCCCATAGATGTAACCCGTGCATGAATATGTGACATGGAACCCACAGCGACGAAGGGAGTGTCACTAATTCACTGTCAGTGTCAGCATAACCAAATACTTCGTCGGTCTGTACATAGGTTACGTTAAGCAGAAATCATAGGCTCGCGAAGAAACAGCGGGACTGAAAAGGAAATACGGAGCTGGGTCGAATAACAATGACTACATATGCAGGCCGCGGGTATAGCAAAAAGGTGTTCGGTGCATACGCATTCGGAACAGTTCGGGATACCTGGTTGGTAAGGGGGCGCGGTGGCGCAGATGGCTGATCCACTCAATTTCAGATTCATGGATGCTACACTGAAAAATGGTGTCTACCCCCTTCGTTCTTATTCTCCCTTTCTCTAAAACCCTGGATCGGTTTCTTCCTCTTTCAGATAGTCCATTCCCACTTCTTGCGTTCTCTCTCGCTCTCCGTTTCGCATATTTAAAGTGCGCATCCTTCCGGTATGGACACATCAAACGATATACAGAGCGATGATCGTAAATCTCTGAAATCTCTGTCGCTCGTAGATACAGGAAAGTATTGTTTTAAGCAGCGGATGATGGATGATTTTGATAAGGTAATCGTAGACGTTCCTAATTCGTCTTAACTCTAGAAAAAAGACGCGTCCTAATATTTCTAACCTCTTAGGCACTATGCGCCACTATAGTGGCTTTCGCGGATGCCATCTCTCTGATACGTACTATACTTAATTGTATTATTAATTATTAAAGTAAATTGTTAAAATCAACATACGTATATCGTATCTTTAAGAAAAATTATAATTTTATGATCAAACTCAAAATGTATCATTTACCTAAGAGGTTAATTTACGATTATTGAGATTGAGGCAATAGATTTATTTCTTTCGAAATGTAGCTAAAAATTTTGATAGACTCGTTATTTTTAGAAAGTACTGTAATATACAGTCGCTTTTAGTACTCCGTAAACCTGATGTTCAGAGTAACACTGATGCTTTTATTTAGTTTAATTAATATTAGGTGTGCAATTTAATTTAAACTTCGAGCGGGGATCGTTTCCAAAAGTTCACCTATTTCCTTCGTTTGTAAATGAACAAAATGGAGCAAGAGGCGCGAGTTAATTTGAACGCCTGTTATTCGTTACATTATTAATAATATATTAATAATTTATATTGACTATAAGCACGTGGAATTTAGGCAGAATATTCATAAATCTGTCAACTTACGCCATTCGAGGATTAAGGCGCGTTAAATTGTTAAAGTACCGTTTACATATTCGTAAGAGAAGTACAGGGATACTGATATTGAACACATTTTTGCAGAATGTAGTTCAGAAAAATTTTTAATCGATCGATTAAAAATGAACAAAAATTTTTTGACAGACTAAAATCTTTCATATGCGTTTAAAATGAACGGCACAGAATGTAATCGAAGATTCTGTTGATTTAGCGATATTGTTAGTGAATTATTAAACAATAGTGACAGAGAACCCTGAAAATCCAGATGGCCCGTGACAAGAGGGCAGTAAAACAAATTGATGGATATACTTAAAGCAAGAGATTACGTCGAAGCGGCATTTCTCTTGGATCGATCAAGTAAATCCTCCCCCGCGAATCGATTCGATTTGTCTCTCCTATTTTTTTGCTTGTCTTTTCCTCGCCGTCAGATTCCCTTCCCGTGGGGGAGAGACACGTCTAAAATATAATAAACCTCGCCAACGTTACGACATACGAGCTCACCCGCCCCTGTAAATACCCGAGTATGGATTTTGAATATTTTACAGCTCGCATAGGTGGGCACACGTGCTCCAGCTCGTCTCCATTTGAGATTGTACGCACCTACAGGGTGTCCCCAAGCGATCTCATTCATAACAAACGACGACGAAGACGAATCATTGTTGTCTGGTGGTTCCCTTGCAATATAAATACTTGTGAAGTTATTCGTTAATGAAAATTTCGAAAATTCTATAACATTCATTCCTATCGTAGAAGAGGTGATGTGAATATAAAGTGTAATATTTTTTACAAAATTATTATTCAACTACAGATGTGTATGCAATACGAAAGATGTGTGTATCTGAATTATTAATAATCAGAATGTGTTAAAAATGTTATTTGTACAGTGAAAACCGAATATTCTTATATTCTTTTATGTTTCTATGGTTTCAAATTTCACCTACTCGTTCATTATATTATTGTACCAGTTGTATAGTTCTTTCATTCTGGTCCTCGGTTTATTCATCCCAAAAACCAATCCATCCATTTTGAAATGGAGTTTTAGTTGAAGTTTTTATGCTAGCTGTTCTTGTATTTTCCCATTGTAACATACAATATTTTTTTGACAGAGATAACGATTTTTATAGATTTTATTTTCAAAGTTGCTAGTTTATTAAAAATTCCTTTATTCCAATACTTTAATAGCAGTTACTTGTATTCATTTATTTGTACTGATTAATTCAACAACTTCGTTCATCGATAGCACATTTATTACCACATTTTCATATTTGCAAAACATTTATTTTTAATATAGTTTAATGGAAACGTTTCGTGTGTGTCTCTCTAAATTTCTATTTGAAATGTACACTGTGATTTTAACAGCTGTTTTTACAATATAGTTTATATTAACCCTTTGCACTTGAAGAGGAATTCCATTCTAAAATCGAAACAATATTTTTACCGACAATAGCTCCATTGTACTTAGTTTATCTCTTTCGTACAAATTGAAATTAATTATTACTACTCGTACATATAATGTTAACATTTCTATCGATTTCATAACTGCAAACGTAGCGATGTAAAAGTTGCTTAAATAATAATATGGCAATTTTTAATGACGCCTTAGAAGCATCATTGAAATACATGATAAGTACATAAAATATATACAAATTTATTTACATAAATATATTTAATATATTGCACATATAATTATTGTTGTGGTATATATAAGTATATTTAATATATATGTATAATATAATTTTGTACATTGAAAGTCTTTCACATATAAAATCACAGTGTACATTTTTACAAGTACATAAAAATTTTACATATACTACTGAATAATATAATATTCATTCTCAGCTATCTGCTAGGGCGATCATTTAATTGTAGAGCGGTTTAGAAAATCTAGAATCAATCAATTGTGGTTACGATTGTAAAAATTGGTTTATAATATATTGACGAGCGGCAGGGACAGTTTAGTTGATATTCGAGGGAAGATTCACAGACACACCCTTTACGTGAAGTTGTTTGGATATGGGTCGGTCCAGTCTGAATATTTTTCCAGTAGCAAAGAGGTTAGCAAGGGTAGAGGAGCCGTGATGCAATTTTCGTCGCGTTCGATGCTTCCTCACCTTTCGGAATCTCGTCCTCCTTCTTCGTGCCCTATCGGAGTGGGGCAGATAATTTCGTAGAACCCTTGACTTGTATTACCGAGAAATCCATAGGAAATAATCAGTTTCGTTTAAGATTGGAATTTCTTTTTCTATGGCTCGGCGGATTGACTCAGAATATTGCTGTATTTTGCAATGGCCTCGAATGCAATGCACGCTGTGACGCGAAAGTCGAAAGCTCCATTGAAAAGTCATGGGAAACCAAAGATGCTACTTAAATTTGTTAGGAACTTTTTACATAACTGTTATCGTTGTAAACTAAGTGATCTCATTTGTGATTTAATTAACGCTAGAAGTACCGAACACTAAATCCAATGATATACATTGCTGTGTGGTAATAAGAAGTCTGCATTTATTCAAACTTCTTTCAATTTTTATTGTAAAATGTGGTTCATTAAAGAAGTACATCGAAGAATTACTAATGAAAACATTTTTATAATTTCAGTAATTTCAAAAGGAATAAATAGGGACTTATTCTAGTGTTAAACTGCACTATATTAATATAAACGTACGAAATACTCTCAATTATAATTTTATAAATACTCGAACAGTCTGAAAATCTCAAATATGGAATACATTCAAAAAGAAGTGTAACAAAAAGTAATCATTTAATAGAAAATGCTAAAAATGCAATATCCAACAATAACATTAAATAATTATTATCAGAAACCAATGCGACTACTTAAATTAGTAGTAGCACACTACATAAATTAGAGTTCCGACTAACATTAATACTGTACCTACTATACAGGGTGTCCCAAAAGTAATTTAACAGCTGGAAATGAGGGGTTCCTGAAGTGATTTGAAGCAACTTTTTCTTCGGCTTTGTTAACGAAATATGGTCGAAAAATGACTGGCCAATGAGAGCGAAACGCACGAACTAGCACGCGCTCGAATGAGAGCGTTCGACTGTCCGCCGGCTAGGCACGCGAGCAGAAGTCAGAGAGCGCGACCTTTCCGAATTTTTTTTACTACGCAACGATAATAATTTTAAGAAAAACGCTATTGATTCTTATTTCAGAATGTTTAAAGAATAATCACTAATTTTTCAGATCCGAAATAATAAACAATTTAGCCGTGTCAGCCGTTTTAATTTTCTGGTATGCATGACATCTCACGCGTAACACATGAAATTTTTCTATGATACGTACTGTGAAGATAAACAATAAGTAACTCCCTCGAAATACGTAAACGATATTTAAATTTAAATAATTCTGTGTCCGAACAGAATTCAACGAACGATTTGCAAAACTAATTTAATAATAGATAATCGCGTTAATCTTCTAGTTCTCTAATTTCATTCTCGAGACGCTACAGTAAGTATCGCATGGAGCGATGAGAATTTCAATAACAACACCACCGTCGGCCGAGCCGGTCGCACCGGGACAACGATTCAATCCCCTCCCTTTAATCGCGCGGGCCCAAAAAGAGAGGGGTCACCGGGTCGTAAAAAAGCTCCACAGTAGCTCCAAAATTTGGCAATATTTGGCAAATCTTTGAAGTCGTGCCACGACCAAACTATTAGCGCTATCAACATGGATCAAACGCGAAAATCTTCCCCGAACCTTCCTCTTTAAATATGTTACTCAATATCGAGGCTAGCATTTCAAGAAAATCCAGGAGGCTTCGTTTTATTAACCCCATTTTTCCAATTTTCGCGATTTGGTCCCCCGAAATTTCAAAGTGGCGCCACGGCTGCAATTCGATTCCGATCGACCTGAAATTTGGCATACACTCTGCCTACATGTCTAGATACGTGTAACCAAAATTACAAAAAAATCAGTGATCTAAGATTTTTTCCAACTTTTCGACAGGTAAGGGGTCGTCCCTTCACTAGTTGGCGATATTTGGCAATCTTTGAAGGCGTCCCTCGACCAAACTATTAGAGCTATCGACATGATTCCAGCGGGAAAATCTTCCTCAAACCTTCTTCTTTAAGAAGAGCCCTCATTTTCTAGGCTAGCGTTTCAGGGGACTTCAAGACACTTCATTTTATCAACCCCATTTTGCCCATTTTCGCGATTTCGAACGCCTCGAAATTTTCAAAATCGTACCACGGCCGCAATCACATTCTGAAATAAGAATCAGTAGCGTTTTTCTTAAAATTATTATCGTCGCGTTGTAAAAAGTATTCGGAACTTGTTAACAAAGCCGCAAAAGTTGCTTCAAATGACCTCAGAAACCCCTCATTTCCCGCTGTTGAATTACTTTTGGGACACCCTGTAGTGAGTCAAATGACATTTCCAGACTTCTTATTTTACAATTACTGAAATTATAAGATTGCCTCCATAAGAACGTATGCATTATATTTCAATATTTAATCATATATTTGAATAAAAATCGCACAACACATAAACAAATTAAATCTTATTTTGATAAGACAATACAGACTAGATAATTGCAATGCTCGACAGTTTTAGTGTTAAACATTAATATAACGGTTAAAAAATTAAAAAATAGTGTTCTATTGTTTCTGTAATTTCTCTATCTTGCAATGAACGCAGACAATTTTTATTTTTACTTTTATATTCGGTGAAGTCCCGTCTGAAGATTTATGTTGTACAGTTAAATAAACTTGTAATGATCTAAACTGTTTATAATTTTAAAAAGTGTAAATGAAAAATCCTGCATCCTTATATAATTAATGTAATGTGTAAAAAAACTAAATGTTCTCGTGTAAGAAATATTTCATGTTTAATATAAATCTTGTTTTACTCGAAGAAAAGAATGTAAGAAAGCAGTTAGATAATTATTGCCGTATTAAAATTATTAAAAGAAGAGATACATTATTCCATACTTTGTGTTCTTCGTAATCGACTTAGAAAATTTCTATTCAGCTCAATGATTTGCAATCTAATAATAAGCCGTGTCTTTTAATAAAATCATTCAAGAGATAGTGTTAAAGAGTATTGTTGAAAGAGACTGTGCCAACAATACAACGCACCGTGCGTTGCACCTTTTTCCTTTACAGAAGATAATTAAGCTGAACAGTTTGATCATGTAAATTGAATATTAACGAGTCTCGACGTCACGAATAACCCCGGTGTGTGTGTCGGTAGCTTGTGTTAAAGGGACTTATACGGAAGATTATTGCGTAGTCGTAACTCATAAGGTAAATTATTGTGATGTTTCCGACGCTATATATGTTGATGGATAACGTAGCTTCGCAAATAATTAGAATAATGACAAAGTTACACTTTATTCCGCGGAAGGGGGGATTCATGCAAGTTTTGCGTCCCGTGCA
Organism: Agapostemon virescens; assembly: GCA_028453745.1. Taxonomy (NCBI): domain Eukaryota; kingdom Metazoa; phylum Arthropoda; class Insecta; order Hymenoptera; family Halictidae; genus Agapostemon; species Agapostemon virescens. The sequence goes on from CM052092.1 coordinate 10,043,282, forward strand.
GTCTAAATTGAAGTGATTTTTAACGTGTATCAGTTGTACGCGTGCGTGTTACATCTCTCGTTTCACGGAAAATCCGATGGGGGGAAGTTTGCGTCTCAATTTAAAGTTCGAAATTATATCCGCGACCTGCCGAACGCTTTCCACGGCCGGGAAAGAATTAGTCTTTCATAGATTCGAGCGAAAGGATCTTTCATTTTTACCGGTCGTTATTACACTTCCGTTTTAATAGTCATAGCGTGCAAACCTCTCTCTCGAAACCTCCTAGTAATCTAACATTTCGTGAAGTATTAATAACGCATCTTTAATACATTTAAAACTTAATGAAATATTTTATGAAAATTTCCCTTCGCAGAGAAATGTGGAACTTTACATTTTTCGTTTAATAAATTAGCGAGTTTCTCCTAGAATTATCAAAATTTGTTTGTGCAATGCAATATACGCACTAAACGTATACAAATTTGAGAAATACACTTTTTAGATAGTACAATTCAATCTGCAAGGTTCGCGAACATTGTATCCCGTTAGAACAAATCTGGATGGGATTTTCATTGTAGAAAACTCCATTACGATCAATGGCGACGTCGTACAAAATTATGATCAATGGCGGGAAGATTGACAGGTGTATGCAATTCGCGAACGAATGAAATTTTCAAGCAATATTGATCTTTCTGCCACTTTGCCAAAAAATCGACCACTATGCGGTGAGTCCATAAAAACCGTGGAAACTCGATAAATCTGGGAAAATAAGCGGGCAGGATTTCGAAACATTAAACGGAGGTGACACCCGCAACATACACACACACACACATGCGTGTCCGTTCTCGGTATAGTTCGTGATGCCGTGACTTCGACCCCGTCGTCGTCCTCGTCCTCGTCCTTCTCCTCTGGTCGTCGTCTTCCCGGTCCTCGGCGTCTAAATTATAAATTACTCGCGTGTAATTTCAACCCGGTGGAAGCGGTAGGAAAACGAACTCGAGCAAAACGGAGGCGACTAACACGTCGGTAGAAGGGGAAAGTCTGGAATGGAAGTGACGTAGAAGTCGTTCTTAGGACCAAGAAAGGGGCGAAAGGTGGGCTGTTTAGGGGAGTCGAGAGAAGCAAGAACGGTAGAACTGCGGGGGTTCCGTAGCGGGGGATGAAGAACCAGGGAGAGCGTAAGGTGGAGAACCTGAAGAACGAGAAACGAGAGGGACAAGCTAAATGGGCGAAAACTCTGTTTTGGAACTAGTGACGTTCGTGGAGGAACGGAGAGGCTGAACACCCCCTGAGCCAACCGGCTTCGAAAAGGAAAAAGACGATCAACAGGAAAATGAGAACGAGCTGTTGGATACAGGGACACGATGCAGGAACGTAGCGAGAGAGAAGGGCTCTCCTTCGTTAGAATCTTTCGTAGATTGCTTAATTAACAACAGAAGTCCGTTGTATAAATTCGTTCGTATACTAAATCACGATCCAACATCTCACCACCCAACGCCTGGCCCAACCTTATCTCTTTTCTAGCGACCTTCGGCTCCCTTCGACGAGGTTCTCATGCTCTTCCTCTCTCTCTCTCTCTTCTTCTTCTTCTTCTCTGTTTTTGGCTA
>CM052092.1:10044874-10070838 GCA_028453745.1 Agapostemon virescens
GTCTCTCTCTCTCTCTCTCTCTCTCTCTCTCTCTCTCTCTCTCTCTCTCTCTCTCTCTCCGCAGAACCAAACGCACCTCGACGAGTACAAAAGCCGCGCAGGTTGTCCCGAACCTTAATTATCCCCCGTGCTCGTATATACACGCCGAGGTCGTGCTCGTGTTGTATTATAGGCTGTGCTACTGTTACCGAAACAACACTCCTGGTTCGCTCGGGAAGCTCGTTTTGCATCCTGCAAAGGAGCTTTGTCTATGCGCATCAAAGGAAAAAGCACTGATCATATTAAATGTTGAAAGTAATTCCTCGCAAATGAAAAATTGCCTCTTCTCAATGACTTCTCAGCGATCGTCCGCCAAATTGATATTGGACGCCCAGCTGAAATATATTTCCGGTGAATCTGCAGTGAAACGAATGCATAAGTTGTATTTCGCGATGATCGATCACTTTCCGGTTTTCTTATACGTCGCGACGATAGGTATGTTCCTGTGGCAAATCTAGGTATCTTGAAACGATCGTTGTGACGATCTGACGAATTTTAACCCTTAACACTTTGAATGTCGTGTCACCTATATATGGGTGACAGAATTATTAGTACATGTTTAGAAATAAATTTGTACGTTCATACATTCGTTGTATTCCATTTAGTTGATCTCTGAAGAATACAAGAAGGTTGATAGATAACTACAGTAGCTCACGAAAGTATTCGGACACTTTTCAAATTTAAATAATTTTTCTAAAATTGAATCGAACGTCTTGATTTTTTCTGGAGCAATTAGAAGCATTGATTTACTAAATGATATAAGAAAAGGATTTTGTAACAGTTGCAATTGGTACGAATTACATGAACAATATAAAAAGCACTTTTTAAATATTTTTCATTTGCATTTCAATTTTTCATTTATTTTCCATTCATTAAAAGCTTTAAAGACCCATTTTGTAGACCTATGATAATTATACACATTCAGTAAAATTCATTGAAATCGATCGACGTATACACGAGCTGAATACTATCGAAAATGGTGAAAATCGCAATTTTTTACGATTCTTGTTCAATTTCCCTTTAAACTTCACAAATTCTTACATCTTTCTACGCGTGTCGAAAAAAAATGTTTAAATATATATTACTAGAGCCACGCACTAAACATTTTTTTTGTCATGCCGTTTGTCAACAATCCCGTTTTTATTTGTCATGTTATTCATACCAATTGAAACTGTTAATTGTAAATTGTAATTGTAAATCAATGCTTCTAATTGCTCAAAACAAGTCAAGACGTTTGATCAAATTTTAAAAAAGTGATTTGAATTTAAAAAGTGTCCGAACACTTTCGTGAGTATTCTGGATTATCGTATTGCATGGTATTGCATTGGATTAAGAATAACGAACAGAACTTATAATGTATTCTTTAATTGTTTTAGAGAACAACATAAAGATCAGTCTCAAATATAAAGTAGACTGTTTATTATACTCTAAAATAATTTAAGCATGTGGTACAAGCCGAATTTGTTGATTTTCCTGAAAAATATTAGAAAGGATATTGTCATTCTAACATTTGCATACAGTTTATGTATCGACGAACTAATATCGTACAGCAAATATTACTCATGAAAATATAGATACTTGCGCTAAATATAGGAACACCTAGTAACAATAAATATATTCTTACATTGTCAAATGAATTAATTAATACATTTAATAACTTCTCTAAACGAAGTTCATTTGTTTCTAATTTTACATTAGTAATATTACATTTGATTTATAATATTACTCGACTGTGGATTTTTATGTAGAATAAAAATTATCGAGAGCAAGACATAGTCCTTTCCAGAAAAATTTCTGTCTTTCTTCGACAATTTAAAAAAATTGAAACTTACATATCAATATCCCATAATCTTTTTAATTTTAATCCACAGTTTATATATTACCATCGTACACATTTATATTACATTCGTATTATTATAATTTAATTAATAATTATTATTTCAATACAACGGACAGCGACGTCTGTAAAATTTTGTATTCTATAACAAGAACGTTTAAATTCGTATTAAATGAAGTTCTACATTTGAATGAAAGTGGCTGCGATCGTGGGCCGGAAAGACTAACCAATGTAATTAAATGCTATTAATAACCAAGCGAGAAATTGCAAGGAAATATCTAACGATATATACTAAAAAAATTGTTTCATAATGTACTTAATTGTTCAACCGCATACTTTCGAATTCGATGCAACGGTTTCGAACTTTGTTGTAAATTTGCACAGTGGGCGCGTTGATGAAACATGTTGAAAAAAATTATAATGAAGCCTCAATATCCAGTGGGAAACGATACGCGGAGAGAAAAAATTCCTTCCTGACTTTGTAAAACATTCCACTTCCTATGTGAAGATTATTTAATCTCTAATTGCTTTAATGAAATCTTTTAGCGAGCCTGACTTTTTAAACTATTTCCATTCTGCTGGCTTTATTATGGTAATTGTCGAATAAGAGGTGAATTAATATTACGATCATTTAATAATTTGTTTTTGCAGGATAGTAATTGATAAGTAATTTTATTCCACTCAATTTTGATAAAATTCGTATTATTAAAATTAAGTGATAATAAAATTTATCTGTTGATATATATATATGGTATATCAACGAAAATGTAAATATGTGAATTAATTGATAAATAAAAGCTCTTTCTCGTAATAATAACATCGTACGATATAAAACATAGAATATATCGTAATTTATTTTACACTAATTTTTAATGTTTTAAATGCTACGTAATTTCTATGGAAACAAAGAAATTCATTTTTGCATTAATGCGTTTATTACACAAAAGAAAATATTTCATTCTTGTTTTGTCATTATTTATATATTTCTATTTAACATATAAATATGTTTGAATATACTTAAATTGCAATTATAAACATTGCCACATCTAATATAAACAATTTATAAGCTAAGTTTACATCTAACAACACATTGATTTAACACTAGAACTACCAAACAATAAATCCAACAGTATACATTGCTTTGTAATAATGTGACTCCATCTATTAAAACTTCATATAATTCTTATTGCAACATGTACGTTATTAAAGAAGTACATCCAAAAATTTCTGACGAAAACACTTTTATAATTTCAATAATTTTGAAAGAAAAAAATTGGGACCAGTCAAAACGACTGGTTTCGTAGTTCCAGTGTTAATACGTAGACTGCAAACATTGAAGAAATTTTTATTTTAATAATGCAGTTCATCAATGTTGATGATCATTTAGGAGGAAAAATAGAACCACCCTGAAGATATTTCATCCAGAAATGGTGAGCTCCACTTTCACCATTTCATTCCAGTGGAAATCAGCTTCGCATTTGTATTGTCCACGGTGGTGGACGTTCTAGGCCATAGGTGAGCCGAAATTATTTGAAGGAATGTCCAGAATTGCTGGCCCAAGGGTGGCCTTCGTATATCCCGAGTGAAACCGCGTACACGCTCCTAATTTTGCTGGCGAGAGCACGAGCCACCGCCAAATTGGATTTTATTGAATGCGTCTGCTAGGGGATTGTTCCGAGACGGTTTGCACCCAGCTGGACTATTCATTCTGGATCGAACATTATGAGAAATCGTTAAGACCCAACAGCGCTCGCTTTTTTTAACGGTTTTGTTTGATTACGAAATAACCAAAATTTATAGACGCGGTTCCATCAGAATGTCCACCGGTCATATTCGCCACTCTTTTATTTTAATTCTAACTTTAAATTTTTACAGTAAAATTTAATTACTTTTGCGTTTTTATATTTCCATTGTAGTTTCTTCGTGGTAAAACGCAACCTTCAACAGTAGATTTACGGGACGCGCCAAAATGGGGCTTTCTTATATGTTTAATTTATGATTGTTAAAACTGTAAAGATGAAGCCGTGAGTAATTATGGAGTATATTTACTTCTGTGGATATATATTATTAAAAAATGGCTACCATATTCTTCATTCTTATAAAATAATGTAGAATGATGGCTTTTAGTATTCCTAGTCTTAGGTAGATTTTTAGGTTAAATTTCTTGAAATACTGTTTATGGCATGAAATTGTTTTATAGAAGAATACTGAAGGGAATTTCGTTCGTTTTGTGCTCGTAAGATGTAAAAATCTTTAAATTAAGAGTTTCCGATTTATTTAAATTTATCTAATTACGTCGACAAATGACACCTGCTAAATTTACACATACAGATAAAATATTCTGCGCTTTACTTTTTTCGCAATTGCTAGCAAAAAAATTAGATGAGATAAAATGAAAAGAAATGATCTCACATTGTTCACAATTAAGGAGACAATTTACTATGCTTCTCAAGAAACAAAGAAAATTATGTCTGGTTGACACGTAGGACGAATTAGTCTTTCTAACATCTCTAAAACACTCAAGCCGTTTATTTGGGGTTCAAAAAACATATTTCTTGTAAACGCTGATTACTTTTTACATCAACTATACAGGGTGTCCAAAAATGTCATATAACTCGTAGTACTTTAACAGTGGCGATTACTGGAGTTATTCTAAACAACTTTTCCATTTTCGAATTCGCGATCCGACGCTTCGTTTTCGAGTTTCAACTTTAACCGCGATTGGTCTGAATTTTACAATAATAACTTGAAAAAACGAAGTGTCACAAAACATTTTCGTAAAGGAAAAAGTTGTTTAGAATAACCCTAAGAATTATACCTTTCAAGAAACTCGAACATTTCTGAAATACTTTTTGCATTATTTGCGAAATATAATGTCTAACTTTACCATAATCGTTATAAATCGTAACGAACAGTTCCTGCACGTGAGACGCTTTATGGTGGACCTTGCTTCACGTTCTCGATCGGCAGACTTATGGTTGGCAGGACAAGCGCTCTCGTTCGGAGTCTCATTGAACGACTCGTACTCGGGCAAGTTGCCGTTAAGTCGCGTTTGGCAGAGCTCTAGAATTTATCGAAAGAACGAAAGCAGCAGGCGAAGATAGCACGAGAGAGCATTAACTTTTCTCTCGACAAAGGTCAGCGGTTCGTAACGAGTGTTTAAGCTAGTCGAGGTTCCGCCATCAGGAAGCCGTTAGATAAGCCTTAAAACAGCAGGTACCTTGCAAGTAATGGTTGTACCGTGAACACTGTGAAACGATGATGGTTACTACTGCTTGCCGTTTACAACGTTACAACTAGACATGCCTCTGGACGAAATGTATATATACGTCCACCTAACGCAGAGATGGACGTTACTAAGAGGTAGGTAAGCCGCATGGTCGAATGTACTAACATAAAAGCTAATGTAGCAAAGTGCGGTTATGTCTGCAATGAAACTGGCCCTCCTAGTGTACATTGAGCCCCTCCTTTGGATCTCCAGGTCCCCTAATATCCTCCTCGATGCCACCCTCGTGTCCTGTTCTTTCAACTGTTGGCCTTCAACGGGATGAAGTGGTTTCCATTCTTCTTCGAGATCGTTCCTGCCTCTCTCTTTCTCTGTTTCAAATTTCTTTTGTCGCCTCCGGTCGCTGCGACGAATGGCACACCAGTTAACCGGTCAACCACGGCCGTTCCTAATACTACTCGGATCCTGTGATGTGGCAACGTCGTCTACAAAAGGATCAACAGTCCGATCAAACTGTTGCATATGTATTTTATAGATATTGTATATAATATTTAATAAGGTCCAGTTTACATGCAAACATTTATTCAGATGGCAACTTCATAATGATTTTTGATAATGATAGGAAACTTGTGATGTGGCAACGCCGCGTACAGAAAGATCACCAGTCCGATCAAACTACTGCATATATGGCTCTTATAAATATTGTGTATAATATTTAATAAACTCCAGCTCACTCATGTACATGGAAAAATTTATCTAGGAAATAACATGACAATGATATTCACTGGTGCATACAGACAATAATTCTAATGTATTGTTAACAATAGAATTGTCTGTTAAATAATTTCGCTACGGATCAACCAGTTGCAAAAATAAGTGAAACTTGTGGAATAATCGTGTTTGCGGATGAAGCTCTACTTTCCGGAAAATCAAAGTTTGCCAGGCAAACATGCTCCCGAAGTGAATACGTGGAAATGTATGCTGATACTGTTTTGGGGAACAAAAATTCACCAATATCAACTTTGACTGTCAGGACGTAACCTCGTATCGACTAAGTTTTGCAAATGTTTCATTGGTCTGTGTCTGAAAATTAAATGATTGTTAAGAGAAATAATACGCCATGTTAATAAAACTAGACTAGACGATTATCCTAACAATCTTAACACTTACAGTGAGTAATTGCAATGTTCAAACACTATACAATTCTTAAAAAAAAATTTGCGAACAATATTCAAGCATTAAATATAAAATAAATATAAATTTTGTTCCTGTTTTATTTTTTGGGGGTAAATACGTTATACTAGCTGTAGCCACAAAGAAAATGGTGTGGCAAGGGTTTAATATTCTTTACAAAAATAGATTTAAAGATTTGTAAACTTTCATCCCGAAGATAATTATTAGTCTGTGGATCTTCGTGCAAAATGAAAGCTTCCCAAATCGAGTATAAAGAACAGAAATTAAATAAAACCGTATGACTTATGTCAGTTATTCTAAGTCGAAACGATGTTGGTGAAAGCAAAGTTGGCTTTACTTTAATACGAACCATTTCCGAATACGTCTGGCTAATGCTAACAACCACCACTTACTATTCCTGGCAACGCTACTGTCTGTTTCATGCGATATACAGGATGGGGCACTTGAAACCGACCATCTGAATAATTTCGCTGTTATTGGTGATAGGAAAAATTGTGTTAGGCCAAAATTATGTGGTATCGAGGACTTGATTATTCGATGTTATTAGTTGATTGATAGGCTGAGGCCTCAAGGAGATATGAAGGTCATTTCTGTTTTTTTTAAGTGGAACAATATGTTTTTTACTTACATTCTGATAGAGTATTTCAAGAAAAATACAGTGACCTATTAAAAAGGTAATTCGTGGTCTGGGTTAACCCTTTGCACTCGAACGGTGACTCAGGCATCATTGAAAGTAGTTACAGCCCTGTTTAAAACAATCTTTAATTTGTAAAAATTTAATCATTGCAAGAATGAATAATAATAAACAAATTTCGTATGCATAAGACGAAATATATCATGTAGAATGAAAGTATTCTAGATTACAAAATATGCCTTGGACTTGGAGTTAAACCAGCTTCAAGTGCAAAGGGTGCCAATTGTGATGGGAAATAATAAGTTTCAAGTGCCTCGCCCTGTCATTCTCACTCGAATAGAGAGGAAACTAAATGAGAATAAATTTTCTTCGAAATATTGACACATTATTTTCTTACATGTTGCTCGTGGTTGACAAAACGCTGATTATAGTTTCTCTTGTATAGATCACGTCTTTGTAATTTGTTTCGAATAATCGAAGGACACTATAGAACAAGTACAAACCGATTAACGTTATGTCGTTTTACCAGGTTAATATATTCCTGGAAATCGTTTGCATTTATACGCAGCGACTGCAGAGAAAGTGATTTATCGATTGTTTGGTAATGACCATTCGCTTCTCCAGCAATCTCATCTGTAGTCGAAGTCAACGGGAGGAAGGATGTCGGCCTCGATGCTAATGAGAATGTCAAAACCCGGCTAGAGGGGAGTTATAATTAGCTATCGGGTAAATGGAAATTGAAGACAATGAAAGGGGGAGGGCCTGATGAAGTTAATATTTCCTAGCGCAGCAATACAAACATACAATCGATACTACCGTCGACTTTTACCGTCCAAATAATCATCCGCAGCTCGACGACCAACGAGCACCAAAAGAACAGTTTTCCTCGTAGAATGCAAACATTTAATATGCATTAATTTCTTCTGAACCTCAGAAATAATACTGATATAACATTTATTAAATATATGTGTATTTAAAAAGTTTTACTGGAATTATTAATTAGTAAAAGTAGGAGGAAACGATGCATCAAAAATATAAAGCTAATTCTTTAATACATTCTGAGCGATTAATACCAAGAGCGATTAAATTGCTTTTGGAAACACTATTTTTTAATGTTTAAACCTTTTCATGTTATAAATTTAGATGAAAATAGATGGATTTCTTGAAAATAAAATTTCTGTAGAACTTGTAAAAGATTTGAGCAGATTTTATTTGTTTAAAGAAAAACAGTACTGACACAGTTCTCAACATTTTTAATAAATCAGATTAGAACTACCAAACAATAAACTGAACTAATATCATTATAATAATGACAAAGCTGCATTTATTCAAATTTCATACAATTTTTATGTTAACATTTTTATAATTTTATTAACTGTGAAAGACTAAATCAGTAGCAAGTCAGTTTTGTCAGTTCGGTCATTCTAGTGTTAATACTACTGAATAAATAAAAATAATAACTGTAATTAAATATAATTAGACTCATTTTAGAGCTAGAAGCCTCAGGCTTAAAATTTAAACATGAGTGCTGGCGTATGGTTGTACTACTTGTTTCCACCGAAATAATTACAATTTAAAAGGAACGTACATTTAGTTTACAGTTACATCAACCACATCTCTGTCGTCTGAAATCTTCAATAAAGAAAATGAAATTTATATTTATTAAATACCTGTTACATTCTCGCATGACTACCAAGGAAACATATTCAGATGCGAAAATCCGGTTTTGATGAAACTTATGGGAGCTTATAGCTTTATTGTTTAAACTAAAAACTTTTGTTAAAATTTTCTTGCGCGATTAATTAAATTTTTTCGACCTCTGGTTTCCGAGATATCTGAAAAATACCCCAACATTGAGGGCTGTTTTCACCCCTTCAAAGTGGATGGTTGCCGATTAAAAAAAAACACGTGTGAAATATTTTTCAAAGAACTATAAGCTCCCATAAGTTTCATCAAAATCGGATTTTTGCATCTGAATATGTTCCAGTCTAAGAAGCATGGCGTCAACTATACCGAAATCGAATTTTATTTTACTAGACGCAATCGTAGAGTCTCACACGATATTAGAGCGAAAGGGGTTAAATACTTTTTCGCCTATGCAAAAATACGTAATCAATTCTGACAAAGTTTCTTCGAAAATTAAATATAACTGTTTATGCGATGGTCTAAAGCACAGTCGTAAAACCGAACCTTTATTTACCCGACCATTAATTCTCTGTGCGCTGGTTACCCTTTGAGGATGAAATTACATGACGACGGGAACGACGCCCAGGTAGACGAAGATTAGTCACCGGCACACGTGGGCGAAACAACCGAAAATCTGCATACGGTTAATCTCCGATGAATTATCAAGCTCGCAATAACCAGGAGGCTCGCCTCTCTCCTTGCGGAACGAAGAAGTGAAATATACAGGTAGGGTTGGGGGTTTCGATCTAAGAGGGTGAGCCCGTAAAGGAGAGAGAATCGAGAAGAGAGAGAGAGAGAGCGAGAGAGAGAGAGAGAGAGAGAGAGAGAAGAGAGAGGAGAAAGGTCGGGTAGAGAGAGGGTGGCCGGGTTCCATTAATATTCTCGAGAAGCGAGGATCGAACTTCAATTATTCAGAGGAACGCCGTTATACGCTCGTCACCCTCTGTAATGGTGCCGAGTGTCTTTTTGGCGTTTCGTCTGTCGTTTCTGCACTCTATCACTCATACAGACGTCTCCGAGCTCGTGTATGTATCTGCGCCTTATACACGATTGTGTATACCCGTCGACGACGACGACGACGACGACGTCAAGGAGTGTCCCTGAATTTTCTTCGAAGAGAGAAACCGAGAAAAGAGAGAAGGCACATCCCCAGCGGGGCAGTCGGGTTCGGTACGGGGGTTGCATGGGGGTTGAAGGTGGTGAGCCCCCGTAGCCTCCGAGGCTCACGGCACTGATTATACCCACACCAGCCACTTCGACACACCGTGTTTCCCAATACGAATTAAAACATATCAAACGTGCCCGGTGAGGGTGTATGTGTCCTCGAGCATATTGGAGCCAATACCCCCGAGCTTTGGTCTCTCTTCCCTCGAGCGTGAAATGTAGGATGGACACCTGGGGATTGAAAAGGTAAATAAGAAACTCGATTCGTCGTTCTTTAAGATTGCATTTGTTTTTCGTCTGGACAGACTCGGGACTATGGTGTATCGGTGGAGCGACGCTGGTCAGAGTGTTATTAACCCTAAACCTACCACAGAGAGGGCAAATTACGTTTCTCAGATTTTTTGGCTTACAATTATTAAAGTTATAAAATTGCCCTTACACGATTTCTTTGATCGATTATATATTGTCAGGAAAATCTTTGCAATCGAAGCTGTTTTATCTCCAACCCCAAGGCATTTTTTCTGACTTAGAATATTTTCATTCTACATGATATATTTCATCTTATGCATACGAAATTTGTTTACTAGTACTCGTAGATTATACTAGTACTAGTAGATTTTTGGAAAACGAATAATTACGTTGAACAATTTATATCGTTTTAAAGGAAATTGATAATATATTTTTTCGACGAATCTGGTTCGATTTTAGCGCAATAATTTAAATACAACGCAGTTCTTCTAATAAATATTAAAACAATTTAACAATTCAGGGATTTCTGAAAATATGCAAACTTTAACACTTTCATACGAATTAATCCCACGTCGAAACCGAAACGTACAAATTTTATTTTGAAAAAATAGTAGAGGAGAGGACTTTCGAAATATGGAAAACGTTTTCCATGATCCTTTTTGCTATTTGGCCATCATGTCCAATCTGTTATCAAAGTTGCACAGTTGCATTCTGGATATTGAAAGGTTTTGATTGTTCGTTACCAGATTCTATGCAGTATAAAATATTTTTTTTACCTCGAAACTATTCTTTCTTTATATTTAAATAAAGGAATGTTTGATCCCGTTCATTAACTGAAAATGTTACAGTAGAGCTTGCTTCACCACAAACAATGTGAAATACTTACTTCTGTTTATCAGTTCCACAAATTACCTGTGTATTAATAATTTAAACAACAACATTGATCTACAGTTTTTTAGACAAAATATAAACTGCCTATATTAATAATAATCGATCACAAATATGCATTTACGACAAGAATTAATAGATGCAGTAGGTTTGTAAGAGTACAAAGATTTGAAAGCTTTAAGAATTTTAATTGTTTTCAGTTTATTGAAATTATTAGCATTTTCTGTACCAGAAGCATATTAATAGAATCTTCCATAGTTTCAACAGCATAATAATCCCAAAAGACATTACTAGATTACGTTACCGAGGGTAACTTGTCGATTCGTGATTCAAATTACTATTATTGTTGCCTGGTCTGTTAAAAAATCTTTAACCATGAACCATAAATTTAAAAAAATTATGAAATAGTTCCAGATAAATATGATCTACAATCTTCAATCGAGGATGGTGTTAACATAAGGTTAATTAGACGTGTTTAAACGGAGCGTTCTAATACTTTTAATTTACGATTATTGAGACTCTAAAGTCATTAAATAGAAGGAGTTATTCAGTATTTAAGTAGTTTTACATAAAATTCGGTAAAAAATTTAGACACATTTTCGTTATTTTTATAAAGTTACGTAAAATCATCTTTTTAACACTTTGATAACGAACATCGTTACATTGGCGATACGAGGTCCGCATATTCAATTTTTAATGTTGCAAAAAATGCAATTTAATTATTGTATTAACACAAGATTAATAAATCTTTTTATTTTCACTCAGAACTTAGAACTTTCATATAAAATTTAGCTTCGATATTTTCAAAAATTCTCGTCTGCAAAGAGTTAAAAATGTTCCACCTTTTTAATGCGTGAATATGCACAGTGGGATACTTTTTGACCCACCTCGGAATTTTGCAATTGCTACGACTTTTATTTTCTAAAATTCCGTGGCTCAAAGGGTTAAGAACTATGTAAACCTAGCGCTAAGGAATAAACGACATTTTTCCTAGGTCGCAATTCCTTCCGACCGACGTACGACATTTTTATTCCGCACAAAGACCCGTCTGCTGACAAAAAATGATGCAAAGTACCGAAACAGAATCGATAGCAAGCGGAAGTTGCGACAACGCACAAACAGAATCCATGGAATTTCTTGCTTCAGTGGCGAGGAACTCTGTTGTTCAGGCTCTGCCTGGCTTGAAAGATAGGGTCTTAACCTTTTCGGCGTTTAACACGAGTCCCCGAGAATATGCTCAAGTATTTTAATATTGAGCCTGCCGACTGTGCAGGACTCGCGAGCTTTGGCATTGTCCAGGGAACTTTCCTGCATGTATGAATGAATAGGAATGCCTTTCGGCTTTGTGCGAAAGCCTTTATTGTTTGGCTGTCCGGCGATCAGCGGGTATCACTTACTGTCCCGGCGACGATGGGCTTTTCCTTCGTTTTTTCCTTTCCATTTCTTGCTTGTATTTGCTTTTTTCTGACCAATCGAATTTTATTTTCACAACTGCACGGCGGATTTTCGTGCAAAAGAAAAATCGTCTGCGTTCGTTGCAAAGAACAGGAGTCCGATGGAAATACCTTTTATTCTTCGACATGTCTAAATTGAAAACCACATATAATATAGTAGATAGACAATAAGAGTTAAGCAGTCACGAGGAGAATTATTAATAGAATTAATATAACTGATATAATTAACTTCGACAACTGACGTCTCAATATCATGTGCAAATTAGCATTGAGCCCTTAAAGTGCTTAGAAGCTGTTGGAAATAAAATTGAACATTTAGAGTGAAAATAAAAAATGAGCTGTCACAGGGTAAATTATTAATAGAATTAATATAATTGATATAATTAACTTCGACAACTGATGCCTCTATATCTGCCAATTGAAATACAACATGTGCAAGTTAGCATTAAGCTCTTAAAATGTTGAGAAGTTATTGGAAATATTTTATATTTATATATAAATATATATAATATATTTTGTTAAAATTTGTTAGTTAACTTCCGCGTCACCTATGTTTAGACGACATTTCTTACTTATTTAATGCCATAGAATATACTGTCAAAGTTTAATCCTTAACCTTTGGGACATCCTGTATAACTATACTGTATACTATGTTATACTATTAATTCGGTTCTTGTAATTACTTAAAGGACCAAAACTACAACTGTCTTCACTTCCTGGTAGAAAATCAGTAAAATTGTAGAAAATATCATATTGTGATAAAACTTAAAATAGAAGGTTATAGAACTTTTTTGTAAAGTATAAAAGTCATTTATAGATTTTGTCTGCAGTTCTGAAAAGTTTTTCAGGATAGACTAACGAGAGTTAACTAGGTTAAATAAATTATTAGATGTTTGCTAAAGTAAGAGGAGGAATATATTACATTGTACTCATATTGCGAATAATACGAGAATTATGGAATCTTTTTGCAAACATGACGACAAGCGATAGGGTGAATGAACTTTGCGTGAAAGAAACTTGTAATTATATTAATAATACGTTTGTGCATAATATTGTTGGTATATTTTATAACCGACGCATTTTGTCTCTAGATTGAGAGACTCTGTCCGAGTATCGAACATAATTTCGATTCATGTGCGCCAGAATAATTTTGGATATACAGGTGAATATCAGACACCGTACACGGATCCAGACAGCAGAAAAGTTCGATACTGTTATGCCATACCTTTGCGTATAATTTCCCTTATTCAATCCATTCGTATTAAAGCACACGAATGCGATTCGTTTCGTCATCACTATTCTACCTTCAGGGTGAAATATTTAGCTGGTCAACATTCTCCAAAATGTGGTCCATAATTCTCCAGTGATCTCTAAATAAAAAAGCTAACGTATTTCATTTTTCTGTGCACACAGCAACATGTAAAACTTAATTGTCTATTTATAACAAATGTTAATCGATAATGTCATGAATGTTGCTTCATAAAGTTCACACCGGTTCATGGAGATATTATAATGTTAATGTACCATAAGAAAAACAACCGACGGAGACGAGAAATTATCACATAAGATAAGATAAAGTGTAATTAATGAAAAATATTGTATAACATTGGCACCATTCGCATAACTGTCTATTGAAGAGCATTTCAAACAAAATTCTTGAAATGATAAAGAATTAGAGGCAAAACCGAATAATGTGTTAGGTGAAAAGGAAGATAAGTTGTCAGTATGTACACTATTAGTAGAATTAATATTATTGACATAATTAACTTTGTCAACTGATGTGTTGCAAGTTGGCAAATGTTTTCTCTGTATTTGTACCTATACATCAATCTTTTTGGCACACCCTGTATACAGTACCGCAGTCATGGAAGTTGACTCCACAGAGGTAGCTAATTAATACCGTAATGTACCGTATCGTATCGAGCCTTGTCCCTTGCTAATACTCGGCATCGGAAATACACGCGATCAGGCTATCAGACAGCAATCAGAGAAAAACGCGAACTCGCCATATCGGAATTCAGCCTAAACGTCAATTACCCTCTCAGCTTGAAAAGCGGCCGCACGTCAGGTTCGCAGCCAGTTGCATTTTCTAGGAATGTGAACGATCCCTTGATCGCTTCGCAAACCAGATATCGTTATGGCATACGTCCGTGTACAGTTTCCTCTTCAGCGTCCTCGATCCGTAGATGTTTCTCTGTTTTCACGTTTGTTTCCTGTTTCTTCTCCATGCTCGTCCTTTTCACTGTTTTCTATTTCCTCTTCTTTTCTGCGCATCATACACGCGGCCGAGTGCAAAACGCGAGAATTCAAGCTCGACCTGTACGCAAATCGGCCGGTTTATCATCCTTCTGGTGCAAAATACTAAAAGATATATCGTCCTCCATCGGTTATGTAAGAATACCATTGTTTTGCAATCGGCAGACTGCGGTTTTATGAGTTTACAACAATTTACGGTACCGGATTAACAACTTTCGATTGCCTAAGCACTCAAAAGAAAAGTCAACTTTTTGCTAGAGAAAATAACTTATTCTTAATACTGTGAGAGGAAGTGCAATTAATTTAAAAATTAATTATCAAAAACGGTCAAGACTCGAGTTGACTGCCTGGCGTTTGCGTGCCTCCCAACAATTAAGGTTTACGATGACTTGGTTCCGCAAGTCAGCGATAGAAATCTTTGAACAAACTCGTCTCGATTTTGCATCGACTACCGAATTGACTATAGTCAAATGTGACTAAATATGATTGTTCATTCTTGAACTACTGATTTGTTTGTCTAAAAATTTTATGTTTTTTCACTACAATCCAGAATTCTAATAAATTTGACTGCTGTACAAATATCGTCTCGTTCAGCGAAAAAGTGAATCTGTGATCGATTCTTGTCAGATTTATCTGTGGATTTTATTATTTGACTAGGAATCGACTTAGAATATTTTTATTTTGCATAAATATCCGCAGTCTCGTCATCACTATTATGAAACTTTCCTACATAATTTTATATTATTTTTCAACACGACACCGTTGACTTTTCATACAATTGTTCAAGCGAAGCACAACTTTCAGAGATAAACTAAACATCGCTTGCTTCCGTTAATAATCGATGGAAAACCTCTGACCTACCACATGTTCCTTCATTCATAAAGCTCTCGACTTATTAATGAAGACTATTTATTAGCGCACAATTCTAATATTGTGCTGCGATACTGTGAAATTGAGACAGAACTTCGCAAACACTTTCTAGTCGATTTTTCAATGTCCTCCACAATATGTGAAGGGGGAATTTTTTGGCCAAAAAATCTACTTTCTTTTACATGATCTTGTAGTTTAACTTTGTAGGAATGTCTCTGCAAAATTAGAAATTTAAATTCGTAAGATTTCCATGCTTATAGATTTTCGAAGCACGGGTACACATATACCAGGTCTGTAAATGTGAAACCGGAATTCTTAAAAGGCGCTTAGCGTTTGCAACAGTGTCACAGCTGAATGTTTATGATGCATGTATGCCATTACGCGAGGAGTCAGAAACCTTCAAGTAGTACGTTTCTTATGGAGTATGAAGTATCTCGACATTAACATATTGGTGACCGGTGACGAGATAACTCGTCTTTTCATGGCCACACGTTGTTGACCGATGACGAGTTAACTCGTCATTACAATTGCATTGTCTATTTCAATTTATGACACCCAGGATGATATAGAATATTGCAAAAGCTTTGCGCAATATTTTAAAAGTTTAATTTCATTTCATTCAGTATAAATAAAATTTATTGGAGTTTGTTTAGAATGTTTTACTTTGCTTCCATATTCAATTACAAAATAATAGCCGGTGATGTGGCATAGTTTCTGTGTAAAATTGCCTGTCAGCAAAGTGTTAAAATAAATGAAAAGACGGTGGAAATCGCCGCTTGTAAAAATTACTCAAAAATAGAAGAGTTCGCTTGCTCGCGTCATACACATTCCTACATCTGTTCTGAAAAATTATTATTTGCGTCTCAAGAGGACCATTGCTGCTATAATTCCTGGTTGAAAGTTCCTGCTTATTTAAAAGCAAAATATTAATCTCGCTTAGTACATTGATATGCGTATAGTTGCGTATGTTTACAAATATTAACAAAAGATGGAATTAGGATTTCTTATAAACTAATAGACAGAACAGAAAAACTAAAAAGAAAATTGGTTGGTCGGATCTGTGTTAAGTCATGGGTACAAGTAGAAACAGTCAGAAATGGTCAGACACGCATTAGACAATTCTATTATAAAGAACATAGTTCTTGATGAGCAACGACATATACAAATGTATTTTTTCAAAATTGAGGTACTACGCCAGCTGTCAGTATAGTTACCGTCAAACCGCGTCATTGACGCCATTTTCTTGTCCTGACATCTGACAAAGATATTCAACCCACAACCATACAAGTTTAATACGATAGCATAATGTTTAATAGCTTTGAACATGTCGAATATATCCAGCGCTCGTATCGAAAGGGTTAAACATAAGACAGTTGGTCACGATGTATAAATTACACAAAATTGCATGAGTCAACAATTACATATTTACGTATCTCCGTTATCTTCCATCCCATGGAGATCATTTTTATTCCGCACAAAGGTCCGCAGTCTAAACAAAACTCGAGAGCGAGTGTTGAAAATGTTCAATTACAGAAATCAGCAGAAATGTTTGGAAACTTCTTCGAACTGTATCTGCGATCGCAAGATACCCCGAGGCGATGCAGTCTCGATGGCTACGGAGGCTCAATGGCGCATCAAATGCAATTCTTTCGAGCCGAATACGCAGCAAACGTTCGACGTCCGGTGAATGTCAAGAGCTGCACTTTTATTCTCGGCAAACGAAACGCGAGTGGATCGCGCTCTCTTCGACGGGATCTTTCTCTTTTTCTTTTTCTTTTTCTTTTTTAAGCCCAGTCGTTTCATCGCTTTCGAAGCGGTCCGGTTCCTTTCGTGGATTGAGGCGGCGTCGCTTTTTAGCGGTACGTATCAGGTCGAGTCCTCTCGTTTTCTGAGCCACAGAGGCGAGCTGCGGAACACCAGTGACCGTAGAATCTGATGTTTTCTCTTCCCCACACGTCACCCTATTTTTTCGTCCTGTTTTCGCGCGACTGTTCGACTAGTCGAACGATAACCATAGATCATGCACTTCGCGAAATTTTGTCGTTCTATTAACACATTGCGTACAGCGTTCTGCGCGCTCAACGCGCTCCCAGGGCCTGCACATTTTTGAACGCTTCAAAAGCATGATTGGCAAGCAATACGATGTATATATATACACTTTTTTAATTTGCATTTGCTATTACATTCACATAAAGTATTCTTAAATATTACTATATATTTTACACATCTATTTATTATATAATATTTTTTACATTTTAACAATTATTTATTTCACCAACTTGAATAATGCTTTAGTGCGTGATATCTGGTAAAAAAAATTATCAGTAACAGATTGAAAGTGTAAATTAATTTTAAAAAGCTGTTTCCTTACAAATTAAAACATAAATTTCCAAATAACAAAATGTACAACAATAAAACACTTTATATGGTACCGTAGACGATCGGCACAGATCTACCGATACACTGGCGATACTGACTGATTGCTTTTACATGCTTGGAACGTCAACATTCAGTTATTTTGCTTATCATTTGTCACATGAATGCGCAAGGCTTCACTAACCTGCTAACGTAACAAACACATTTTGTCTGTAGTTGCTTAAGTCATCATCAGTCGAAGAAACATGAAAACAAGATGTCTCGTGACCCGGCCACAACGTTCGGCTTGCTAAAAACGAGATATCTCGTGACCCGTACGCAATGTGTCAATTTTCATATTCTTGTCACTTGTTGTTAAACCTTTCGACTTTTTTCGTTTAAACCTTTGTAAAATGAATTTAACGCGTTCAATGCCGAGCGAATTTTGTGTACTTCAGACAAGTTTCATGTGTTTCATTGATAGAAGTGATCAATGTTATTCATTACTTGGTTGGTTACTGTATAACGAAGCTCCCACCTCATACTACAATCTGGTTAACTTCCATGATAATAAATTGGTATTCAATGACATTAACGTAATGATAATCATTTTTAAACGGCGCAATCGTGCCAGTCACCGGTGACCACCATGGCAGTCAACATGTTAATAGTATTGGTACATGATTTGTAATACATTAAAATCATTCAGAAAAGAAATAGATTTTCATGAGACTCCCTTGTCGTGAGATCGACGCTTTATCTTACTATATATTTAACATACTGTGTGTATTACTATGTATAATAATCGTATTCCCAAAACAACGAATAAATTCTTCACGTTGATTCGTGTTTTCATCTTCGTAACAACGTTTCACGCTCCACATGCTTCGCGTCAAGAAATTTATTCCGCCGAGTTCTGATGACATTAATTTGATAACCATAGGTTAGTTCCACTGATGCAAGGATAGACGGCGTTCATGCGACGCAGATTGCACGTGGTTCCAAGTTGGTCCGAGATAACAGAAAGTTGACGGAATGGTTCCTTAAATCCACTAATTGTGAAGTTGGAGAAAGACCCTGTCCAACTGGCGTCTTTTCAACGCCTCGACACCGGTCCGTATCAACGTCGGCATTCATAAGACCGTCACGTTCCCGGTTATTTATATTTGAAACGCATGCGAACGCAACGAGACTTGTCGGTCACACGTGGCGTAGAGTTATGGTAGTGGCGTGCTGCCGGCGAATCAAGCTGGTTTTGCAGCTTTTCCGCGGTATCGTCAGCAATCTCTCTTTCTCTCTCTTTCTGTCACTCTCTCTCTCTCTCTCTCTCTCTCTCTCTCTCTCTCTCTCTCTCTTTCTCCCTCTCCTTCCGTCTTTCGTCCTTGCTTGTTCTCGCCTTGATGATTATTATACTTAATTTCGTTGATCTACGTCGCTGATGAAGCCAATGAAATTCATCGTCCGCGGTCGATGAAGCCGTTTAGCATTTCTCGTACGCCCCGCCATGCGGGAACGTTTAAAGGCGCATGAATAATAAGGCGCCGCAGGGAGAAACGCGGGCTGGACGGAATATAAAAGCAGAAATGAGAGAATGGAAGAATACTTGGGCCACGGTCGCATTATTATTTTAAGTTTTCCCGTTCGTTTGAACTGCTTCGGTGTCTTATTACTTTTCAGTCGGTTGTAATTTTATTATTACGGGATTCACTTACGATTATTTTATTCCGATGAGAAACGACGAAAAACCGGGAATACGGAGGTCTGCTGTTTTACCATCTCGGCGTTTAGATTTCGATTATGATTCTTTCGACCAATTTCATGTTTAACACCTCCATTGAACAAATTCGTTGAAAAATTTAGTCTACGTACGACTACGGCGACTATTTTTATACTTCGACTGCCATGTCATCCATATATGGCTGACAGAAATATTTGTCCATGTTTAAAAATAAATTTGTACGTTAATATATTCGTTGCATTTAGTTTAGTTGATATCCAAAGTTGATATCTAATCCTACCGATCATTAAAATTGGCTAGTCTATATAGTCTTATAAAAATGATAAGATTTCATTTATTTAGATTTTGTGCAATTTTTACTAGAATATATGGTTGAACAAAGAAATCCATTCAATTGATTTTCTGCAAAGACAATTTTGTATCTTCAATAATTGCAAAATAAAGAGTCTGAAAAGAGCCATTCAACCCTCTGTGGTAGGTTTAGCGTTAAAGCTTTCAATCGCTGCTTAATTAAATAAATTAATTAAATTAATTAATATAAAATAATATAATAAACTTTACGTCACACAGTCAATCCAACAACAAATCGTAACACATTGCAACGTACATCTAAAAGAGACACGACTAAATCCAAGAATATCTTCATCAGTGTCCGACAGTAATTGTCGGAATAGAAATAACTGGTTAATTACAGGCATCATAAATCGTAACAAAGTCAAAGAAAGTCTGTAAGATCCAGAATGGAGGGGCTCGCGAATTCGATGAACGAAACGAAGTCTCCGAGCCGTGGCGTCGTTCTAATGAAACTTTTCACGGTGAGTCGTTCAGCAAAGGACCGTGAAAATGTTCGTGGCCGGTAGTTCGATAACGAGACCCGAGGTGCTTTCTCGATTTCCAACCTTTGTCCGCCGTCACGGGTTTTAGACTGTCGGCCTCGGAGTCATTAACCCGGCCGGAAGCTAAACTAAGAAAAGATCTCGATATAGGATCACCGGTCCCGTGCCAGTTCGAGGATCACGGTATGGGGGCGCGAAAAGACTGTCCAAATGCACGCAAAAATGCTATAAAGCAGTATGGTTCACTCATATCCCTCTTAACACTAGAACTACCAAAGCAGTCAAAATTACTGGTCCCTACTAATTTATTTCGCAATTACTGAAGTCATAAAAATGTTTTCATTAGTAATTTTCCGATGTACTTCTTTAACTTCTTAGGCACGGTTGAATTTTGTGCGGGCAGTTTGTCTGTACAGCAGATCATATTCGAATGAAGTTTTTGATAACTAAATTATAATTCTTCTTAAAGATATGATGCATATACTTTAACTTTAATAATTTTGGAATGAGGTTTTTCATAACTAAATTGTAATTTTTCTAAAAGATACGATGCATATATTTTATCGTTAATAATTTATTGTAACAATTAATAGTAGAATTGAGTGTGCTCAAGCCACTATAGTGGCGCATCGAGCGTAAGAGATTAATGAACCACATGTTACAATAAAATTAAAATTAAAATTAAATTAGGAGACTCGGTGTACAGATTTGTCATTATATATGAACATTATTCTACTATCTTGGAAACTCGTCTGAATTTAATATCATAATATTACACATAATTTTCATTAGCCATACTGAACAGATTTAACACATTCTCAGTTAGTTCTCGTTGACGTTTCGATAATGTAGTGTAACTGCATTGAGGATATAAATAATGGGGCCTAGAATATAAACTATAGAACAGAACATCGTTGTTCGAAAGCTGTTATTGACTAAATTAAATTTGGAAATTCGTTTTCTTTTTCAAATTTAAGATTCCTCAGTCAACTAGGAATCGATTGACGCGTCTGTTTATGACTTTCTTATTCTACTTCTTGTAAATAGTAGTAGTAATTAGTAATTATTAACACTAGAACTACCAAACCAATCATTTTGACTGGTCTCCAGCTTTTCCTTTCGCAATTATTGAAGTTATACAAATATTTTCATAAGAAATTGTTTGATGTACTTCTTCAATAACGTGCATGTTACAATAAGAATTATATGAAGTTTGAACTTGGCATCATTTTTGCCAGGTGTGTAAACCTGTAAGAGTTTGAACAGCATATAATAAAAAGAAAAACCAGAGAAACAGCGCGGCGCAAAATTCAGCTGTACCTAAGAGGTTAATCGTCGAATCACTGGGACGTTTACCTTACAACGCGAAGAATTAAAAGTAACAGAAACTTGACATCATTTTGTGCCAGGTGTGTAAACCTGTAAGGGTTTGAACAGCATATAGTAAAAGGAGAAACCAGTATTGCGTAATAAGTGTCTGCGTCTATGGAAGGACCATAGAAACAAGAGACGTAGAAAGACTCACGAAAAAGGGAAAACGCGGGACCGAAAGAATGGATGAGTACAAGGGAGGGTTGGAACGGTGACAAAGGGAAGTGGGATAGTCTTGGAAAGCCAGTTGGGGCTCCGCCACGCGTTATATTCAATAAAACCCAAATGTACCGCAAGAGACTCTTTTTCCTACCCCCTTCGTGCTAGGCCATTTTTGCCCCGACTCTCTTTCCTGCAGCTACCCACGCGGATGTTTACTTCGCAGGACCGTCAAGGCCATTCGTCGAAGTTTATTTTGTGTAAGCGACGAAACTTGCCCCGAGGCGGTGTAAAACGTTCTGGATTCTTTTGCCACCCCCTTTCTCTCTGGCATCCCTCCCACCGCATTGCTGTTGCTGCCGTCCCTGCATCTCTCACCCCCGCGCGTCGCACTCTTTGTCTATCTCGATTTCTCTCTCTCTCTCTCTCTCTCTCGCTCTCTCTCGCTCTCTCTCTCTCGCTCTATGGACGTCCAACCGAGTCTCCCGTCCCTTCTTTTCCCGGGGTTTTTTGTCTTCCTCCTTTGGTGGCAAAACCAAGAAAGTTACCCCTGGGACAAAGATAATCCCTGTAGCGAGGAGCATCAAAGCGACGCGCTCTCTGTTTTTGATGGGAATTAATTTGGATCTTGTTTTAATTAAAGGAGGATCGTCTCCGGAGGGGACTTTTAAAGAGGCTTTCCAAGTGAACCGGAATGGACTGTCTATGATTGTTTCTGCTCGGAGGAATTTTTGGAATAGACCAGTAATTGGCGGATCGGGATTTAGCGGAGAACTGCAGGAAGGTTATCGTTCGATCCCTTCGAACCGGAAAGAGAGGCCGGTTCTTGTCCAGGCTAACTGTGCTCGAAAACCATTGTCCGCTGATAATGCGGCGAATAATTCCCGCGATGAGTTCCCCTGAATTTCTGCCGTACAAAAGATTACGTTGTTTGAAGAGATTACAACGAGGACCGTCGGTTCTCAAATTTAGAATGCACGCGGCAGCGGCTGCTCGGTGTGTTTCAATTTAGTTATTCCGTGGTTAATTGGAACCGTAATTGGATAAATAAATTGAGAACGAGCTGGCCTACAGCGATGCTTAAACAAAGTCGTCTGTCGATGTTTCGTCGTGATTTCATGCAAAGAAAGATTATAATCGTGCATTGTTGTCGGACAATTCATTATAAACCGTTCGAATTTTCCTTGTCAAGTCCTCACGACGTTTACAAGCGATTCCGTCAAATTATTCGAGCAAATAAAATCGGTGACCAATAAGCGCGCGAGCTGGTTTCGTCAAAATTAACACAATTGCTTGAATATATTACTGTGACTGTTTCCCAACTAAACGCCTTAATCGTTTTCTTGACTGGTTTTGCTATGTGCGATGGTGCAAAATCTCTTTGTGTTATATTTTTTGATAATCCGGTCGTCTTCTGGATCTTTCCCATGGCTTTCAAACGTATGGAGATGGCTTCTCGTGTCACATTTAATCGATCCGCGAGATATTGCGTTCGAGCGCCATCCTCATCCAACAACGCTTGCAATTTGCTGTCTTAAAACTTTTTCAGTGGTCTTCCACGTTCTTCGTTTCTCACGTCAAAATTGCCATTTTTGAATTTTTTAGACCACTCAAAGCACTGTGATTTACCAAGAGCATGCTCACTGTAAGCTTCGAAACCATTCGATGCGATTCTGCAACAGTTGTCTTAAAATGGTAACAGAAAATCAATGCTGTCCGCAGATCGTAGTTTCGTGGCACAGAATTCGAAATATTCAACGCTATTAAAAACCATGATGTTCTGTAAAGCTTGTATGAATATGAGTTGAAAATCTTTAGCAGATGTTGAAAGAAGAAATTCCGGTTTCATATTTACTGACCTGGTAAGTTGCAAAATAACATAATTCCACTGCAGACTTTTGTGTATTTATAATAAAATCGAACAATTAGAAACATTAAAAAGGATAACATAATTGAAAAATGTTTTGGTCCCTTCCATCTCTTGCAATTTCGGTAGAAAGTGTTCATTGTTCGCAAAGTACGTGCGACAGAGGACGAATTATTGACATAATTTTTGTGGAACGAATTAATTGATCGATCTTCTATAAAATTTAATAAGTATTGGACTTTCTGCATTTACAATGAAAATCCAATTTCGAAATTCAAATTGATGAAATCGATTTCGAACGAGCGAAGTGGATTTTGCGAATCTGACACACTTGCTGGGGCTTGCAAATATTGAAACTATTTGCGGAACAGAATATTTGTAGGGAGGGTTAATTATAACTATTTTCAACACAGCGAGGAACTCCTATTTCGATATTCATGTTGGTGGAATCGATTTCGATCGAACGAGGAGGATTTTGTGAATCTAACACACTTGCTGGGGTAGGGGGTGCAAATATTGAAACGATTTGCAGAACAGAATATTTGTAGGTGGAGTTGGTAATGACTATTTTCAACAATGAGGGAGTACAACTTCGAAATTCATATCGGTGAAATTGATTTCGATTGAATTAGCAAAATTTCGTGAATCTTATATTAGGTAGTGCTAAAAAATAATTTAACATGAAATTGTAAATATTAGAACTGCGATAATTTCGTTAGAAAAATAATAAGAATTCTTGGAACTTCTGCTTTTGCCATCCGTCGTTCTTTTTATCTAAGATATTTTTATATAACGCATCGGAGAAATTGCAGAAATATCTGTAAAACATTGACAAATTTTTCTCGTGACTGAAAACTCTCACAGATTCGAAGGTTAAAGCTTTTCCTTTATAACGAATGCTGAAAAATGATCTTTGATTTTTCTTAGCTGATTTATTGAGCATCGAATAAAGTAATTATTATAATAATATTAGGTACGCTGTTTGCACGAGGACCCTTTTTCATTTGTATTCTATAAAACAAGATGAAAGTTTAGCATTTAAACAGTTGTAAATATGGAGATTCCAGCTTCACAAGATACAAGACTCTACTTTTAAATTTGATGTGGATATAATTGATTTCAATTGAATTTAGCATGTTTTTCTGAATGTGGAAAAGGTTTCTCTGCAAATATTCAGACGATTTGTAGAACAGAATATTTATAGGGAGAGTTAATTATAACTATTTTCAGCATCGAGGGACTCTTATTTTTGTCTGGTCGACGACAGTATCGTCGACAGGGCATCCCGGTTGCGAAGCTCGTGAAATTCCATCGTGGAGCTCCACGGGGGTGGAGTGGTATGGGGGTGTTATTGGGTCGCGGCCACTTAATATGCAAATGCATCGTAGAGAGGCGGCTTGCTACTGCTGCTGTTCACCGTAACCAGAGCAGGCGGGACCAATACTTTAATTTGCATTTAAAATTGCTCAAGGGTTGACAGTCGCTACCTTGTTCTCCCGGCCTCTTATTTCGGCCAGACTGGCCGCGAAACAAATGCCCCTCGTGCAATCACTGTTCGATGGATTGCCGATGATATTAGGGGCGCTATAAATAGCGTTCTTTTATCGAGTTACTGCGTATGAAATAAAACAGAACCGTGTTATTCGATTGGCAATCCAATAAAGTTCTGACAGGAGAATTCTGCGGACGATAAAGTTCAATAAACCGGGTTTTCGTCCGTTCTTTGAAACTTCTTATCATTCCATATATCTTCCATATCTCAACATTCTTATCAAACCACAGTTTGATTATTATTAACACCGAAACTTCCACCGGTATATTTAAGACATTTTCGCGAGGAATAATTGAATATACTGAGGTGTCAAAAGCGCATCAACGAAAGTACCTAATCACGAAAACTAAGATTATTTTATATTTAATCTACAGCTAGGTTAAGATTATTTTAAGTCTTACAAGTAGCTCTAAAAACCACCAATGCACGCAAAGCATTCGAAGAACGCATTCGTCAACGATTAAATACACGTGCGATCAATTTTATCATTTTTAAAACACAATTTATAGTACTCGTTCTTAAGTGTTGAGCAGATTCGCTGTTAACAAAACCAAACCAAACATTCGGCGTATACCATCTCTTTAACACT
>CM052092.1:10070848-10084301 GCA_028453745.1 Agapostemon virescens
AGAACTACCGAATAACAAATCCAACGATATACATTACTTTGTAATAATAACGAGACTACATCTATTAAAACTTCATACAATTCTTATTGTAACGCGTACATCATTAAATAAGTACATCCGAAAATTTCTGATGACAATATTTTTATAACTTCAATAATCGCAAAAGAAAAAGCTGGAAACTAGTCAAAATGACTGGTTTGGTAGTTCTAGTGTTAATAATTACTACTTACTACTACTATTTACAAGAAGTAGAATAAGAAAGTCATAAACAGACGCGTCAATCGATTCCTAGTTCACTGAGGAATCTTAAATTTGAAAAAGAAAACGACTTTCCAAATTTAATTTAGTCAATAACAGCTCTCGAACAACGATGTTTTGTTCTATAGTTTATATTCCAGGCGCAATTATTCATATCCTCAATGCAGTTACACTACATTATCGAAACGTCAACGAGAACTAACTAAGAATGTGTTAAATCTGTTCAGTGTGGCTAATGAAAAATTATGTGTAATATTATGATATTAACTTCAGACGAGTTTCAAAGACAGTAGAATAATGTTCATATATAATGAGAAATCTGTACACCGAGTCTTCTAATTTAATTTTAATTTTAATTTTATTGTCACATGTGGTTCATTAACCTCTTACGCTCGACGCGCCACTGTAGTGGCTTTCGCGAATGTCATCTTATACGATTACGTTACGTATCCATTACGATATCATATTATATAAATACGATTACGTATCCATCTTATATCCATTACGATGAGCCATTATAGTGGCTTGAGCACACTCAATTCTACTATTAATTGTTACAATAAATTATTAACGATAAAATATACGCATCGTATCTTTTACAAAAATTACAATTTAGTTATGAAAAACCTCATTCGAAAAATATTAAAGTTAAAGTATATGCATCATATCTTTAAGAAGAATTATAATTTAGTTACCAAAAACTTCATTCCAA
This sequence comes from Agapostemon virescens, assembly GCA_028453745.1. Lineage (NCBI taxonomy): Eukaryota > Metazoa > Arthropoda > Insecta > Hymenoptera > Halictidae > Agapostemon > Agapostemon virescens. The sequence continues at coordinate 10,071,819 of CM052092.1, forward strand.
TGTGCTCTGCCGTACAGACAAACTGCCCGCACAAAATTCAACCGTGCCTAAGAGGTTAAAGAAGTACATCGGAAAATTACTAATGAAAACATTTTGATAACCTCAGTAATTGCGAAATAAATAAGTAGGGACCAGTAATTTTGACTGCTTTGGTAGTTCTAGTGTTAAGAAGTCATGGAAAACGGATATAAAAAATTGAATCGTATCATTTCCACAACCTAATACGAACCATTCGCGTTTGGTGGTCGACAAATTTCCCGTAAACAAAATCAAACCAGCGACTCCATTTCATCCAAAAAAAAAAAGAAAAAGAAAAAGATATCGCAAAACGGAAGCCCCAGAGCTCATGAATAAAAAAGTTCGTGTACTTCATTCCGAAGTTCGGTGAAAACGCCACGGGAAATGTTCCATTGTGAATCTCTCTGTGGACAACATCTCGTCCGCTTCTAAAAAGCTGAGGCTACACCTGTATTCCGGAGGATCGCGCAGTTTCAAATGAACCGAAGTTAGAGGTCTGGCAGAAAAAACTTCGAATATCACGAGTCCGAACAATGGGGTTACTTATTAGCCGGCGGAATACACGTGCCTGGTTTATTTATATGATTCTCATACTTAAATCGAGTTGAATGTAAACGCGCCGGAGTACGGTATTCCCCGAGTCAATTGTCACGTCGAGCAGATGTCATGCATCGTGCAACCCTTTTCCAGCTCGCGAATCGAGCTTCCACCCCGGGATTGTTGTTTAATACAAACAACGGGAGCATCCGTGAGCTTTGTCAGTCGTGCTTTTTGTCCGACGCCGAGGATTTACTCGGGTCACGCGTTACCGGACGCGATATTATTGCGACATCACCTGCGTACCCCGGCGAAATCTCTGTAAAACTAAATTCGAATAATACCGCACGAGCCTCCCTACGAGCGCGACGCTTGTTTGGAGAATTTTGATCAAACATTTATTGTGCATGCCCCCGTTGCAAAGCAAACAATGCGGAATACGCGATTTCGCGAGGCGCGCGGCCCGCCGACATTTTCGAAGTCGCGAACCGAGTCTTACACAGACGAATAGCGTTGCGCAAACACCTGAAAAACAGGGACCCGTAGGACAATGATAGGAGTTCATCGACCACGCACCTGATTGAACAGGAGAATCTTCTGTGAGACACGATTAACGGAAAATCTTTCCCAGCATCGTTTTTTAAAATACGGAACTAGTCCTTGTTAACCCCTTGGCCTACGACTTATTTTACGATAACAGTGACCACATTTTCTTTGTCCTCCGCGGAAAGACAAAAAGAAAAGGCAAATTTATAGTTACCGCGTGCCTAGATATTCTTCAATGTCCGTATACGATGGACAAATAAATGAAATGTTATCTGCGTTTAAAGAAAATTCAGGAAATACATGTTCAGAGGATGCAGTTCGAAATCTTGATCACGAGTCTGATCGTTGTTGTAGGGCAAGGGGTTAAAATTCAGCGAGTATGGTTATTGTATCTGTGAATGCATATAAGAGGGATTTTTAATATTTAAAAAATTATTAACACGTTCCATGCCATGTGTTCAGACCCTGAACAACAAGCATTAGAAGATCTGTAGCCGGATTTCACCTAGACTTCGAGTGTAACGCGAGCCGAAACATTTGCACGTTTCTACCCCTATAAACCACCAAAACCTCCCCTACGGGCAACACGCCGAGACCAGGCGCGACGGCAACCCTCAAGACTACCTGCGACCGCGCTACTTCGAACGCATCATCGACGCTGATTAAATATAAACACAGTAAATTTCTTCAGCTCAAATACATTCGATACTCGAATGTCATATACTACACTGGAACGTCATAACGTTTCAATGTCGAGTCACAAACAAGCAACCGTTCAGGCTAGTTCATGAGCGACATTGACACTTTCTACCACGAAACAGTCACTATTCAACAATAACACAAAGTTATCGTTAGAAATATTGGATAGGCAGAAAAGTATTGAGAGATTTTTAACACTGTATGTTGTTTGGTGTCATATATTGGACAACACTAATCAGATTGCGTCCTGCTAATGCACATTTGAGAGGTGATCTAGAAATTCTAGTGTTAACACTAAACCTACCGAACATTAAAATTGACTAGTGTACATTGTCGTATAAAAATGATAAGATAAAATTTATCTAGAATGTCTGTGATTTGTATTAGAATATATGATTGGATAAAGAAGTCTATTGAATCGATTCTTATGAAAGCAATTTTATAATTGCAATAATAGTAAAACAGAAAATATTGGATAGTTGGAAAAGTATTGAAAAATGTTTGTCACTAGATGTTGTTTGGTGTCATATATCAGGCAACACTAAGCAGATTGCGTCATATTGACGCGCATTTGAGAGGTGACATTTCAGTTTACAATTTTCATGAAGACAGTTTTGTATTTCGTCGATCGTGTCGAAAATACTGTAAGTGGGAAAATTAATGAAATTTCTGGAAAAATTCGCTATGTTTTGCAATTTTACTATTACAAAAGGCGAAAACGCTGCACAAGCCCGGGAAAAAATTTGTGGTGTTTACGGTTAAGATACTTTACCAAATGCAACAGCATGTAGATGGTTTGTTCGCTTCCGTTCTGGAAATTTTGACATTAACCTCTTAGGCACAACTAAATTTTGCACGGGACTGTTTCTCTGTACGGCAGAGCACATTGGAATTAAGTTTTTGATAAATAAATTATAATTTTTCTTAAAGATATGATGCATATACTTTAACTCTAATAATTTAGTTTAATAATTAATAATACAATTGAGTGTGCTCAAGCCACTATAGTGGCGCATAGTGCCTAAGAGGTTAAAGGTCAAAGTGAGACCAATCACTGTGATAGTTGTAAAGTAGTTCTTTTCGAACTGGAACTTTCTTTTCGTAACCTGTCGTGTTTCAAACGTGATGGAAAAAAAAATACAGACAATTGCCATGGACGGCAGCGGAACGTGAAATTTAGCGCATGTGGAGGCGCAGTTCTCGAATACCTTAAGAAGCTGTGCAGTAAATTACAGTCGCTCCGAAGAGATCGACGATACAGAGCTACAAGCCTGTTGCGGTGTGTACACAATCCCGCAAACCCTTTCTGGCTGCTAGGGCGACCCTCCCACGAAGCTTCCTTCCTCTCGCTCCTCCCGTTCTGTTCGGTTCAAACATCCAAAGAAGAAGCAACAGATACAAGTCTCGCCGGAAGAGGATATTCGAGGGGTGAGGAAACGTGTCGGAGCGGAGAGACACTCGGGGACGAGTAAAGCGACATCGAATGTATCGTTTCGTGGTGAACTTCCCGCCGGAATTTCGGTGGAATCGTGTCCTGCAGCGGAGCAACCGTTTCACGGACTACCGAACTCCGTGGTTCCGTGTGCGGAGCAAACCGCCGGAGTCTTGTCGACTTCCGGTAAACACGGATGTCGCATTCTTTGCTGATCGGATAGCTGTACAAAACGAAGACCCTCTCAAAAAATGCCAGAACTTTATCCGCAATCTATTCCTCGGGATAATCTGCTTCGCATGAAGATATCGATGATACCATGGTATACAGTGGTTCACAAAAGTATTCGAACATTTTTTAAATCAAAATAACTTTTTAAACATTGAATTTAACGATTTGACTTCTGTGTGCTAATTAAAAGCGTTGCTTTGCTAAATGATATGCCCAAATAATTTCGAAACAATTCTAATTGGTAGAAATTACATGGAAAAATGAAAGACATTTTTAAAAATAGTTTTAGTTCAACTTGTAATGAAAATTTAAAATATGCGTTTTGCGGATCTGTGCTGGTTATATGGATGCAGAAATTTTTTAACGAAATCTACATTGCGTGGCTGACATGATGTTGTAGGGCAAGGGGTTGAAGTTATTTTTGATTCAGGATTTTCGTTACATTTCGTATTTGTGATTTTGCGTTTATACAGTATACGTGTGACGAATATAAAGTATTTCAAGGCTGTGATCAAACCGTATGTATTTTAAACTTGAACACAGAATCTTCTAGAAACTTTTAGTTTCTAGACGAAATACAATGTATTTATTACGTGCAATGGAAGTAGAACGGAAACCTAGAATCGGAAAGTAAAAATTATAGAATCGATGTAATATCGGCATTGAAAAACCAATTTACCTTATAACAAAGAGTTAAATTCAGTATTATATTTTACAATCAAGTATTCAGTGAAAACTGAATGGAATTTCGTCAGGAATGAATGGTTTCGAAAGAAATGATCAAAAACTGAAATATTTAAGTGAACAGATACAATTCGAAAGTATTATATCGCGCAACACTTAATTCTATTTGCGTGTTCTGTGTTATCATACACTATCGTGATAATTGTACTGATTGAATCGACAGAAACGAGACAATACTTGCTACCATCCAGAGGCCGGTTTTATTTTGCAGTTACAATCATCGAATTTTTGTTCCACCTACATGAACGAAAACGTGATACAAATGCCCTGTGAAAACAATGGCAAAAACAATTTTCGACTTGACACTGAACGTAGTATTGTGCCTGCCACGTTCAGTGTCGATTTATTCAACGTGTTTTTTTTTGCAACTGAAAAAAGCCGCTAATTCCTTCCGACAGAAATACAGTAATGTTTTGGTTGAGCCACTGAAAGAGATTTTTTAAAACTAGAACTATTTGTTCGCAATTTTTAACTTCCTTCGATTTCAATGTAGCACAACGTTGACACTCTCCGTTAAAACCAAGCGTGTTGTTAATCTGGAATATTGCAAATTGGTCTAACCACTTATTATTTTTCCATGCAGTTAACTATTAACCGATTAACACTTACCAATTATTAAGTTCTTAGGCGCGGTTGAATTTTGCGCGGGGCTGTTTCTCTGCACGAAAGAGTTCAACGCGAATTACGTGTAAATGATACAGCACTGCAATGTGTGACGAATAATGTTGTTCTCTGCACGAGTACATTGGAATGAAGTGTTTGATCATAAAATTATAATTTTTCTTAAAGATATGATACACGTATGTTGATTTTAACAATTTGCATTAATAATTAATAATACAATTGAGTATGTTACGTCTTAAAACACGGTACAACGTGAAAGCCACTATAGTGACACGTCGTATAAGAAGATAGTATCCGCGAAAGCCACTATAGTGGCGCATAGTGTCTAAGAGGTTAAGCGACACCAAAGGCTGCCATACTATTGAATTAAACCACTTTTGTATAACTATGTATTTAAGAAATCGATAAAAGTTGAAGTGTTGCACGTACGAGAAATAATAATTAACTTTATATGCTCGAAAGAAATTGAACCATGGATTAATTTTGGAATCAAAATTGCTTGGAGTGCAAAGGGTTAGAAGTCCACATTTGTTACGTTAACTGCTCTTTATGATCGCGCTCAGAAACGACGCGAGCATGTCGAAGAAATAATGCACTTTTCAACGAAAGATTCGTTTCACGCTTTTTATTCCGTAGGATTCAGAGGCGAACAATTTTTAATTAAAAAGGAGGCTATCGAATAATATTCATGGAAGCACTCCCGGTCACGTGACTTCTATATTTGATTTTTAATATTTCTTCCATCACGGTCAACGTGATTTCGCACTCGCCACGGACGAAAAATAATTATGTTGTACGGAACCCGTAATATTGGCCGAGTAGAAAATTAATATAGTTTTCGGTGTAATAATAACGGACGTTAATGAATTAATAAACAATACATTCTGAATATTAAACCGTGCGGCGGGCTACGGGAATCGGCTTGCCGTGTAAATAATTCGAAGCAGCAGTCGCGACTGGAAATATTTGTTATTTAAATAATTTTCGGAATCTGTAATGAAGTTTATTGGTATCGCAACCGCGTTATTGGAATATTATTGGACAAGGGGAGATAAGGACAAGCAAGAAGGATATAAAGGTACGAAGGAACCGTGTGAAATGCGATTGCCTCGCAAAATGTTTCCATTTTCACGGAATACTTGTCATAAGCAGACTTCAATGTTTTTTTGTGGCAAGTACATGAAATAGGAATTACATAAAAATATTTTCAAAATTTTAATGAATCGCGTAATGACAATTTTAAATCCTTCTGGTGCTTTAATTTTTAGCAATTCTTTTAACAATTTTTATCATAATTGTATGAAATGTGCAAGCTAGTCATAAATAAGATAGCATGCACGCTTTGTCAATTGTTGTTATCAATTTGTTATACTATATTTATACCCGAAATCGTCTATTAAATGAAGTTGCTTAAAAATTTATGAAAATTTCTCCATCCATTATTATTAGTATTGCATTCAAATTATCTATTATCGTTAGATGTACAAATTAATTTGTGGCAATCACAATTGATCCCATCTCACTATCTTGTAAATTCAATTCATTTTCATAAAGAAGATAACATTAACAAATCTTGTTACAAATACTTGGTAATTACAAAAATAATTGAAATAATTGTTTAAATATCATCCAAATCTATTCACTAGAATATGTAAGAAGCTCTATTCATGGTAATAATTATTTTTATCAATTTTACAATGAATTTTTCAATGAAAACTCTTTAACAATAGCATATTTAGTAAATGCACGTTAGAAAAGAATCAATTTCGTGTGCTCCATTGGTAGACTTCGTAGCCGCAATATTAAATATGAAAATGTAACACGCTATTTTCGCAAAATATTATAAACTGCAACAAAGAAATCTCATTACCCTCTTAAATGTTACGCGATGCGTTACAACTTCGACAAAAGCAGCCTGTAAAAGTAATTTGATTTCCGTCCACGTAAAATACAAAATGGTGGTCGTCACAAACACGGAGCGAGCTGGTAGCGCATGCAATTCTTTTTTTTAAATAAAAATAAACGAACGACGTGTTTCTATTGTGCAGAAAATTTTTCCTGGCATTAGGGTCCAAGGGTTGGCGACTCGAGAATGATGGGTAGCGGCGCATACGACGTCGTGGGTTTTGCGATACGTCAGTAGTTATTAACGACCCAGCAGCAAAGGACGGCAGGACCATGTGTTTTATAAAAATCGCTCGCTAAATGAATTTTAGGGTCATGTCTACTCGTTTAACCGGAAAGTGACTGCATTCTCCGAACTACCGGGGTGATTTTGTCCAAAATATAAGAGAACAGTTTGTCTTACCACAATGGCTTTGACTATACTGATCACCTTTTCCAGATTTCACAATTTTATTATTTGTACTTTTATATTTATAGTTTTATTATTATTTATATTTACCTACCACAAGATTCTATGATTATTTAAACGTTTTGTATTTAAAACGTGCACTTGGTTCTATCATAAAGTTAGGTCTAACCGAATAGACCAAAGCTCTGTAATTTCAAGCTTGCTAAAAATTTGCACAGAGTTTTAATTAATGTTCTTTTTTTTCAAGTTCAACGAAGTAAGACTGAAAGTGTGCACACTTTTCATAAGATTGTTATTTATAAACAGCACACGCCTGGAACGAACACCTCGCCTTAAAAAGCACAGCCATTTAAATAAGAAGTGGCTAAATTTTCCCTCGATTAGGTTTCACGAATTCAACCGCATGAACTTTGCCAACCATGGAAGGGATTCCTTAGCTACTTGAATATTTATAAGAAAAGGATGCTGCGTTAAATTTTCAAGGAGGTTTACAGTTGTCGTCGATTTCGTCAGCCTTTGAATATATTAACCCGTTAATGATCGATTTATTTGATGACTTCGCGAAACCGAAGCGGAAACTGTCGGTAAATTACTTTTATTTCATTACATCACCGTTCTGATCTAATATCTCCGTATCAATCAATAAATTATGGAAATAAAGTAAAATGCAATTAATATTTTATTGGAAGCCGATGAAGCGATTTCATTGTATCATGTTGAACGAACGATATTTAATATCCCTCACATTCGGACTCATATTTATTTATAATTCTCCTATTTTAATAAAGTTCGGCGATGTGGGTGTTTAAAGCTTAAATATTTCTGTAAATCAAGCAATATGTTAGTAAAAATATCGTGTAATATATCTTTTGAATTTACCTCAATTCAATATGTTAAAAAAAAACACTATGTACTCCTATTTTCAAAAACTCAAGCTGAACTTCATTTCACCATGAAAACAAACTGGTTAAAAAGTTTTTATTCATATTTATCGTGTACCCCATACCCTGTAACTTTTGTTCTAAACTTTTTTTTTTGTCAGAGAGCTGCAAGTGAATGAAAGAGAAAAAAAATGGTTCATTTGGTTTTAAAGGTACAAACAGTACACGTATTCAAAGATTTTGTATAAAAAAGACCTGAGGCACCGTATAAAAAAGGAATAATTAAATTCATCGTGTTCATGCACAGCATACTTCATTATTTGCACCACAATGCACATTAGAGTGATTAAAATCTTTTCGATTGTAATTTCTTGAAAAAACATGCAATTTTACATTTATTGTTTGCCAACGTATTCTCGAAAACACGTATCGTCAACAACAAAATGAAATTTATTAATGTTACTATTTATAAATAGTTATAGGAAAATACGATTCGCGTTGATACTACGATCACTATAATAACGTGAAGACGCACAGGAAGATAAAAATAAAATAACGCAGATGGACATCGCATTCAAGGAGACAAATTCTGAAATCATTGAACACGAAGAGCGATTAACTCCTTGCCATACGATTTATTTTACGGTTGCAGTGATTAGAATTTGTTTCAACTTCATAATTTTCTGAAAGGAACAGAGAATTTTTAAAACTATTGTGTGCCTACACATTCTCCAATACATGTACATTAACAAAACTCAAATGAAATGCTGTTTCGATTTAAGAACAATTAATAAGATACAAAATTAGACTCTCCTCAGAATCTACCATAGATGGGCGATTTCCAGCAGAATTAACCCCTTGCTTTACGATTTATTTTACTTCATCATTTTCCGAGAGGAACAGGGAATTTGAAATTATTGCGTGCCTATATGTTCTCCACAGATGTACATTAGCAATAATCAAATGGAATGCTGTTTTGAGTTAAGGACAATTAATAAGATACAAATTTATTACATCTCGTGCCAGACACGATGTTCTAGAGCAAGAGGTTAAAAAATGATTAGCACACGTATCTAGTAGATTCCATTCGAAATCTTTGTCACGAGTCTGACTGGTTACAACGCGAAGGGTTAATTTTTCACGACGTTTCATCGAACGTAGTCTCGCCGAATCAAAACTGAGCGACTCCATCGTTTTCGTAAGCCGCTCGTTGGACCCACTCAAGGGTCGCGCTCATTAAAGTCCCGTGCATACTAATTATTCCTACTTTTATTTGTATGTAATTATCAGGACAAAATTGGCGAGTGGAGCCGGACGGGCCGTACCGTGAAACTGGTTAAATTCGCAAGCGAAAAACGCGCGTGTTTGCCGTTATTGTCACACCGTTTCGGAGAACGGCGACATTCGCAACACAGATTGTCGAACCCGATGTCAAACTTTCCGCGTCGTCGGGCAACACCGCCGGTAAAAAATGTTTCCGGCCGTTTTGTTTTCCGTGTAACAGTGACGTTATCGAGCACGCAGCGCGATCGTTGGTGAAATTTATTGAAAAAGACGAATAAAACAAAAAAAAAGCGAAACGGCAGTAGGCAGAGGGCGAAATGAAATGAAAGAGAGAAATATACATATAGCCGAGCTTAATCGCGTCCAATTATCCGACGCGGCTCGGCGCGTACACGTGTATCATATTTATCGGGGAATAATCGGGAAGAAAGGTAGAAAAAGCTAAACGGCGTTTGCGTGCTTGTTTATCGCGCAGTTTGAGTTCATGAATTGATAGCGAAATCGCGTTAATTGCGCGCATCTGTTCCAAAAATAAATCACCGACCTCGCGGTGTTCCGCGGGAGAAATTAGAAAGAGAGACGTACCCCGTGTATACTGGTGTGCACGTATGTTCGCACATCATACGTGAAAATTCATGGTTCCACTACCAATTTCATTTTATCCTTCGCTGATCTCTCTCTTTAAACGCTTTGGGAAATGTGAAACGTTACCGGTAATCCTGAAAGCACTAACGAACAGACTTTTCAATTAAACGTCCCTCCCTCGAGAGGGAGGGAGGGAGAGAGTGGGTGAGAGAGAGAGAGAGAGAGAGAGAGAGAGAGAGTGAGAGAGACAGAGAAAGAGAAATTGTCAGTCTAGCTGTTATAATAGTGTCCCGTTGTTCCTTTACCTTCCATTTGACGCCTAACGAGATAGAATGGTCCGAAAGGTTTTGCGGAAAAATTTAAATTACCGTGCCGGTCTTGTAAAAAGATATTCCTTCTATAATCTTGTCACTTTTCGTTTCATCTTTCGTCTGTGCATGTGTGGACTTTTGCTACATTCTGTGGCCGAATAACTGTATTTTTGGAGCGAAGCTGAAATTGTACTGAAGCTTATTCTGTTACATATGGAATGTAGCCAAACTATGTTGCACATGTAACTACAATTATATTTATTTATAAAGATTTCGAAGTGTACATTTTCATTGTGTAATAAAATAGATTCCTAATGTCGTCAGTAGAATACAGATTTTTATGCAAAATAAAAATTGTCTTTGTGGTTTGCGAGATACCAGAACTATAATTTATAAGGATTTTGGAATATACATTTTTATCGAATAATAAATTTATAGAGTTCTAATTTAACTGGTAAAATGCAGATTTTTAAGCAAAATAAAAATTGTCTTCGTAAACTGCGAAATACCAGAGCTATAATTTGTGGAGACTTTGGAATATATGCTTTTACCGAATAATAAATTTATAGACTTCTAATATGATCAGTAAAATCCAGATTTTATGGGATATAAAGGTTGTCTTAAAGAATTGCAAAATACGAGAGCTACGTAGCGATTTCTTTCATTTTATATATAAATGGATAAAATCATCAGTCCATTGATAATTAAATGTATTCGGAAACAGTGAAATGTAAATTGACACTAATAATGAAAACATTTTTTAATTGATACGGATACTAGTATATAACTAAAAGCTTTTCTACTGAATTTTGTATTGCATTGTATTCAATTGATACAGCAATAGGTTCTAATAACAAGATTGGAATAATGCAATTAATAAAAATTCCGTTTACTTTATCTCCAATTGAGATTAATCTTTCTGTGTCAGCATAGCGAACGATGAAGAAGCACTACTACTTCTTTTTAGATATTTTTAAGTTCGACATATACGATTAATGTCAAAACGTTGCGTAACCGTTGATAATTAAATTTATAAATAACTGATAATATATCATTTTTGCAGCTATTTATAAAAATAGCTTAGAATGAATGAAATCTTGATAGGCGAGAAAGACGTCAAATATTGAAGTATCTCCACTATTGTAGCATCGCTATTTATTTTATTTATTTATATTTCTTCTATCTAGGTTGTCAAAATTCAACTCTCCAGCATATAAAAGTTTTCACTTCAACTATACCAAACAAGTATTAACCTCTTCCCATAGAATAACTACTCAAACTCGTATCAACGATTTTAAACATAATCTAGTTGCACATTTCGAATCAAAATTAAATTCAATTTGCCTAAATACTTATCAGTATTTAATCGTTGCAGTAAATGCAGACATACAAATTTTAGATTAATAAATTTCTCCTACATATCAATTTTTGTAGATTCAAAATTATTCAACATTGCATAGAGGTTCTACAAATTATAAATAACATAACAGTTTAAAGTAATTTAAGTTGTGACTTTCGATAATTCATTCAGCGTAGGATTTCGTGACACGCGGTTTCTTCCTCACAACAAATTTCTTCGAGATCAGGTCGAATGAATTTGTTTGCCGTAGCCACGGGATTAAATCGGAAACAGCGAATTTCGGTTCAACAGGGGCTGGATAACTTCTCTGTCCCGCCACCCATTTCAGTCGGTTCGCTAGAGACTCGTTGGAAAAGCATCCACGTTTCTCTCTTCCACCATTTTGGTTCTCCGTCGGTCGGTGGATGCGTTCACCTTTAAATTACGACACGGTGGCGGCCTTTCTTCCACTCTACATCATTACCCTTCAATCTTTCTGTTTCTCTCTCTCTTCTTCCCTCTCTTCCTCCTCCTTTCTCTATTCTTCGCTCTCTTTTCCTTGTCTCTCTCTCTCTACTCTTTCTCCTTCTCTCTCTGCCCCTCTTACTCTTTCTATTTCTCTCCTTCGCTCTCTTTCTCCTCCACTCTTTATTCTTCGCTCTCTTCTTCATTCTTCTTCTCCTTCTCTCTCCCCCTCCCTCGTCTATACTCTCTTTCTCATTCTCTCTCTCTCCCTCTTCTGTACTCTCTTTCTTGTTCTCTCTCTCCCTCGTCTATACTCTCTTTCTCCTCCTCTCTCTCTCCCTCTTCTGTACTCTCTTTCTAGTTCTCTCTCTCCCTCTTCTATACTCTCTTTCTCCTTCTCTCTTTCTCCTTCTCTCTCTCTCTCTTTCGCTCTCTCTTTCTCCTTCTCTCTCTCTCCCTCTTCTGTACTCTCT
>CM052092.1:10084401-10101765 GCA_028453745.1 Agapostemon virescens
TCTCTCTCTCTCTCTCTCTCTCTCTCTCTGTATCTACGTATCTGTCGATCTGTCTATATTCCTGTCGCTCTCTTCCTCGCATCTCACTCTATCGCTCTCCAATCTCATCGGATTAGACATCGAGTAACCGATTGTAAACATGTGGCGAGGGTCGTGAAGATGCTGAAAAGGGGAATAGAAGTTTGTCGAGGTTGCAAGAGGAGACGCTGGTAAATACCTTCTTCCTTATCTTTCCGCCGTCTTCCGGCTGGCTTGTTCGTTTCGGCTCCCATTCTACTTACACGAAGCTGCGAATCGATAGCGCCACTCCTGCTCGCATGCGTCCGTGCTAACGAGACGATGCCGACCGATGCGATGTCTCGTTCCAGTTTCCTCGCGAACTTAAAAGTCTCTCCTATCTGATTAAAATCGTGCTACAGTAATATCTCAACACACGGTACGGTAGCTAGTTTCATACAGTGGCTCACGAAAGTATTCGGACATTCTTTGAATCTAAATAACTTTGTCAACATTGAACCAAACGTCTTGACTTCTCTTGAGCAATTAGACGCATCGATTTATTAATGATTGTTTACATATTTTTTATGTGAAATAACGCATCTTGTAGATCTACGATAGTTGCAGAAAAATTTATTGAAATCGATCGACGTACACGCGAGCTTACGTGCCATCGAATATGGCGAAAATCGCAATTTTTCACGATTCAAATTCGACATAAATTCTTACATCTTTCTACGCGTGTCGTTTTTTTCTGCGTCAATTGATTACGATGAAATTTTCAGCATGCTTATAACTAACGCGGATCTGTAAAACGTATATTTTAAATTTTCATTGCGAATTGAAATAAAAGTATTTTAAAAAATGTCTTTTTACTTTTTCATGTAATTTCTACCAATTAGAATTGTTTCGAAGTTATTGTTGCGTATCATTTAATACATTCATGCTTTTAGTTGTTCCGGAAATTCAAGTCGTTTGGCTCGATTTTTACAAAGTTATTTAGACCCAAAGAGTCATGAGCCACTGTATATAATGTTTATTACTATTGCTGGTATTTACACAATTTGAATTTAATCGATTTTGTTAAATGTAAACGCAATCGTGTTCAAATTTAAATATTATAACTTTTAGTGGCCCCATAGAGGACGTATTCGATTGCCAAGAATTAATAAACTAAATTATGAATATTGGGTGAAATTGACAACCTTGTTATAGTCAAACGGAGTTAATAAAATGTTTTAAAATAAAACGTCAACATAAAGTTGAGTCGTTCAGGCCTTGTCCTTTTTACGCAGAAACTAGAATTACTAAAGTTGATGAATGTATATGTATCTAATACAATTTAATACATTGATTATGAACTAGTATGAATGCAGAAAATACACTTCTTTTATCCATACACACTTAAATTAAAATTCTATCCTTTTCATCTACAAAAAACACTTCCAAAATTGTGTTTAAAAAATTGATAAGTGAACTAATTAATAATCTGTTCCCACGGTTATGGCTTTCGGGTAAAAACCGTGTCCTTTTGTAACAATGGTCCCAGTGACACACTGATACAATTCTTCCAAAAGCCACAACATTGATAACCGTATGACGCGGTGCCGCGAAAGCCTCGATACTCTAATTAATAAATAACAGTAAACATAATTAATTACCATATTTGCAAGAACGATTCGCTGTCCCAGGGATAAACGATTACCAAGTAAACTCATAAATATTGATCCTAAGCGTGGTCCAGCAACACGGTTACATAAATGGTCCGGCAAGTTAACCATATTATTTTTCGAGTTACGCTATTTATTCCCGAAGGTTCCGTTTCGATTGCTGGGTTGCTGGCCGGTCCGCGAGCTCCACGAATTCTTCGATGATCAGATTTTTTCTGGCAAAGAATTAAGAAAAAGGACGCGCGGATCTGAAAGTTTCCTTTACATCGCGACAGAGGTCGACAATATTAGTTTCCGCCGGCAGACGCAACAGCCTTGTCTCAGTCTGTAGGTGAGGGGGTGTCATCTCGGTTTACCCCCCGGCCATACCCCGATTCCCTTTATTACTTTATTCCGCGATCTTTTCCAGCGGGCGGACGTGAAGAGAAGAAACCGTGTTCCACCGGAGACAAAGACGTGGAAGAGACCAACGAGGAGAGGAGCAATGGTAGTGGTTGGGGGGTGATGGTAGCGGCGGCCGTGGTGGTAGGGAAGAGAACCTTGCAGCGCATGCAGGTCTAGAAGAGGAGCCAAGCATTATGAAAGTATTTTCCTAACCGACTGGCAAAGCCCCGAAGACATTTATTCCGCGAAAAATGAAGTAAAATAAATGTAATGTAAAGGACAAACTGGCTCGTGGGTACCAAAGAGGGCGTTGGTCCACCCTCCTTCCCCGGCCTGTTGCGAGAGCCGTCTAGAACTTCATTGCGGTTTCTTCTGGAGGAAAGGGCAAAGAGCCAACGAACAAAATCGAGAGGGTCGATGCTAGGAAAAGATGCAGAGAGGCCAGAGAGAGAAAGAAAGAAAGAGAGAGTGTGTGTGTGAGAGAGAGAGAGAGAGAGAGAGAGAGCTAGAGGAGGAACGAGGAACGCTGGAGAAGAACGGAAGGGAGTTCGAGTGTAAAAAGTCGATGGAGGAGATACCAGCAACAAGCTCTTCTGTCTTTTCAGCCTCGGCATTCCTGCAGTGCCTGTTCTTTGCGCGACGGGAAATCCTTCCTTTTTTAACATTCGCCCTTCTTTATACTTCTTTCAATATGTTCTTTTACCGAATCTTTGTCTACTCCTCTGCCTCCACTTTTTCTCTCCCTCTCTCCCTCCCGCCGTTCATATTACCCCCTCGACGTTTCCTGTGTATGGTAAAGCTCCACTTTTCAACTTGACATCTTTAATTCTCTTTTCTGGCATAATCGTCTTAGGAGGTGGGGGAGGGGGAGTTAGGAGTGAAAAGAGTGGGCGAAGGAAGAGCACAAGCAGGGTAACCATCTGAGAAACGATCCACGACACGCCGCGAAATTTCCTTCTCCTCTGTCGTCGTCTGCTCTTCGAACCAGATTATACCGAGAGGTTTGGGACCACTTGTAGATTTAAGGAAGAGAACTTGCTACGAGATTCGATGGTTAAAGGGTCTGTGGGTAAATAATCTACGCTCGCCTGGAGCATATCTAAACGTCCCTGGATATCCAAGTTCGGGGTAAATCATTTACGTTTGGACGGGGAGTGTCGCGGGACAGTCACGAAAGAAATCGGGACGTACTGCCGATTGTGAGGTTGTGTGATCTGTCGGGGCGAAGAGTATGCTCCTGAGACAATCATTCTCGTATTTATTAGGTGATGGCGGTCCTAGCACTGAGCTATTAATAGATAAAGGTAACGAGAACGTGTCTATCTTTTATAACCATTTTTTAATAATATTAAACCATAGAAATAAATTTGCTAAACGATATGGATATATTTCTACAATTTGAGTAATCATATTTAGAAAATGTTAGAATGCGCCATTTTGACGCATCCCGTAAATCCAGAGCTAATAAATGCGGCCAATGTCGAAATATTTATGTGTTTTATATCGTTCTGTTAATTTTGTTTGGTAACCATGGTCACGATGAATTGTAGTTAATAATTTTAGTAGAAACTAGCTGCTACAGATCTGATGTATGTATGATGAAATTGAAAATATACGAAGTATTCAAAGAATTCAAGAATACTGATAAATTAGTGCGTAAAGATCTTTGGTAAATTATAAAAGTGGTTCAACTATGTCAAAATTGCACCTAAAATTATATACATGGCTTAGTTGTAAATAATTATAGCAGAATTATGTTATATTATTATTGTAAATATGTATTACGAGAAATGATATGGCGAAAGCGAAATTTCAGTGAGACCATAAACGAAAAATATGTGAAAAATATGGTTTTGACTTTACAATACTTTTCTATTGGTTGTCACGAAGAAAAGAAATTCCACGCAATAACGCAGAATTATAATTTTAATTATATTTCTGAGGGGAATACCGAAATTTCTCTTCTTCGGACGAAATACAAAATAATGGTTGGATTTTGTTTTCACTGGGTAAACGGTTTAGCAAAAAGTCTCCGGTCGTTGAAAATATGATGCTCAAAAGGAACGTTTCAACGTGTGAATATTAAATACGCGAAGGGGAACGCAGAATGTATTAAATCAAATATATTTCCGGAAGTTGTAGGAATGCAGATGTTTCTAAAGCTTCCATTGTTCTCTCTGCAGTCATATTCGCGAATTATGCGAATGAAAATCGTTAACGAATTCGCAAATTTCAGAATGCTCGATAATAAAAAGTTGGAAACCAGATATCTCGTGTTCTTGCAAAAATATTACAAAGTAAATTATAATAACCATACAAAATGTTTCCGAGAGATTGTTTGTTCACCGTTAATATTACGCAATAGTTGTTACCGTGTCCAGCGAGTTAATTATTCATTACTCTCCGTCGTAAAATATTTGTTACCACTCCGCATTAATGTAAAATTGATGTGCGTTATAACATCGAAAAGAAATTAAAGTTTTAACATTTGTTCACCGATAGCTCGCTAAATTTATTTATCGCACAATAAATTCTTGTAAAACGATTACTGAAAATAATTTTAAAACTGCTATTATCGAACTTACTAAATATACATATTTTAACTACTGTAACTAAGTATTATATCAGAAAAATAATATTTTTATAACAATGTCACGCTGATTTCTACTCTGCTGATATTTATGCAAATTGTCATTTTCGTAGACAATTTTATGAAAATAAATTTTCTATTGATTAATGGATTCGTCGTAGTAAACATAACATAGAAATATGCAATCAATGCATAAAGATCTGCAGTCTAATAATTTCCAATATGGCACATGTATTTTAGAAATTTAATTTAATGAACGATACTTAAGGAAGTGATTCTATTTGCCGAGAACTAATTGTGAGCTTTATTTGAAGAGCTTTTTTGGTATTTCTTCGTCGTGCTGTGAAACTAAGAAGTACCATTAAATAACTGGAAAGTCAATTGAAACAATTCGAACAAAGACTGGTTTAAATGATTCAGCAGGGAGTTTCGAACTTCCCAATCACGTTCAGCAATAGTTTCTCATTACTTGAAGTGTACACGGGATGCGCTCGCTGCTCTTGGCACCTAAACTGTGGTTCACTCTTTCTTGGACTCAGGGTAGTTCGATATCGGAGTGGCCGATTGAAAGAAAGGAATGCTATTCCTGAATACGCAACGATATACCTCCTAGAATAGACTGCGACCGCTATTTCCTCAGCTTCATTTCCAACGATTTATCCGTGATCGATAATCGATCGTACGCCCTTCTAAATAAAACATTTATTGCTTGTTATTACATTTCCGCGACACAGCACGGCACTCTCTTTCATCTAATACATTTTAATTTTTAGAATGATTATGAAATTCTCTAGTATATTATCAATATACATCCTGTATATTAATAATATAAAATAAAATAATATAAGTAATATTATATAATAATATGTAAATAATATAATACATAATATAATAATATATAAATAACTATATAAAATTCTTTATAAAGTATATAAAACTTACTAGTTGTATCAAAACACGTTCTGAACGATTTTACATCCCATTAGGTAATTTCATTATCTTCCTGATATTTAGGAAAAAATTAATAATTGCGGAGTGTATTAAAACATTTTCACTAAACTGTAAATTTTAGGCATTTATAACAAGAACGATAGAATCGATTACAAACCAGTAAAAAAATTCAATGAATTATGGTATTAACATTATTATTAATTGTTTCAGAATTTTTCAAAGTCCACAATCCACGATTGCGAAATTTTTAATCAATCTTTCAACTCTGACAGGAATTTTTATTGAGAATCCTCAAAGCATCTTTGGTAACGTTATTTAATAATTTCGTTACAAATTACCATGTAAAAGTAGTTTTTTAAGCTTCATCCTGTTCAGTGCAATTATTGAAAGTGCTATTAATAGGCTTCCGGTCGGTGAAGTATTAACAAGAGAAACAAATATTTATGTAGCATTTGTATCTTACTATTAATGCATACAATTTTTATTCTCCATAAAACTCCGCAGTCTGATTACAAGACGCGTATAAAATTGCAATAGAATTAGCTGAAAAGGGTCTTGTGACCTATTGTGGTAAGTTAAAGTTATCTGAAAAAATTGATGTACAAAATTTTAGGAAGGCCTCGTTACGACAATCTGAAAAATGCCTGTACCACTTAAGGGTTAAGTAGAAACGAAAGAATAAAATATGGAAGTGTATTGACTTTGCATCAGAACGTCTAGCCCCGCTAAGTCTCGTTAATTAAGCCGTGCAGAGGTTACAATGACATATCGGAGATATCCAGCGTTTGAACTTTAATGAGAACGATGTCCGTATAGGGGTGGTTAATGCGGTGACACGCACTGGGACACCCCAGGAGGGAGTGGCCCATCCCAGCCATTCTGGTCATTGCTCAGTCGATAATTACTTACCCCCGGCTTAATGTGGGAAGCTCATCAAACTGCCTGTGAAATATCGTTTTCACGCGCACATATGCGCGGCGGATCAACGACATAACATCGGGACACGTATTACGGATACCGGGCCCGAAATTTATCATGTTTGACCGCAAAGGGTGTACGCCATCGATGAAAGTTTATGAGCCGCCATGCCGTGGCCCGAAGGATGAACGTTCCACCAAGATTTTATCTGCGATATTTCGAAGCTAAACAATTCACCGGCCATAAAATCGAGTAAACATCGCCTGTACTGGGTCGTTCCGTTACGGGATTAATATAGTTTATTTTCCGGCGCAATAATACATAAGTGATTCCATATATTTGTAAAGGGGAGCGTTTCACTTAATAGTTATCGATAGGACTATCAAGCATTACAATTGAGCAGTCTATGGTGTCTTACAAAAAAGGCGAGATTCAATTTATTTGCCATTTTTATTACGATCTGTGATTACGTAAAGAAATCTGTTGAATCGATTCCTATGAAAATTTTTTTAAAAGGTCGCGTTTAATTTAATAGTTGCATTAACATTACACCTACCTAGCATTAAAATTAACTAATGTTCATTGTCTTACAAAAATAACAAAATTTAAATTTAAATAGTAAAATTAAAAATCTGGAAACAGTCATTTCACCTGCTGGAGTAGGTTTAGTGCTAAATCGTAAGACTATCATGCTTTCAGTATCTTTAGAATATTGTTTTACCGTGTGACTGTTATTATTCGATATAAATTGAGAGTATCTTATTTTAATTTCAATAATTTGGCTATTGATATTCTGACTGAAAGTTAGTTTTCATATTGACTTGATTACAGTTTGAGAGTCGAGGAGGATGGGAAAGTTCGTATCATTACATAAATTGGTAATATCCAGTGCTTAGCTAATGGTGTAGCACTTCGCTGTAAAGATTAATGCGAGTGTATCTAAGCTAATTTTTTAGGAAACATTTAGTTGCGAACAATATGTTGCAACACACTGGCATCGGTATAAATTGCAACTGTATTCGAGGAATTGGATTCAATAAAACTGAGGATAACAGTATACTGAATTTGTTAATTAGTGATTAGAAATTGTATACATTACTTTCAGTTTCTTTTTAGATTCTAAACTGAGGGCAGGTGTTGTTTACATATTTGTTTCCACAACCTCAGATTGTAAATAAATATTTACAATAATTATATAATCTTCGTTTTCTGTTGTAGATCCGGAATCCAAACGGTTACCATAACACGATATTATTAATCGGTATGTAGATATTTACAATTCTTATCATTAGCTATTTTATTTTTACTTTTTTATTTGCAACGACACTTTATGTTAAGCGAGGCAGACAATATTTATCGTAGAATATGAATATCGCTCAATGTTAATATTTCCGTCGACGAATATCGATATTCATGGACATATTTAATTTCGAATATTTTATTCAAATGATAACGAGCAAAGGTTGTTAAAATAGTAAGTGATCCACCTAAGTATTCTTACAATGGGGTTAATAACATAACTTAATTATGATCCATAACCATAAAATTTTGTGAGAATTGCGATAACTTTGACACTTGAACATTTCACACTAAAAATTCAACATTAACACTTAAACCTTTAGCATTCCACATTAAATATTTAACATTGGAAATTTCTCATTGAAAGTTCTACAAAGAATACTTAACATTGTACATTAAAATTTGTACATTTTTACTTTATTTATCATTGAACATGTAACATTCTACCTTGAAAATCCAACTTTCCAAAGCTAGAAACGTTCCAAACGAACAATCGTCTTCGTACATTCAAGTTTGAACATTTATCTGCGAACACTACAGTGAAAACTTAATTCGACATTTAAGTAAAACGCGCATACACCAAACAGATGACCCTCTATCTTATCAACCCCTTGTCATACCATTTTCTTTATAACAATAGTTATTATACCATCTTCATCACTAAAGAAGGCGATTTATATCTTTCATACTGCTACATCTACTCCAATGCTTAAATATTGATTACAAATATTCAACATTTGATTCGGTATCGAAATCAAACATAATATTCATATTCGTTAGACTTTATTTCAACACGAGTCTGACTCGTTGTAATATGGCAAGGGGTTAATTCCAATTCAACGAAGTAGGAAAGACATTCTGATCAACCTAACGCGATGTACAAGCGGATATGCAGAACTGATGTGAGTCCTGCGTGCTTCCTTAACCACGAAATGGTAGAATTGAACTGGGAAGTCGCGGTTTACAATTACCGGGAAACACGAAAGCATAGAAAAGGTGGATGGAGGACGAGCCCTAATAAAAGGCCAACGACCGTGACGCGTTCACAATAAAGAAATCGGCAAACCAATGGGTTAAAGGAAAGAATTGGGTGGAACTCGGGGAAGGCCGGGCAAAGGGTGGGAGAGAAGAGGCAACGGCAGAACGGAAGCCACGAAATGATGAGAAAGGAACGAAATAAGTACCGGCAACAGAATTTTATTTACGGGGAACGATTCGTAGATAGAACAGGACCGCCCTCCGGTCCTGTTTCCTTCGTTCCCTCCGCGCCGAAGGCAGGGAACGAGGGGTTTGAAGCTTTTTCAATTACAGACACAAAGTTACGGTTGCAGATTGATATCGACCGGAGCACAGTCTGGCTTTAAAACTAGCCACGGAAATAATTAAGGATTCGCGAAATTAAAAGTCTATCCTTAACAACATCGGCATAATTGCAGCGATTCTCTCATGCCGCCGCCACCGCTGCCCCATCCCCCTCTAACCCTCCCGATCACTGTGGCCACAGCCAAGCTCGAATATTTCTTACCCCGCCCACGCCTTTTTCTGCGGGCATTAAAACTCAATGAAAGGATCCTCTGCCCCGTGAACCACTCCCGCGGCAGCTTATACCCTTAATTAATAACCCTATTGCATCCGGAACGATACATATAGCTCATTGGCCACGCTTTCTCTTTTCTTTGAGCTCCAGACGATCGGCAACCTCTGTGTCTGTTGGATTAAAGTCGTACGAAACTTTTGTTTTCCATTTGCAGCTTTCTACCAATGCGCTATTCCAGCTGCAACCTTAACACTAAATCTACCGAGCATTCAAATTATATAGTGTGTATTGTTTTCTTAAAATTACAAGCTTTGATTAATCTAGATTTTGTTCGATTTGTTTCGGAAAATATGACTCAATAAAGGAATTTATTGAATTAATTCCTAGGAAGACAATTTTATAACGTTTTTACAATAAATAATCTGAAAACGGTCATTCGATCGGCTGTGGTAGGTTTACTGTTAACCCTTTTTCGCATCTGTGGGAAAAACACCGGGCCAATTTAACGAATTTGCTAAGGTTTGGAAAATATTACGAAATAAAGAAAGAATAAAGTAATGCCAATTGTATTTCAATATTTGTTGAAAATCATATGAATAACATCGATATAAAACATTATGAAAAACATAGAAATCAGTTTCTCTTCTACAAACGATATTTGCACATAAGAATAATCATCGTTTGATTACAGCTTTATGTAGATCACGTAGTACGTAGTATAAGTATTACATTTTCGTAATTCGCCTTGTCAAAATTTAGGGATTCGGTTCCTCGAGGATCTGACCGCTGAATGGGACAGGCAGAAATGATCACAGCAATTTACCCCAGAACCTTCATAGAGCAAACCTTATTTTCCAAGTTAAACTCAAAAACAATTTTTTAAATTCTTTTGCAATGCAATTACACCATTTATGACGTTTTATGAATTTATTTTGAGATAGAGTTCGCTCGCAATGCGAATAGTAAGGCGCCATTAAATACAAAACAATATATCGTCCTTCCCTGTACAAATGAATATCACGAAAAAATGAATGTGGTTAATATAGAAAACGTATTCGTACACTAAATATGTGCGCTGTGGGAAATTACTCGAATTCAGGTTGTAAGATTACACTGTAAGGATTATTTAAAAATATTTTTTGCTGGCGAACGATTTTATTCGCAGAGGTGTTGTTTCACAATGTCTTTAGAAACGATTGGTTTACTTGATCTTGTAGAACATATTGGCTCACTTCGTTCATTACAATTAACCAACAAATGTGGATATAACTTTACAAAACATTGGAGCATTCAATTAATCATTCTTTGCTCAGCTGGAGGGCTTTTGGATAGCTTCATTTGCAATAAGGCTTGACAACAGAGAAGCTTATTCCGTGCTAGCTCGTGCTGCAATATTCAAAGGCGAACTAATTTTGTAAAATTGACTCTGAATAAATTAACAGAATTTCCACATGGAAGTTACGGTCAACAACGGAAAACAATTTCTCGATCAATAAAGTACAGTAATGTTGCACATGGAAATTTCAAACGTGCACAAAGTATGTTGCAATATCGCCCATCTCTGGAGTTTATTTATTTATTATTTACGGTGGCACGCAAGTGTATTCGCGCATTCGTTACCCTTGTAAAAACTTTACGTCACATTATAAAGAGATTCGTCGTTTAACATTTATAATGCGAATAATCTCGTGACTAAAAAAATTTTGTTATTTAGAATTAGTATTCTAACTAAACATATGGCAAAATCAATCGTTAAAGCCTCTAATTTAAATATTTATTTACTGTACACCATGTCATATTCATACATAAGTAGAAAATTATAAACATTCTACATAAAAATTTGCAGTTGTAAATTTTGTAACATGAAAACTACTCATATATATATATGTATATGTTATTTTACAGAGAAGACTGGTGCTTAAACTATAATTAACGTATTATTGTCTGCAGGTATTAGTTCTCAAAAATCTATTGATTAATATTAATTTATTTTCAGGAATTAACCAATACAGAAATTTACTATAAACATTAATTACTAATAAATACAAGACTTACAAGAAATTCATATGACTTATAAAATATGGAAGATTCAATTAATGTTTAAATCAAGACAATACTCAATCCCAACTGATTTTTGGAATTTTCGTTAGGTGTTGCATACAATAAATAATAATAAGAGCGTAAATTCTGTATATTTGTTCATAACAAAATTAGACAGATGAAATATGAAAAAGTAGAAACAACAGAAGAATTCGTGTAATAATTACATTTACTAACCTTAATAATACCCTTAATAACTACATAACGACTACTTACGAAACTCCCGTCGGTCACAATCGACGCAGAAAAGAATGTGTTTCACATAAAAATCGCAGCCAAATAATAACGAATTAATTCATATCAGTATTTCAGCAATAGTCAACATTCCTCTGTATTAAAATTAATCAACACGCAAAATTTGATGCACGCAGAATATGCTAGAGCGGAATTAGCGCAGTGTCTCGTTTCATAATTTTTCGACATTTTTGCAAAAGTCGAGGAGCGTAAAATGAATGTCGCCCGGGTAAAATGCAGCGAGCGAGGGATAGGCGTACGGTCGACCCAGTAAGGACATAATTTCAATTAGCAAACACAATTACTGGGCTATTACGAACGAGCCGTTTGGCCGGCCACGCGATCTCGCCGAGGCCTAACTGGCCGAACAAACCGATCTGCATCTTGCCCGATGCGTTTCAGCGTAACGTGCACACGTTGCACACGGCAGTTGGGGTCGTGTAAAAGCAGCCACTTTCTTCGTGTACCTTGGAACCAGCTTGGCCCATGGCAGCATGCCGAGAAAATTCAATATCTTCGGTGTCTACCCTGACAAAAGCTTGTTGCTGGTCCTTTGCGTCGAACGACACTCATAAACAAGTCCTGATACGGAGACAAGAGAGAACGTTGCTACCTCTGTCTACCGGATGCCACAGACTATACAGAATTTTGTACAGTGGCGGTCGAAGAGAAATTTTACCCAATTTTCCGTCTCCTACATAGTTTCTTTTTTGTCAAATTGAACGGCATAGCGTTCAGCACCGCTCTGTTGAGAAAATCAATACGCCACTGTATATAAAAGAGGGAAAAATGGCTATTGTGAAGAACCAACCTCCAGTTTGTTGCGTAACGTTGCTGGGGAAATTTTTTGAATCTGTAAAAGATGGAAATTGAAGAAACTCGAGCTTTGCTGGAAATTCTAGAAAGCTCGGCTAACGACTACAGATCCCGTAACGTAGATGTAATTTTTTTCAGTAAACTTCCCCGCAGTTATAGGGTTTCGAGTATCGATGATTCGCAAGAATAACGGCGTGGAATTTTGAATTCTGAAGTTCTGTTCCTTAGTTTCTCCCTCGGTACACGTATCGTTGAATATTAACTTTCCGGAATCCAGTATAACACTTCGGAAGATTGATTCGTTTTGGATGTTCTTCTTATTCCTATTATTTTTCGTGTCTTACATTTTAAAGACTAAATAATATTAATTCGTGAACGCTAAACACGACTGATATTGTAGTGTTTTATAATATTGACAAGGTTTTATGTATCACGAATTTGTTGAATTTTTATTGGAATAGATACTTCGGTATAGGATTTCAGGTTAAAAATACTTTTAAAATGTGTATTTTTTCTGTGAATGTGAAATAAGGAACCAGTAATTCTAATCTACTCGATAGTTCTAATGTCAAATTCATTATAAATTGTACATGATATAGTCTACCTTAAACGTTCAACTTTGAACATTCGTATGTGAATATTCACTTTTAAACATTGCACCTTCAGCATTCATTTTTGCATATTCGCATCTGAATAGTTCAGCTTGGCCATTCAACTTGGAATACTCGTATCTGAGCATTCACTTTTAAACATTCCACCTTGAACATTCGTCGCTGAATATTCACCATTCAACATTCACACCTGAATATTCACATACGAACATTTCACCTTCAGTATTTGCACCTGAATATTCACTAAACATTCATCTTTGAATATTTAAATTTAAATATTCACTTTTGAATATTCCACCATGAGCATTCATCTTTAAATATTTAAATTTAAATATTCGCTTTTGAATATTCCACCTTGAGCATTCATCTTTGAATATTTAAATTTAAATATTCACTTTCAAGCATTCGTCCTGAATATTTCTCTGTGAGAAGTTATACCTAAATATTCACTCTTAAACATTCATATCTGAATATTCATCATTTAACACTCGCCTTGAATATTTGTCTATGAGCAGTCATACATGAATATTTGCCTTTAAGAATTCATACCTGAGTATTCACATTTGAACGATCATACTTAAGTATTTACCTTCTGACATTCAAGTTTGAACATCCATCTTTAAACATATAAATTTCAAAAGCTTTCAACTTAAGCATTTATCCTTGCGCATTCATTTTGAATGTTAATAACATAGAAACGAACTCTTTGCTAGACGCACAAAAATTGTTTCGTAATCATACTTACGGTGTTATTAAAAAATTTTCTAATCGCGTTGTAGTCGACTACAGTTTCCAGATCGATTTACAACGACGCACGAAAAGAAGGAGCTGCAACCGAGGGAAAGACGTATGGATCTGAGAGTTATTCAAACTCGGAGGGTCATCCTTACTATAAGAACACAGCGGGTATTGCGTAAGCAGCTTGATCTGTAGACTCCTTGAAATCGAAGAAGATTGTAACTGTAGGGGTAGCCGTTGCCTTCGGGGCGTGCTTCACTCGCGACTCGTATTATTACATCGCCTTTCTCTTGTTCTAGGATTCGCTCGACGCAACGACACCTCCGGTTTCCTCACCTCCATCCACTCTTGTCTTTTACTTTCCGCTCGTTTCCGTCCGCCTTTAGAATCTTTTGTTTCAAATCGATAGGTTCCTTTATGCAGTTTTCTATTTCAAATGGAGCCTACACCCATTGTGTTTCCTCGACCGAACTTTTTCTACACTGCTTTCCTGTTTAAAGATTCCTGCTCAGCCAGGAGACCGAGGAAACGTGATTTCTCAAAAGTTCTCGCCTCACAATTTGTAGCTGGTTTACGAATCTTTGTGCGCAATAGAAATTGTGTATAATACATAGACTAATATATAAACTATGTATACAAATTTTTTCTCATTTTTCCCGATTTTTAAAACGAGGTGGTACGTCCCTTCAACATTAGCCAATGTTTGAAGGCATGCTCCGACCAAACTATCAGCGCTACGGACATGGTTCAAACGCTAAAATCTTTCCCAAACCGCCCTCTTTAAGAAGAACTCCTCACATTGCGGCTAGCGTTTCAGGGGACTCCAGAAAGCTTCATTTTATCAACCCCATTGTGTCCATTTTCGCGATTTCGAAAGCCTCGAAATTTCAAAGTCGCGCCGCGGCCGCAATTCGCTTCCAATGGACCCGGGAAATGAAATACACCCTTTATATGCGTCCAGTTACTTGTAGCCAGCGTTAGAAACGAATCGGAGAAACTAAGTTTTTCGACAGATATCTAACCCCCTCAGAAAATATCAGTTTGGGGGTTGGCGGATTCCACCGATCTGCAAATTTTTGGTAATTCCATTCTGATCGACCTGGAAATTGCCATACACTCTGCCCTCGCGTACATACGTATGCCACGCGTACATAACTTCTTCATTCGTTTAAATTTTCCTGTAAGAAGTTACACGCGTCTTAGTAATTTTAATTAATCATACCTGTAACGACGGATGCTAGAAACACTTTACTAACTTTAAGACGTTCTCTTATTTAAATTCTATTAATCTTTTTGCTTTTTCAATGTATGCTCATTAATTTTTATTGTAAATGCATAAGATTCGCAACGTATTGCATTATTGTCCACCATTTCTTCCGCTTTCTTTAGTTTCAATAATGCTCATCAAATTATACGATACTTTTCTGCAATTTACAATGTTCAATCAATTAAAGTTGTTCCTTTTTCCCTAGGTGGCACTTCTATTATTCTTGCTGCCAGGTTATTTCCTTGCTCGCGTTTCCCATTGCCAAAGAACACGGTTTGTCGTATATCCACTGCGTATTTCTGCGCAATTTCTTCTTCGACTACCTTGCAATGAAACAACTGTGAACGGTTCGGCTCATTTCAAGTTTTCTTTTCCTTAAGCATTGTATTTGAAATCTTCTCCCTTTACGAACACGGAAACATGTCGAAATTTTATATCGTTGTGCAAATACCGTCTCCTGTATTTCATTAATGCTTCGTTAGAGACGCAATAGTCTCGTTACAACACCTTTATAAAAATATTCACATCGTTATTGCAAAATAGAAGGCAAGGCGTCCGTGTTGTTCCAATCGAATAAATTGTATGGCGTTGCTGATGTTAAGGGAGAAACGTTTCTGATCAATGATAATAAAGAACAGCGTTTCTAACAGAA
The DNA here is from genome assembly GCA_028453745.1 of Agapostemon virescens. Taxonomy (NCBI): domain Eukaryota; kingdom Metazoa; phylum Arthropoda; class Insecta; order Hymenoptera; family Halictidae; genus Agapostemon; species Agapostemon virescens. Next base: position 10,100,166 of record CM052092.1, read on the forward strand.
AACAGTTTGTTTCTAGAAAAGGTAACGAGTAGACTCGTGGATGTGAATGTAATTTTTCATTTTGAAGAAATCGAAATCAAATAAAATCTTAATTTTAGCGGTACTTGCCTTGGTGTATTTAAAATAAATAAACATCGTATTATATTATATTGAATTTTATGTTTTAGTATTTTTTGCGATAACTGTCTATTTTTACGCGAAATAAAAATGAATTGTATGAATCACAAGAGACTGGAGTTACGCAGACAATCAGATTACTTTTTTAATAATTTTATTCGATTGAAAACATTGAAATGCTATTTTGTGTATTCTTAAACGTTCTTACTGTTCTAAATTTGACATAGTAAGTTTTACCATGAGTCTATAAATTCTGCTGCTTAGTAATAACCTTTGGGAAAACTATAAATTACGGATAAATATAAAATCTTCAAAAATATATGTGTTTGCACAAATATTTGGAGAACGTTTAATATTAGCAAAGTTTTATTTATTGGTTTATTTGTTTTTCTCATTTCATGCAATACGTTTGCAGAAAAAAAACAATTTGCCCGTAACCAATCGTTTAGGTAAAACATTTCACTTTTGAAACAGTTTTCCTATTCTTTATTGAAATGGAAGATTTACACACATTTCATCAAATTTGAACCTATGGATATTTGGGTTTGCAAACAATTTGTTTAAAACAATACCATGCAGTTTACGTAGTTCTTATTGTATTTACTGCTCACTACGTGGTTACCTTACAATGTTTCCAGGAATATTTATTTGCAAATTACTTTATTGAGAACATTATGTTGTAAGGACATAGAGTGTAGTGTTGTTAAAGTTTTACGAAGCATCTAAGATATATTTATATATGAACAATATAATTGAATATTATAAACATTATTTTGTGTAATTTACATTTTATAATTTGTTACTTTCCACTTTAGTTTCAAAAGCATATAGTGAGTTCCTCATTATTCATCGAATAATGACAAAATGTTTTGTTACATTTTGTTAATAACATTAATATGTACTTTTGTTAACATTACCACGTATATTTACAATTACAGTATATTTTATTTCATTAACATGTACTTATTTGGGAAATGAAATGTTAAATAAAAAGTTCAATTGATATTTGTATTTGAATAAAAATGATACAGTTAAATGGTGATTACGAAATAAATATTAATTTAAAAATATAATTTTATACAATAACGAATGCACAATCGTTTCAAATTAATTCTAATGTCGAATATTAGGAATATTCGAATTGATATATACATGGTCATATAATGTGTAAAAAACACATAAATAAAATGTTGATGTAGAAACATGAGTTTCAAAGGAATACGGAAAGAACACATTCATACACAGTACAGGCATAATCACGTATTAGAACGCATGTTGCTTTTATAAAAGAAGATGATATTTAATCGACATTATGCAACCTTTGCTGACTTTTTGATTGTTCACTTGCGAGACGAGCATATGAGATAACAGAGCGCTATTTACATAATTATTCTGGCCACGTATTGTATGTATACAGGGTGTCCCACGCAACTGGAACAGGCTGTACCTCCTAAATGGTTGAGAATAGAAGAAAATGTTATAA
>CM052092.1:10102165-10122575 GCA_028453745.1 Agapostemon virescens
CTTTACGCGATTAGTATTTCGTGGACGTCCACTGTAAATAAATATTTAAAAAATCAATATTAACGATAGTTATGATTTTTACCGATTGTGAGTTTGATATCCCCAAATGAATTTTAAATTAAGCTAGACTTAAAATTATAAAAGAAAGCGTAATTTGACCAGCAGTTGGCATTTGAATTGTTATGAAATTATTATCAGTTGCACAACACTTCTTCCACTTATTATAAAATTACTTCCTAAAACAGGAAACTGTGTCACGATTACATCTGCAGCTGGAATTCACCTCGACAGTAGTATTGCCTGAACACAATATTGGAAAAATTTTTATGTAGCTAACCACGTTAAAAATGTTACAACGTTTCGATCCCAGTCCAATATCACAAATATCGAATATTACTTGACTCGTGCCTATCTATTATTTGTTTAACAAATACAATCTGCTATAAATCCCCTTTATACCATCTCAATCAAGATACCTTACGAAAAGACCTATCTTCAACATGCATCGCATCACGAAAATTAATTAATTTCGTTAATTTCGAAGATGCGGTCCCACTGTGCGACCAATTCGAAAAACATCTGCTGTAAATCGCCATTACACAGTTACTAACCCTTTGCACTCTAAGCAATTTAAATTTCTAAATCAAGACATTTTTTGACCTAGCATAATTCCATTATACTAAAGTTTGTATCTATTTATCATTCATAATGGAATAAAAAATGTAAGTGAAAAATATAAAACATTCGTTTCTCAAAAACGAGCCTGCATATTCTCAGCTTATTTTTTCATATAACTGCTCTTTTCTAAAATGCGACCAGTTTCAAAAAACCGAGCCGACAGTTTTCCAGCAGTCCGCACTTGGCGGCAGACGTCGCTGACGGCGTTGTATGTTTCGCGTCCGCCCTTCGGTACACCGGTAAATTAAGCAGACCGTGATATCTGATCATTGTACCATTTTATATTATCTTTCGCATCGTAGCGTTGATTATTTTTCACTGTATCGGTTAGCGTCCGGCACCGATGCGATGCGATGCGATTCAAAAGGGGTGAGAGAGGGTGAGCAACAGGGATTTCGGCGTGCTGGAGGGTGGCTAGTAATTAAGGGTGAAGGGTAGGTCGGCGAGAGTGGGTGAAGCGTTCCTGGCAATTAATTTTCGCACCGTTTCAGTTTACAGTCCGGCCTGTATGCCTGCACACCTCCGGTCTCGTGCTCTCCTGTATCCCCGTTCCCGCTTTCCACGACGAAAATACAAGTATACAGAGCGCGGGCGGATGTCAAGGAGGCGGTGTGACGCTTTTCACCACCGTTGGGCACGCTGCTTTAGGCTTCCGCTCGGTTCAAGTGTTAATACCATGATTAATATGCGACGCCACCGCTTTTCACCCAACCAAGAACCTATACCTCGTCCAAACCCGCCACTGCGCCTCTCTCATCCCCTTACAATCTCTCTCTCTCTCTCTCTCTCTCTCCTCTCTCTCTCTCTCTCTCTCTCTCTCTCTCTCTCTTTCTGTTTCTCTCTCTTTTTCTCACTCTCTGGCCTCTCGCTACCTCTGTCTCGCTCCATGTTTGCTCCTCTATCCGAAACACAACTCGCATACGCAGGAATCCATCGCGAACCCCTTCACACCCTCCTCCCCTTCCCCAGCTTGCTGCCTGTAGCATTCAGCGGCGGTGCTTCACAGTCGCAACAAATTCCATTTCGTGTTCATTAAACGCGTATTCGTGCCCGACGGTCTCGCGCTCCTCGCTGGGATTGTTATTAATTATTCCCGGGCCGGACCGAGATGGGGCTGATCGCGAGTTGACATCGGATCGCCGCGTCGTGCTCTCTGAAAACGCCTCTGAACCGTGAATCGCATGTGTACACTTCCGGACAAAATGATATTAGGCGTCATGGGAACTTCTGGCGTTTTATTTTTTTTTTTAAATATAATCCCACTTATTCTAAGTTCTCGTAAACAAGTAAATCTGTCGTACGGAGTGTCCCGTTCGATTTCTAACGTTCGTAGTTCTAACGGCACAGTTTCTGTTGAAGGTGTCTTGAAAATGTGAAGGAGTAGAGGTTACATGAAGGTCAACTTTGTTGTTTTGTTTTTTTAATTGAATCATGTATTTGTTAATGCTCTAGTCGATTTTTCTAGTTTTTCTGCACATGAAAGTATTAAATCACTAGAAAGATGTTTTTATTTTATCACGTTAAATTCCTGAATGAATTTTGTGTGTTTCAGGCAAGTTTTGTTTGTCTCATTCTCTGTTCAAGATGTCTTCTTCACAGGTGGACACGTAGAGGTCGAATGAAGGTCGACTTTGTTGGTTCATTTTTGATAGAATCATATATTCGTTAATGCACTACTCGAAACTACTAGTGATTTGGCACATGAAAGTATTAAATCACTTAAAACACGTTTTTATTTTGTCATGTTGAATTGTGATCAAATTTTGTGTGCTTAAACCAAGTTTCGTTTGTCTCATTCATAGAAATGATCAACGTTACTAAAGAGAATTATTAGTTATGGACAATGAAGTTTTCACTTACTACGATCAACGAACCATAGATTTTAGGCACTTGTGACAAAACTGGATTGAAACAAACACAAATTTGTTAAGACATTAAACGAATTGAGCGACGTTTTTACACTGTTTTAACTGCGTTAATATTACTAAAAGAGAACATTCAGTTTCGTCCAATCCGTATGGCAAGAACCAATCTACTCTACAATGTTCATCGACGTTGCATATTTATATCACAACTATAAATTAATTTGTAATCGATATCGGCATAAATGTCTATAATAATGAGGCCATCTATCAAAATCTTGAAGAAGTTAGAATAACAAATTGGAAGTGATTTCCTAATGATTGACTTAAAAGCTGATGTTCATTTTTTTACAGTTGACTCGGTCAATTTTCATTTTGCAAAAAGATCCACAATCTATAGGTCAGTTTCTGCAAATGGTGAATCGACTGGACGGTTCATCCACGATGACACAATAGATCAACAGTAACAACTTTAAACCTACCAAAAACTGTCTAAACTATTCAAGAGTGTTCGTTTTCGATGTTTCGACTTTGACCATAGCGCATCACGCGTGCTATCATTTTGTCCACTAGTGTAGGTGCGTGTGTGCACGCGATTCGCAGACTGAAATTTTTGCGGTGACTTAGCATCATCCGATCGAACACGATTATAAAGGCAAGAGGATTCCCGGAGCGCGTGATTTTTCGCGCGGATTAGAGCCGCGTTTTTTGAAAATGCGACAGCGCAACGCCGGACTGTTGACTGCTGTTATTTTTTTACAGCTTGTTTCTCGCCTCCGGTTTTCGTTGCTGATTTTTTTGCTTTAATGTCCAGCTATTCGACCACGCCGTTACGCCTGGCAGGCATTCCCCGTCGCTCGACGGGCTTTTCCTTTTTTATTCGACGCGATTTGTTCAATTCGTGACTTGAACCGATGCTCCGGGTGCTCTTGGATGTGCCGGGGTGTGCGTTTTCACGTTAAACCAACCATTAAAATTGGCTAGTGTACATTATCTTATAAAAATAACTTTGCGGGTGGTGTTATGGTCTTTTACTGTTTCCAGCATCATTGCGTCGCTCTGTGTCCAAAAATGTTAGAGCAGCGCTAAGTACACGCTCCTCGAGTAGAGGTAATACAATAATTACTATATTACGTTGTAAATCGCCATTACACAGTTAGTAACACTAGAACGACGGGACTAGTCGAAATGACCCGTTGCTGAATTCTTATTTAACAGTTATTGAAATTATAAAAATTTCCCCATGAGAACGTCTTATAAAGAGTGTCCCAAAATTCAGCCAAGAAGTAATTGTGACAGAAAACAGATTTTTAATTAACAATTGTGAATTTTTTATTGATTCGTAAAGCATGCAGTATAGGGTTACGCATGGAATGGCCGCTCCACGGCTTTGCTGGCACATACGCACTCTTTTGTCGAAATTTTCCATAACCGTTTCTCATAAATGTGGCTGAATTTTAGATTAAAAACACTGATAACTGTCATTCGACCGGTTATGGTAGGTTCAGTGTTGAATGATGGTAATACTGAAAGTGACTAGTATGAATCGCTTTGATACAATTTTAAGATTGCGTTCATTTATGTTGCTTTGTGAAAATTACAAGATTCCATCGACAACTTCTCATTCGAGTCGACCCTTTGAGGTGCTGCTAAGAATTATTTTGCCACGATTCTGTACGATATTTGTGTTATTAAATTTATCTGTATTGAATAAATTTCTTATTTAAGATTGCTATGAGTTGATGTACTTAATTGCAATTTCATAAAATGTTGGAAATCATGAGGAATGAAAATATTCTAGATTAGATGAAATAACACTGGATTCTGCAAGTAATGTGTAACTTGAACAATTGTAATGTACAAACTTGAACAATATAAACTTTTGAATATGATAGTTTTTAGTGAACAGGAGAGAATGATGTCTTTTTGTAGTTTTATGTCTTAAATTATAAAATTCTGTGCTGCGCGTGAAGTTAAAAAATTGATGACGATAGGTGCCTTGAAACAAGGCGACTTTCATCCGTATACTTTATGTTGGTACGTGAAATTTTAAACACAATTTTCCGAAACGACATCTTTTTAATTGGCTGCCATGATATTTCAGACTCCATTCGTCTGGTTCATTTCGACAACTTCAGTGGATTTCCTATTTATGTCAAAACTAAAAATTGAAAACTAACGAAATTTGTCTTCGCGTGCAGAAGCTTTTATATTATTCTTCGATTTCATTCCTCCATCTTATTTGATCGATGAACTGCTGATTAAAAAATTTACGCATTTTACATTGTAACGTACGTGTCCATTGTAACAAATGAGAGAAATATTTCTCATCAATGTAATATTGGAAGGTGGATTTAAGTTTCCGAGTTATTAATGAATTAGACGGTGTAAAATATAACAAGCATTACTGAGAAATTCATTTGCGTTCAAAGGAAATATTTCATCATAAAAGAAGGCTTAGGGCAACAGTTCAGATCCAGTGATCAATTACATTCTCTACAAGATTGTTAATTATTTATCGTAAGATGTCCGATAAATTAGCTTTAAAACTCACGCCTGTCTCAGAACTTTGAATATTAAAGAAGACGGATGAATACTTTTCATAACTTATTTACAGATGTTTCCTAACTTCCGATTATCAGACCGAACCTCATCATTTGTAGTAACCCAACACGAATTGACGAAGTTTAATTCTTTTCGAACTGAAATTGCTACTTCTTCATTCATCAATCACATTCCAATAAACTAAATAAAGAATTGTTGATATTTAATCGAATTTTTTACAATTAAAAATACTACCGAGTAGCCCAGAATTTTGTATAAAGAAAATTTCGAATATTATTAAAAAATCTTGGCATTTTTATAAGTTAATATACGCCAGTCAATTTTAATTCTTGGTAGGTTTAGTGTTAACACATCTTGTAACTGTCAGTGATTTTTTACAATTCGTACACAAAATTACTTCTGCACAAAATAGCTGTAGTTTCCGAATTTTAGTTTTTTTTTTTTTAAATAAAATGATCTTATTGTAAAAACATTACAAAAGCCCATCGATAACAATAATCCACCAATAATCCATTCAAAACGACGTCACTCGCTTCCCACGCAAGATGTGTTAAGTAAAACTTGCATTTTACCGAAAAATCAAAAAGAATTCGTTTTCTACACCCAATAAATGTTGCACTAATCATAACAACAGGTTGAGTACCGACAATTCGGCTCGATGAAAGAGAAGAGGAGACAGCGGTTGCGTCATCACGATGCTAATTTGCATAAATCGCGTCGACGCAGCAACACCCTACACCCCGCTAACTATACCAGCCTACGAATGGGACGGGAGCAACGAGGAGACCGCGGTCGACCGAGGAAGCCGAGATCTTTATGGTAGCAATAAAGCCAACCTCACCGGCTTCGAGTTACAAATGACTACTGGTAGCTGAAAACTATTGCCCTTGGTATACGCGTGCCCCTACCATGGACCCCGTGCAACCCAGCAAACTCTGCGCAACCCCCATGGCTGCTGACCCCACCGGCAGCCAGTCCCCGCAGCTGGTTAGGCGCGTGAAATAGGACCTCTCGTAAATCCTTGTAACGCCTAACTAACTCCCACACTTCCTCCCCCGACTTTCTTTATACCGCGACTTCCCGCGCCCGATCTAAGGATTACCTTCGTTAATAATTGTTATTAAGTAACTGCGAAAATACCTCACTGTGATGTGCTCTTCTTCGGGCGCTGTGTCTCCGGTCAAGAAACGGGTAGCAAATCTGGCCAAAAGAGAATATACGACGATAAGAACGATAAGAACGGTATGAAATCCTAATTTATTCCATGAGGTCAGAGAAATTATTCAACTCCATACCATAATCGGTTGATGATATACATTTTAAAAAATGTTTAACTACCTTCAAAGTGTTGAAAGGTAACAACGATGCACGAAAGTGTACCGCTTTTAATCATCTGACATTGCGTAATAACTTTGAAAATGTTCGTCGTAGTGGACGCAATGCATAGGTGACCTTCTAGAAGGGCTAATTACCTGATGATGGTACTTAGGTCTATTTTGACTAAGACTACTGAAATTGTCATTCAAGTACTGAGTTTCTAACAATTACATTCAAATAATACTTCGGAAGATTAATAATTGCAACTGCGAATTTTGTGAAAATTATGAATAGTTCAGTAAAAGTTAACCCTTAGGCACTCCAATGGCGCCCCTGAGGAGACATTAAAAATTGCCAGAATATTATACAAAACAACTTTTATATTATGCTTGCATTTTAAAAATTGATAAAAATTTTAATATTGTACGTACGAGTAATAGTACTAAACTTGATATGCGCGGAAGGAAGTGGCTCATGTAGAATGTAACTATTTTAGGTTATAGAGTGCTTCGATTTTGGAATAAAAATTGATTGGAGTGCAAAGGATTAAGATGCATAGCGAGAGATACTATGAAATGGATGCATCTCAAATGAAGCGAGTCACATTATTAAAATTCTTGCATTGCAATTTTTGCAATTCTTAAATTGCATTACACATGCAATTTATTTTCCCGTTTATGGTAACATTAGCACACAGTCGTTCGACGTCGCTGCAGCTTCATTTCAATAGAATAGTAATTCACGGTTGATACGTTCCGGATGTAAAAGTCAAGTTACAACTGTGTTTAACATTTTGACTGCCATGTCACTTATATACGAGAGACAAAATTAATAGTACATGTTTAAAAATAAATTTGTACGTTTGATCATACAATTATAATTTTTCTTAACACGTTGAATGCCACGGGGATCACCGGTGACCGGCACCATTGCGTCGCTTAAGAATGATTATCATTAAATTAAGAACATTGGACATCGATTTATTATTATGAAAGGTAACCAGATTGTAGTATGAGGCGAGAGCTTCGTTATACAGTGACTAACAATTCTCTTTAATAACGCTGTTCACTTCTATGAATGGAATAAACGAAGCTTGGCTGAAATACACGAAATTCGCTCGGCATTCAACGTGTTAAAGATACTATACACATATGTTGACTTTAACAATTTACTTGAATAATTAATAATACAATTGAGTATTGTATGTCTTCAGAGAGATGGCACCCGCAGAGAGCCACTATAGTGGCGCCTAGTGCCTAAGAGGTTAAAGTTCTTTATTTTAATCACTGACTGTCGTTGTTTTACCTGCATTCGAGGAAAATGGACTCAGCGGTCGTCCAGTATTGTTTTACACTCAGTGACGTTATAAAATTTTTGTTTCACCTGAAAATCCGCAATCTAGTAATACCGAACGATATCGCACGGTACTTTTTGCACGATTCATCCCAGGCAAGAACTTTGTTCTGTCCGAGCAGCATCAACGTAAATACCTTAACGTAGTTTCAGCGTGAACGCACAATATTATGGCTGGAAGAAAGGAATTTCGCTGTTTGTGTATGCATATAAACTTGCGTACAAACTTGCATCACAATTCGTTAGATGGTACCTAATGAAATTCTGTTTGGCGTTCGGTCAACAGCCTGAGGGATTTGGTTTATACACAGTATCGCAATGGATGCAAATGTAGCAGTCATCAATTTACGGTATTGCGGCTGAGTACTTACGCGCGCGGAGCTCATAGTTCACTTTGCCTGATCCGCTTACTCGGTTACTATCGACATCTTTGACGCGATATCGGCTTAATCTTGAAATATGAAGTCGAGTAATCCCCCTAATTGCTAATTGCGTTAATTTCAATGTAGGAAAAGTCGAAACGCATCCCGTCGAATCCCAGAACATCTTCCGTTACACCGATGACAGCGTTTGCGTTAGTTGCTTCTGAAAAATCTTAATATTCTGCAAATTGAAGTTTCGCTTTTACGATGGAAATTGCTGCATGCCGTAACGAGATTATACTTCTGAGGATCTGTGTCGGACCGTATTCGATACAGCAGACTATACCCATTTGCTCGTGATAACGTCTCAGTATCAAATGCGCCTATTCGACGAATCGCAACTATTGACTGACATGAATGGTTTTAGCAGAGTCGCTTATACTGCTGAAATAATTATACTGTAACGATAGACAATAATTACGCGAATATGCAATTACACGTTGGTACACAATTTCTTTTTAAAATTTCTACATCTTTGTTAACACATAGCAAAATTATTGTAGAATTTCGTATTTCTGGGGGACCACAAATTAATTAAGAAGTCTTTGCCACTAACATCAAAGTTGAATCTATTTCTCACTTTAAATAATTAACCCCTTGTCCCACGGTTTGTTTTACGATTGCAGTAATTAAAACTTCCTTGACGTTTATAATTTCTTCGAAGAAAATGGAATTTTATTCTTGTCGAATGCCTATATCGAATAAAATTTTATATTTTATCAATCAAATAAAATTTAATTTAGTGTTGAAGGGAATCAATAAAATGTTTAATAAATTGTGTTCGAATCTTCACGTGTCTGACTCGTTATAGAGCAAGGGGTTAATGGAAAGGTTCGAGAAGTCACGTAGTTTCCTTTGCATAATGTATCCAACGATAATATTGATCGTTAAAATTATTCCTAGATTTTTATGAATAATAAAAATTGTAAAAGTCAATGGTAAGGAGTCGAAGTTAAATGAAAATTTTAATCATTTTAAAAAATCAAAAATAATTATTGATTTTATATTTGGCATATTCGTTTTTTTTTTTTGCAAAGTCTGTTTACGATGAAACTGGAACTTCATTGTTACCGAAATGTTTTTAAATTTTGTTTAAACGTGTAATTTCGCGCAGAGCTTGCGCGGAGCATTTAAGAATGTATTTCGGATAAAGAGTTCCGGTGAGCATGAATTAATTTATTTACGGGCGAGTTTTCTCTTCGACGAACACCAAATCCATCTTACTATTTCCACTTTGGGACGAAGCTTATTAACAAAGTTAAATTGAGCTAAGTTCTCGACATTGATTGCCTGTGCGGGCCAATTTTTGGTTTATTCGCCACGACGGGCTCATTTCGCCGGACGATAAGCACAAAAAGGAACAGAGAATGTGAGAGCGAGAGAACGAGAATGTGAGACAGAAAGAGAAAGGAAACATAATTCACGTCTCATATTTACTTGGGCGAAGTTTTAACGATTTTTATCGGCGCGAACGTCGCGGATAATAATGAATATTTAAAGGTTCGCCGAACGACTCTTATTTGCGTCCAGTCGAGTATAATTTAGGTAATATTGTACAACCGTCATGGCTGATCGAGTGCAATAAAATGAAAAATGTCATCGATCCGTGTGTCGTGTGTCGTCACTGTCGAGGGGCCCGAGATTATTCGTTATTATTTAAATCGTGATGAACTGTATGATGTATACATGCTAAATGCATCGCTGCCCCATCAAGTGCTCTTTTTCGATTAATTAATTCCGATTGATCTGAAATGCCAGTCATAAAGAATTCTATCTGATTCATAAAGTATTTGTATTTACTATAAATACGGATATTTAATATAGATAGATTTTTAATGTTTCAGTCTAGATATACTGTGCATTCGATACAAAAACTATTATAACACGAAATAATTACACAAGAAAATTAATATAGACAAAGATATTTAATATAGGTAGATTTTAAATATTTTAATCTAGCTATACAGTGCAGTCGATATAAAAATTATGAGAACACAAAAGACTTATGCAATAAAATTAATATAGACATAGATATTTAATATAGGTAGATTTTTAATATTTTAGTCTAGCTACACAGTGCATTCGATATAAAAAATATCAAAATACAAAATAATTACACAAGAATATTAATATAGATAGATTTTTACTGTTTCAGTCTAGATATACTGTGCATTCGATATAAGAATTGTTATAACACGAAATAATTATACAAGAAAATTAATATAGACATATATATTTAATTTAGATAGATTTAAATATTTTGGGGTAGATATAGATACAGTGCATTCGATATAAAAATTATCTGAATACAAAAGAATTATGCAAGAAAATTCCCAACGAAATGAACAAGCAAGACCATTTAAATTATAGCAAGAATATATAATTTTGTTGGAAATGATTGAAAGAAATCTAATTTCATTTTACGTAAAAACATGTAATTTGCAATCTTTGTGCTTCTACTATAAAATGGTTACAAATATTTTACAAATATTCGTGAAACAATTGTGTTCGTGATAAATCTTATTTATAAAAATTATTCAAGGCAACGTTAATTTTCCTTGGAAAGGAGGCTGATGACACATACGAGTTCCTCGAACTTTGCCCCTGGCTTTTTGCAAGGAAATGCAGACAATTTGCGAGCTTATGTTTCCACGTTCAACCTTTGCCAAGTTCGTAACCTCTTCTCGTTGTACAACCTGTTGCCATCGTGGCAAAAGGATATCTTACTTGTAAGTAGAGCTCGTGAATTTGCGGTGAACTTTAGCGACCGTCGCTCTGCAACGCTTGATTAAGGCAGATAAATTTATCATAAAACATACCAATAATCTGGCGAATTCTTTTAAAGAACGTATTTCGATACCGTGAAGTAAAGATTTTACAATTCTCATATACAATTCGTTACTGTAAAAGGTACGAAGAATAAATAATACCTAACGGCTAATAATATCTTTTGATTAACTACTTGACATAATATAACCAGCTAGACTCGTGTCAAAGGTTGTAAACGAAGTCTAATAAATATGAATAATATCCTTTTTTAAACAAAATTTTATTCTCTTGTATACAATATGAAAACAGTACAAAGTATATAAATTTCCTCTTTTACATATGGCAATGGATTAATAATACAAAAATTGTATGAATATTACTTATACAGCTTCTACAAAGCTCCCTAGCTTTATACATGTATCTAACCACAATAGTTAATTTAATTCACACAATTAACATTTTACTTTACTATTAATTGAGCTGTAACAAAATGAAGATTAAACATTACTTTTACATTGTAATTTTTAATTAAATTATTGGGCAACATTACTGAGGCTGTCCAGTTGATTTGCAATAAAAATGGCTGTTAATGTTGAGAGATCCACTAAAAAGTTTTCAATCATGAACCATGGATCTTGAAGAATTCTAAAATAATGGCTGGTCGGTAAATTGTTAAGAAGGGCTACTGACACTTACGTCAAATATTTATTATAAAAATTTAATGTTACATTTACAATCGTGCTGTTGATAAAGTATACCTTGCATACCAGTTGATCATACTTTTGAAATATTAAAAACAATTGGTGTATTTATACATATTATTATTAACAATAAATTGTTTTCAAATCAATGTTCGATACAACAGCTATCAGACTACCTATTGTCGAATATCTCTGCACATTTAATCACTTATTCCTAGCGTATCTACGCGTATTGGCGATTTTACTATACACTCAATAGTTAGTACATTATACACATTACTGTCTAATCTTTACCACTGCTTTCAATTTTGTCGGCAAAGTTTCGCAAAACAATCGATAACGGAGATAACTACGACGCGTTGTTTATCTCGTTCTCACATTGATTGCCCAACGTTGCGAAACCGATTGCACCACGCGACCACTTTCGAATTCGAAACTCGAAGTGAAGTGGAAGTAAACAGAGTGATTATAGGAGGCAGAAATTGAAGTGGAGCAGCGGCGACAATAATTTTTAGCATAAAAGAGAATTATGAGAGTAGACGCAGGTGACGGTCGCGGTAGACGACATTTCTGACAGCGCGATCATTTGTCAGGGACGCGGAAAAGTAGTCGGCCAGGCCTTCTTCTCCGAGAGGCAACGAATCAGGCGTAGCCGGTGCGAAATGGCGGAGCATTTTTTAGGCAGACAATGCTAGGTCCCGTATAAATATGTAATACCAATTTCCCGGTTGGCTGGGCGTACCCATTTTTAACTCTTTCCATCGAAAAAATAAACTGTTCCGCGCGTTATCATCCGTCAAATCGTGCCGGATTAAGACTCGTGCATCTCTCGCCAGCTGTTATCTCGATGAAAGAAGAGCCTGGACTTGGTCATTCTTTTTTGCAACTAGGCCAAACGACTTGAATTGTTTTTAGTCACCTTCTGCGGTCATCAACACCTAGACACATACATAATTCGATGCCATTTTTGCCATAATTCTTAGCCACCGTCAAACTGGAAAAGGACAAACACAAAGCAACATGGCGACCGGAGGAAACGACTGCGATAACTAAAGGGTATCCCAAATGGAAATGTTCCAGGAAATGTCTCATGCAGTAATTGAATTGTTTCACTGGCTGTGTGACATGTGGCATCGTCTTGTTGAAACCACATATTGGCCACATCAATAGCATCCAATTTCGGCAGAAAGAACTGTGTTATCATGTCGCGATGTCGAGCACCAGTAACAGTTACTGCTTGACCAGCCTCATTTTCTAAAAAGTATGGTCTAATGATGCCTCCAGCTCAAAACTGCACCAAACAGTGACACGTTGTGGGTGCATTTGTTGTTCGACAATCACATGTGGGTTCTCCTAACCCCAAACACGGTAATTTTGGCGATTAACAAAGCCATCAAGGTGAAAATGTGCTTCATCGCTTAGGATGATTTTGCTCGAAAAATCGGCATCCACTTGTTGATGTTCAATAATCCATTCCACGAACTCTCTTCGCTGTTCATGGTCATTAGGCTTCAGTTGTTGTGTTAATTTAATTTTGTAAGCATGGAGACATAGATCTTTTGTGAGTATATGCTGTAGAGAGCTTCTTGGAATTTGCAATTCTTGTCCACTACGCCGAATTGATGTTCCTGGGTTTTCACCAACACTCTCACGTACTGCTTCGATATTGCCATTTGAACGGCTTGTTTTTGCACGACCAGTGTGTTTAGCGTCTCCAACTGATCGAGTCTCCCTGCATTTTTCAATTAATCTTTTCACAGTTGACGAGATTAAAACACTATTTTGACCATATTTTGTATAAAATTTTTGAACTGCGGCCGCCAATCTTTCATTATTTTTGAAATATTGTTCAATAATGAAAATACGTTGTTGTATCGTATAACGCTCCATTTTTACTAACCCTAAACTCTCAGTTGTCAAATTGTTCTTTTTTCAGGGTTGCCAACAATTTACTGTAAAAATGGCAGCAAATTAAAATCTTGCGTTAATTTTGGGACACCCTTTATAACTAGAAGCTACAGGAACAATCTAGGAATCAACACGAGGAGCCACTAGTGTGGCTAACCGTGGATCTGCAGATGAGATCAGACAACGGGCATCCAGAAATGACGACACTCGGGATCTACGATAACCTCAATCGTCGTTGGCTCAATCGTAAATAAAATGGCTCCGCATTCAACGTGTTAAAGAAAATTTTCAAAAATCGTGGAACCACTAGAATCAAAATATTAATGGATGCTTAATTTATATGGATTAATTAACAATTTTCCATAAAATTTAATTTCCACGTGTCAGATTAAAAAATAACTATTACAATTCGTCTGGCGCCCTGAATAGGCATCAATGGAAAATAAAATTATTTAAAAATTATTGATTTGCTACTATGTACGTTTATAATAAAAAGTTAAAAATAATCAAGGTTGACATCCGAGACCATGGCGTCTTTGAGAAATCATTTTACAGCAAAGAGTTAATAGAATTGTAAATCCTACTTCTTCCTATTTTTTTGGTGCATCGTCAATTCGCAGAGACACGCGATCACTCTTCTGCCAAATCGATCGAAGCACTTGTCGAGTGCACAGGGAAGCGATCAGCAAAGTCAATGAACTTAGTCTGACACCGTTACAAGGAATTTGACAGAGCCCGGTTTCGTTTTCTATCGCGCCTCGTATATTTCGTGACGTGATTCGTACACGTTTCAAACAATTTACGGAATGCTGTGTTTGTTTGACTTGACGAGATTAAATATTGATCTTGTCTTGTACGTATGCAAGTGCGAATGTATCCTTGTATTTCATCTTCGTTTATCTTACTTTTTATTCAAGTTCTGACTGCATACAACGTTGCTTGGATTGTCTGGGTATAAGGAATGTAGTATGCTTTTCCGCGAAGCAGTGTCTGCATATTCTAATAGTTGGAACAAGAAAAAGTGTCTTTTACGTACAACCGGGGCGATCAGGTTATCAGAATGACGGTATATTTGCGTTTGCATACTACGTAAAATACTTTATAAAAGTAATATGAATCCAGTGTGGCGTAGCTTTCATATCAAAATTAACGAGTCATCAAGTTATTAGAGTGACGGTCTATTTGCATACTCCATCAAATATTTTGTAAAAAATAACATAAATTCGGTACAGCTACATTTTCATATAAATGTATTTTAACGTAAACTCGACAATTTATGGAAGTGGCTCCAGTAATTTCCAGCTCCGATAATCACTCACTGTGTCTATGATAATTGACTATTTGTTCGACAAAACTTGAAACTCTAAATTTTAAACATTTCGTTAACCCTCCGAGTATGGGGTTTGTAGTCCTGTGCCGGGGACATGACTCAGACCGATTTTTACTAATACGTTCACAGTTTCTTCCAAGATCGCTCACTTATACAGGGTGAAGCATTAAATATTGCCACTCGCGATAACTCCAAAAGTATAATAGTAGAAAAGTTGTCGAAATAAAAATTGCCAATAAAAATTGACAACGCTTTGTTGTTTTATTAAATAGAATGTCATTATACATTCACCGACCACAGTCTAGGATGCTATGTTTTGGTACTTGCTTTCTATCAGTAACACTGGGATACAGTATTACGCTCTTCGAAGGTCAACGAAGGTCATTTATGCAAAGAACGACGATTTAAATTTAAGTTTACAGGAGGTACTCGAAGTGATTGCCTCTGGTGTCCATGCAATGCTGCAATCTTCTTATCACGGATTGATTACGGCTGACTCGTTCGCCAGACTTGACGCCTTTAGAGTTTTTGCTATTTGAGATTTTTAAAAGACATTGTTTACTACAACTGAGTCGGAATTTTTGAAAAATGTAATTCGATAAGTGCCGATATGATAAGAAATAATGCTCAATCTGCGATCAGAAGATTGCAATATTACATATTTTCAGGTTGCGATAGTTAGTATCTTATCCCTTATAATGCTCATTGCCTGCAGCCTTTTCGTTTTCTTTGAAGATTTAAAGAAATACGGTTAGCTGGCAATGTAGTTATCTTCAAACTCCGACATTGACGCCATTTTCTTGTTTCGACATCTGAGAAAGATTTTCAATTCATAACCATATAAGTTTTATACAGCAGTATTATTTTTACCAGGTTTCGACTTTGAATTGACGGGGCGATCAATGGCGAAAATGGGAAAAATGGGGTTGATAAAAGGTAGCTTTCTGAAGTCCCCTGATATGCTAGCCTAGATTTTGATGAACTCTTCTTAAAGGGGAAGGTTCAAGGAAGATTTTCGCGTTGGATTCATGTCGATAGCTCTAATAGTTTGGCCGGGGCACGACTTCAAAGATTTGCCAAATATTGTCATAAAATCGCTAAATATTGAAGGTAACCCCCTTCTTAAAATTGCGAAAAATCTTTAGGTCTCCGATTCTTTTGTAATTTTGTCTACACGTTTCTAGACGCGCGGTCTTTTTAAAGTGACGCTGCTAACGGCATCTGTAGAATAACGAGGAAATTACACGTTTAGTGTGACGTAGTGTCTGTTAAATGGTTTTAAACATTTTGATCATGTTCGAAAACTATTGCGATATTTCGCCGCAGAGAACTAGCCGATTCAAGGTTCACAAACTGATTCGCGAATACTATATTCGTGATAAAATACCGTTGAACTCTTACAAACGGTAGACGAAAGCCACGTGACGTTTGTCGTTTCAACGTTGCAACTTTCATCTCGTTCATTGCGAAACTTGATATCAAATGTAGCGAAATTTTTGTTTGCCTATGTAACCACATTCTGCATATATCACATTTATATTTACAAACATAGGTGAAAATACCGTATGTTAAATTATTATATTTTCATATGTATTGGTCAAAATTTTGCATCCTTCGTAACCCATAAAATCGGCAATACACCTTCCGTTCGAACGTCAATAAAACTAACAGAAATATTGACCATCGCGTTTCAGAGTGTTGTTGTAAAAGGAGAATCTATGAATCCATGGCAAACACAGTTATGGAAAAAATTTTTCCAACGTTTTTAAAATCGTTCCAATTTGTAATATGTTCGAAAAAAGACGTGTCTTCGTCCATCGACGGTGCACTGTTCACAATCTAAAGCTGAACAAAATAACGAATTTATTCCGCAAGATTTAAGGGGTCGTTGTAAAGAGAAAATTTCGATTCTATGGTAAATTCTAGCACGAAAGAAATTTACTAATATTTTTAGGAACTTTTTAATTTTTAGCAGTGTTGAGAAAAGATCATTTTCACTTTTCATCTGCTGTGTCATGCAAAAACCAGAAAAGAAGATGGAAAATTGATTGCAAACATGAAAATAAAAGCTTGAAGCTTTAAAACAAAGTTAAGATGGCGTTGTATTGAAATTTATTGCCCGAATACATTTTGGAGCTGCTGTGCTTAATCATGCTTGTTTATTTAAAGCAATGTACTAAATACACGTTGACCGCATTGGTTGATAACGGAACGATCTTTTGAGACAATCTAATATTTTTTTCGGTCCGCCAGCAGACACTGCTTCGCCGGTGTTGATTTATTTATAAAACGAAATGGCGTAGCGTCTAGCTGTCGGCGCATAGGGATTGGGAATTTTTCGCGGGATTCACCGTCAATGCAATGCGCATAAGATCGAAAGATACACCGGCGGCGTGTTATGCTACAGCATGCCTGTGGGCGAGTTTCGGAAATCTGGCTCAAGTTTTCAGCCGTGACTGAATCTCCTTGTTCGACGTTTATCATCGTGGAAGCGCTCCGATTTAATTACCAACGATCCCTGCAGTGCTCGGTAAAATATCGTTCCGAGTAATAAATAATGTATCGCTTATTTTATTTGCAGTCGTGCGCATAACATTGCAAATAAAAATTGAACTTGTGCTATAAATATTAGAAGCTATATTTCACGGGACGCTAAAAAATTGCGAAGCTTCGTTTTAAACCAGATACTTCTACAAAATCGATTAACTTTGCTAAATCTTGCAATTTCTTATTATAAAATACTACCTCCGTATTTCGTCCAGCAATACAACTTTTTATTTATTTGAAGTGAAATGTATTTTAATTTTTTTTTCATTTTGTCATTCAAGCAATAGAAATTCTTTACTTATTTGAAATATTTTACATTAAACGTTGAATGACCAATACTTTAACTTTTAACACTCCGATGGCTCCTCTGAGGCGACACTAAAAATTGTCAGACTATTATTAAAAATAATTTTTACATTACAATGTTTATATTTAAAAAGATAATAAAAATTGAAATGTTTGAAATGGAATAGAATTATTCTAGGACAAAAATGTGTCTCGAGTTAGGAATTAAAATTGTTCGGAATGCAAAGGGTTAAGTATGGGTAACAGATGGACAATTGAACGCCCTTTCTTGCTGCTACTTGATTTCTGATAAATTACTACATACAGTGTGGGGCATTTAAAACAGACCATCCGACAAACTCGCTTGTTTTTGTAGACAGAACAACAGACATCTGACCAATCTTACTTGGTATCGAGGGTCTGATCATAAAAGATTATTTAGAGGTAGAGGCATCAAGAAGATACGAAAATAAACGCTGTTTTATTCGAAGTCGAATGATATGGTTTTCATTTACATTCTAGTAGAGTGTTTCAAGACAGATATAATGAAGTACTATGAGTGTCATTCAGAATCACTCAAGGTCAAATACGACAGCTAATAAATTGTCTCAAAGCAATCACTGAAGAAGACACAAGACTTTCTGTTTGTTGATATACCACGCTGTCGTTACTGACAAGAGTCAGTACAGTACGGAACATAATCAGTCATTCAATTACGTTGAACGCTTATCTGCATCTATAAATCTTGTTCACACAAACTGACACGTTTCCTAGACTTAACATCACGAGATTGTTATTTCTGGTGAAAGTTAAAGCATGTACAGAACGAAACATCAATAACCAAAGTTGACGTGAAAGAACATTTAAAAATAGATTGCTCTGTAATAGTTGTATACATACAACAAAATGGAGAGATACCTTTTCAACTACAAAACGTAAAAAGTAGAAGAAACATATTTTTATATTTAACTTTATTTTCAAATCACCATCGGTGATAATAAAGTACTTATAATAAAGTCAACTTCAACATCTTACTAAAAATAATTTTTTAATATCTTACTAAAAAAATAAAAACAAGTTGTCGATAACACTGAAGATATCGATGAAAACCTAAATAAGAAAATAATATTTAATGTCGGATTTCGATTAAATTACGACAAAATAACAAAGCTTACGAATTTGGTCGAAATTAATATTTACATCTACATGCTGTACAATATTTATACCATGTTGGTATTACCGTGGATTTTATAGAATATTTGAATATGCAGGACATAATAAACAAATAATCTTAACACATTCTGGCAATGTTCCATCATCATGCTGCCCCAGTTAAAATTCGGAAAGTTGAAAACAGAAATAAATACGTAAAGCAAATGCACAAATAAAGACATATTCAAGATAAGTATTTTTCAAATACCAGATAGGAAAATTCGTTTAGTATTCAGAGACTATAAACGAGATTAAATCTAAAACAATGGGAGCACTATGTTCGAATTCATTTGACGTTCCCTCAAGCGTGCGAGCAATCAAAACTTCTGTTTTCTACGAATAGGTACGAATCGAAGTCAAAAACTATAATTTATTGCACCGCATATCTGTAATTCAAACATCGTATTTTCATGATTGATTTATACGCCGCTCACTCTAATTACTTCTTTGTGGCGGTTTGTAATTGAAATTCGAGAAACAAACACCGGTCGAGATGATTCTCGTTGAGAATTCTCCCAGTATCTTCGAACTACGAATCCTTTTCCACGGATACGCGTATCGCGTGCTTATTAACAATGTAAATTGTCAGCAGTTACAGGGAGGAAGTAAAGCGAGGAGTTCAGCTTGTAAACAAAATGTAGAAAAATTGCTCAATTCCAGCGGCTGCCAGTGTTTGTCTCCGGCAGCCGCGGAGACGACACACGTTCAATAATTTATTCTTTTATTACTGGCGCAGCGAAATTGCGTAGACGCCCGGTGAAACAGCTTCCTAATTATTCTAATTCTTCCTGAGAAACTGCCGGGAATTTAGAGGGCGATATTCATATAAATTCACGTATCTACTGTGCTCGATATATACTGCCATGGAAATACGTCATAATAACAATTACAAGACGAAATATCACGAAGAACTTGTTATCGTTAGCTTGTTCTACCATTCCGCCTCGTAAAAATACAGTTTGCTCGACAAAAACGTACTGCAAGTACTAGCATATTTGAATAAAATTGAAAGTAGATGAAAAGTACATACGCATTTATTTAACACGTTGCCAAGCTGTTTTTGCTAAATTTTTCATTGAGACCATCTTATGCGTGACTAAAAATTGATATATTATTACAAACACCTTTGCCTTGTTGTATATTACATTTTTAAATAATGTCTCATTGTTCTGGTGGAAATATATTCTTAAATCATAAGCTTCTTTCTTCTATTTCTTCTATTGTCGATCATAGTTGTCAACGTTCTAATGTGTTTTGTACAAAGTAGGTGAAAACCTTCATGTCTTTTGGACAGGTCACCTTTTTTAAGGAAGTTGTATTGACGTAGCTGCTAGATCACAACGATGTATTCTCTGTCATACACTGAAGAGAGTAACACAACACGCAACAGACACATAACAAAAGTGACATAGACATTTATGTCTTTTCTTAACACGTAGTTAGGTAAACATCGTTGTGTTT
>CM052092.1:10122975-10156638 GCA_028453745.1 Agapostemon virescens
TTCTCTGTTGTGCACAGGAGGACGTAACACATGTAACAAAAGTGACATAGACATTTATGTCTTTTCTTATTAAGTTACTAGAGTTGAAAACATTGCAGCAGTGTTTATAAATTCTAAATGCATAAAACCCGACAACAAATTCGTGCAATGTTTAAGCGGTGTTCGGTTCTAGTTTGTTCACGATACACGCGACATATTTATTCGAAAGACGGGGCGGAAGGTTCGAACCGATTTTTCGATAGAAAGATGATCTCACCCCCATGGGGGAACTTTCCCTTATCTTTCCACCGGGCTGTACAAAAACGTCATCAGTCTCCGGTTCGCGCAATCGCCGTCAGGTTAAACCACATAATAAAAATAGAGAGTCCCTCTTTTCCGGCGGAGTTCGCAGCTTCACAGAAGGGATTCGGTCAACAATATGGCAAGGTGTTTGATGAGCCGATCGATCACGGCTCCCTGTCAGCTTCCGAGTTGAAACGTTGCCCACGTCTCACCCACTCACGCGTGCAAGAGCTCTCTCTCTCTCTCTCTCTCTCTCTCTCTCTCTCTCTCTCTCTCTCTTTCGCTCTCTCGTCCTCTACTTCTCTCCTGCACGTATGTATGGTCGTCGTTCCGTAAGTTACGAAGCAACCACGAAATCCTAACCGCCGAGATACACGAGGGTAGGTATCGTATGGCCAATTATGAATATGGATTCGGTATCCTTCTTTCACATTAGATCAATTTCTAAGCGATTCTGCTATACGCGCGCGTAACTCGAGCTTCTAGCTGCAACGGCGATGTTTAATTTTACGGTTTCCCAAGCTCTTATTACCGACTATCGCTGTTATTGATTGCACCGGAGACTGTAGATAGGTACCAGAGATCTGAAAGATCGTAGAAATGTATAAACGACACTGTCCGAGAAACTTCTCATGTTTCGAGTTCCACCGAGAACGAATCAAGAAAAATTCTAGAAATTGTTCATTTGTATAGTATTTGTAACATTTAAATTTTCATATTACTTCGTTTTGTCCATTGACATTAACTTTCGGACAATGGACCATTCGTACAATTGTGCCCATAATTATGGAAGTAGTCTAAGCAAAAATTTTTAAGAATATTAAAAACTCGAAATGATAAAAATGGATTACATTTTAAAAATAATTAATAAATGTCCATGAATTATTTCATTAAAGTTATTGTTTCAAATAAAACTCATAGTTCTTTATTGCTTTAAGTCATTTATAGGATATTCAGTTAATTTTAAAAATGGTCTAAGTCAGTTCAAACTTTAAAAACATTTTCATATGAAATTCACACAAAATTTCATATTCATAATAAATTTCCATTAATCAAGACTAATAAAATTATAAATTAAAATGTCGCATAATGTAAAAATATTTTTCAATTTATTCAAATGCAATTCATTAAATATCTCGAAACAAGAAATATATGACTTAGACCACTTTCATAGTTATGGGCACAATTGTATAATTGACGATGTTTAGTATCGT
Source organism: Agapostemon virescens (assembly GCA_028453745.1). Taxonomy (NCBI): domain Eukaryota; kingdom Metazoa; phylum Arthropoda; class Insecta; order Hymenoptera; family Halictidae; genus Agapostemon; species Agapostemon virescens. The sequence continues at coordinate 10,124,472 of CM052092.1, forward strand.
TAATCGATTTATTTGCCAATTTCTGGAAACACATTTTTGAAGGTTCCTCTTGTTTCTAGAACTTCATAGCGCCTATGTTTTTTTAGTAAATATCCACAGTTTTCGTCTTTTTACAATAATCCGCAGTTAAGTTTTTACATTTAAATTGGCATTCTGCATATATAATTTATTTTTAATATTTACGTAGATGATTCGCGATTTAAAATTATTGTTTCTTTATGGAGCTATTTTTAGTGAGCATTTTGAAGAAACTTCTTGATGTGGAACTGTTAGGAATAACAGTTATGCGATTCACATAAATTAATTGGGGTAGCATTAAAAAAAGCTATATGAATATCGGAGTTCCTGACATATATTATCGATTATGTATCTTCTGTTGTGTTCATTAAATATTGCAAACATTGAAAACGTTTCCCCGTTCATTATTATAACTCTAACAGAAGCCCTCATTGCACAAACGTGAAAATATTTGTTTCCTAGGGAAGTTCGTACATTTTCTTAAGTGAAACGCAAAAGTTCGAACATCATTTTTCTAATACAAATGATATCCGTGTATTTTGATACCTGCTGTATACAAAGTGATTAGAAAGTTGTGTCGCAAGATTCGCGAGTGTAATTTGCATCTTATCAGGATTAGCACTCACACTGTCAACACTGAATCTCCTGAGGCTAACGTTAGTTAGAGTTCTTGATAGTTTACTTCACCATTGCCAGAGCAATATAATATTCAAACGTTCTATTGTGTGGATCCACTGTTATTCGAAGTGAGACAGTATATGAAGAACAATCGTAAGTTGTAATGTTAGTTTTAAAAAGATAATTCTATGATTTAAGGCAAAAGTTTTTCTTAGTGTTATTTAAAAATTAGTTTCACTTTAAATCTGACTATTATAAATTATAGTTCAATTGTTTCGTACTGTATTATGAATATCAATTACTTGGTGAAGATTCAATAGCTGTGAAAGTTTCATTTCGTTATGTATATTACTGTTCATCATTGATGGATCGACAGATATGCAATCGCTTAATAAATGAACAAAGATTCCTTTTATTTAGCCGACGATCGTTCTTTGAACAGATTTATTAAATACTTCATGTTTGTCTCAATACATGCCTGCGAAGCTCAAAAGAATATCCGCGATATTGTTTCATCGCTTTGATTTTGACAAAGATCGTACATTCGTGTAATAAACAACGATTTTAATTAATTCTTAAATACGAATGCTTTCAGATTCGTTAGAGCAATATTATTTTCAATTTGATGGCCGCGGTTTTGTGCAGTATTAATTTTCCAATGCACTACTTTTATACGCGTACACCTAGCGGAGACGTATAATTCTTCATATATTAATATCAAGTCGAATTGTTTTTTCGATTCGATCGAAATTTTTTGCGATATTCTCTTTGTACCGTAGAACAAAAGCTGCATCGCGATTGCACAGCGTGCAAACAAAACAAATATATGGAATTTTACGCGTGAATTAGTCTCTTTGATGTCGCATACGATGTTTAATTTCAACAACGGAGTCTATTGAAATATCATATTTTGCTTCCGAAATCTGAAAAATCGAACTAAGCGTTACGCCACCAATATTATATTATACTTTGTTTTTGCTGTCTTTCACACTTTTTACGAAATTTCGAGTTCGTACCATTCGAAATAATACCGCCATCTGACGTTGAATAAAATTTACCGTCGAATAAATCAGAGAAATAGTTGTAGCCTCTGACTTTCAAAGCAAAATAAACTATTATTTATATTCCATTGGTTAATCAAAATCATATACCTTCATTGAGTCTCTATTTATTTATTTTTATCAAAATTGCTTTGCATTTTATACAATCTTAACACTTTAGCTGCCCAACCAACAGCCTCGAAAGTTCCACAAAATCATAGAAATTTATTTAATGCAACAACACTTAAAAACCTAAAATGTTTGATACAAAGTTATCCTTTAACCCTCTTGTAGTCTCCAGATATGAACTAAATTAAGTGCAAAGGATATATTAGCGTACAAATTTATTTTTAAACGTGGACAAATAATTCTGTCACTCATATTATGGGTGACATGACAGTCAAAGTGTTAAATTATCCTTAAAGTCGTTGCCATAGAAAGTACCATTCTAAGAATTGATTCTTATTCTACGAAAAAATTAAATGCACGATTTTATGCGTATTATAGTGAAGCAATTTAGTCTTTAGTTATTTAAGTTGTTTAAGAATGTACTAAATTTACTTAACTCCGACAACAATACTGAAAAACATGATTAAAGTATACAGAATACAATATGGACTCTTTTTACTTTGAAACCGGTTAGCTACGAATAAACGACGTCAATTAATTCAATCGTGCTGTACAAAGTTTAAATGAACTGATAAATGACGATAATTACTTTAACACGGAATTAACAGATTGGCGAATCGCGAATACAGCTTTAACGAGCTCCGACTAGTGCGTTGTTTTTAGCCATAGGAAAGATTTTATTTAGAATAACTGGACTACGATGATTGAGTAGTCAGTTTTGGGATGAACTCTTCGGAATGTACGTGGATTGTTTCCAATTCGCATAGTAAATGCTGGAGAAGTTGTAGACTTGAACTCGATTATTTCTCGAGCGATCATTCTCGCGATGGAGCGGGAATGTTTGAAAATACTTGGGACTATAAGACACAGGATGTCCCGGAGCGTGATGAAGTCGCGACGTTGCGGCCCGGTAAATGAAAGGAAAACAATATAAAAATTGACAATTCCGGGAACTGGCCGAATCTAGCGTAGAATATTGCCGGGGGTTATCTCGTGCGGGGAGTCACGCGTCGCGACATAAGTATGCATGAAGTTAGCTCGGGGTTGTCTGAAATATTAAGCAGCCGGGTTCTCTTCGTCGACCGAGGACTGAAAACTGTTTACCTTGGTGAGTGAGACGAAAGCAGGCAAGGCAAGATAGCGAGCACGTTAAAATCCCGGGCCGACTACCTACTCCGTTTGATAAATAATGCGGGCCGCATTTTGCGCGGGAAAACTTTTCGGATTGCACGAGCCGCGAGAGAGAAAACAGACTCTGGCTGGCAAGCAGAGTCGGGCCTGGACGCCCGACGTTGGCGTCGGCGTCGCTAGGCGCGAGAGCAATTCAATTCAGACGCCCTTCAAGTGAATTTTCATTCGAAAGTTTGCTGGGCTTTTAATGAAAAGAGAGACGCCGAACGGGACCAGTGAGACCGTCCTCTTGCCCTGTCTCTTTGTGTAATTCACCGGCCTGTCGATTTAACCTTCACCTAACGGACTCCTGCTCCATTTTGACCCTGAACACCTTCTTTACACACTGCTTTTTCTCCTAACGTCCCCTTGCTTCCGCTTTAACCCTTGTTCGCTTCGCACTGATGAAATATTCTACGATAACTATATGATTTTCTAATTGTCCTCCCTAACATTCTCCCAAGCTTCGTCACCTGTCGTACAGGTCATTCTATTAGTTTCGTTGTACTGGATACGAAAATGATCCTATCCTATGTACTTTATGATTCAATGAAAAAATAACAATCTAAAGACTAAAAACTGTGTTTTCTATTTAATTCAAACGTTGCGTTAATTTTGGGAAATCCTTTATGTTCCTACAGCAGACTCTTTATAATTTTAATAATTCTAAACTAAATAATCTGTAAATCGTTATGCATCTTGCATTTCTTTCGCAGTCGTAGGAATAATGAACGTTCTACATGTTCTGTAAAATAAATGATCAAAAGCAAAGTTGCACCGTAAACGATATTAAAGGGCCGTTTATTAAAAACAACTTCTACCGACTGCAGAATAATTCAGCAACTTCCAGCGTGCAGTGTCCACCTCTCCGTTTTCGTCTTGTTAGCTAAGTTGTCAGTTAATCAAGCGAAACGTTTCATTGGTGAGAGAGTAACGTTCAATTTCCATGAATAGGCGCCGGGAGACGCTGGGACCTCTCCTTTTTTTCCCTCGAAATTAAAAGCTGCTAGGCGTCGCCTTCTTCCGAGTCTGGAATTCCCAGGAGCGAAGTTTCTCAACAAAGCCCGGCTTCCTTTCCTCACTTTACGCTTCTTAAACGTGTCGCTGACATAATCCACGACAATCTAAATCACCGGCAAGACTCAGACATTCCTATTTCCGTATCGACGATTTGCGAGACATGGACGCACTGCCTAGTTACAATTTTCTCTCGTTACCCGAGCGGCTATAATACCGACAGAAATTAAATAAAACTAACATTCGTCTTCCTGCGAATAATAGTCCATGAAGAAATTAACGGACCATATTACTTGAAATAATTACTTCATTCACGAATAAAATCGTTGAGACCATTAAAAACGTAATAATGCTCTATTATCCGAGATCGCGACTAAAATATTAGTTATATTAATTATTTGTGTCCTTTGAATGAAAGAAAAAGTTACAAATTGACGTTTATGTAGATCAATTTACTTTTTTAATTTATTATTGTATTATTGTAGTAACAGTTTAGTGCACAATGACTGACAGTTCTGTTAACTTTTAATATACAACAAAATAGATGGGAGTTGTATTTATATGAAGAGTTTTTAACGCAGTTCATGACTTAATAATTAATTTTTAACGTCTCTTTTTATTACTCTTAATTACTATTGTCAATATATTTTATTATAGAGTATTTATTCTTGTCGAATGAAGCGATTAAGTCGTTCCTCTCTGACCACACTATCGTCTTCACGTGCGACTCGAATATACTTATCTGAAAGAAATAACAACTCTTTGATAATAATAAGTTATATTAGTCACTGAGGTGTACGTACAAAACAAATAATTTGATAAGTTATCCGAACGTATCTATATTAAATTAAATTTATGATAATAATTTAAATTCGTGATTGAAGTACATAGATACCGAACGAATCTACATCTTTATCTTTTTTAAATATATTCAAAGCAATGTCGAGTGTGTGTAATGTGAGTATTTGAAACCTTGAAAACTCATTTCCTTGTAGTTTCCACTATTATTCATAACTTCTTTCCAAAAAAGCTCAAAAGAAATAATTGTATTACGTTCCTGAGAATTTATTGTTAATTTATACATAGAGCTGCTGTTGTCGTAGAATAATTTTTTAATTGAGTATTCCGAATTTGGAGGCTGTTTTCTTAAAACATTTTAGATATTTATTTCAGAAGAATTACTAAGATCCTTCTGCCCTGAAATTTTGTTTAAATATTTATTGATATTCCTGGCAAATGTGTGATTTTTATCAAGTAAAAATAATTAGAATTATAAGAGTTATATATTTTGCTACATAGTACGTTTTAAAAAATATGTGAATATTTTTAATGTTAATGTGAAACAGAAAGATGAATTTGTTTCTTAATTAGTATGAGTATATCTATGATGCGAAAAAGAAGAAATTAAAAATCGCGATTACTTACGAAATGGCATCGCTTTGAATTTAAATTATCGATTCCTTTCTATATTTTGTGGCCTTTGGCATGATAAAAAAAAGAAGAAATAATTAAAGAATTGTAAAAACTTCAGACATGGTGGAAACCACTTCGAGAAAAGTGGTGCCAACGTTATAAATCTATTGAAATAGTCTCCGACAAGTAACGCGTCTATATATCCTGTGAAATCAAAACTCTGAGAAACTTATGAACTGGCCCAACACTTTTCGATCATTTTTCCTCTAAATTGGAACAGGATAAGCAACTCTGCCAGAAAAGTGCACCATACCCGAATCAGCCTGAATCTATGAAATCTTCTTAGGGGAAAATCGTCGAAGGCCGATTCGCTCGCAGGGGACACTTAAAATTTCTGGACACGGGCAAAGTCTGGAGATAATGGGCCGCAAAAGAAGAGCGAGAAAGAGAGAAAACAAAACCGTTATAATATTAAAAATATGTAGCCCGGTTGGCCGGCAGTTTCGCGGAAACGAGCGTGGCAAAGATTGCAAAGTTTTGTCGGAGGATTCCTTACAAAGTCTGACTTACTTAGCCGCGGGAGCCGGTGCCGCTTTGCCGGAATCGTTTCTGCAACCCCCGTCCGACCCCACCAACCTACTTTTCAACCCTGTTGCCCACCCCCGTCGCCGTTTTCGATTCGGCATGAGCCACAAGCGGGCCGAAGTCGAGACAGGGAAAGGCTGAAAGGTTGCAGGAGCCCGGTGAAAGGACGAAATGCTCCTTTGTCGGCAGCCTTCCCGCACCCGCGGAACTTTATTAATTGCGCGTTTTGTTATGCAGATGCCTGCAGAGCGAGCTCCGGAGCTCAGCCTCCTCTTCCTTTCTTCTGTCTTCGACAGCCTACCGAGGCGAGGCGAGGCGGGCTGCCAGCCGTGACTCGTGTGTCCAGGACCTTTAAAAGATTACTCTCGAATTCGCCAGCGTCAATTCGCACCCGAAACTTTTCCCCATTCGCGAAAGGGAAACTTCGGCTGGCCATGCTGAAAGACAAATTCGCCTTTTCAACGCCGGAATTAGCGCTTAGTTGCGATCCCGTGTTGCTCCGCGAGATCGCCTACAGCTCGACTATAGTCTGCTTAGAATACGTCGCGATGACCCTGCGTATAGCGTACGATCACGCTTATCGCGATTCGAAGCTCCACCAAAAAATGTCAGTGGAAAATGTGCAAATTAACCCCTTGCCGTTTTCTTTGTAACTAAAGTTGTTCTAACATCTTCATTGCTAAAAATGTTGCTGCAGAGGAAAAACAAATCATATTTCTTTTGCTGTTACATTTCCTTCAATGCTTAAATATTGATTATACATTAACACTTTGCCGGCCGTTTATCACCGTTACGCTGCCGCCGGCGAGGTTCACGCAATTGTTCGTAACATAAGTAGTTGCAATGTAATAATTATTAAAAAAAATATAGTAGCCAGCTTCAAAATCAATTTCCGACCAATCGCGTGTCAAAGAACTCTCTTTGTCCCTTTCAAAGTGACTAATTATCGATCTCCCATATTTTTGAATCGTTTCGCAACGACATCGCTCCCACTGTCCAAATCGCTATCACTTTCGCTGTCGGAACTATTATTCACGTCTGATAACGCATTGGTATATATTTCTTCATTGGAGAGCATTTTCAAGGATATTTTATAACTTGTAATAGATCTAAGCTTTCGATATTCATATTAAAATTCTTATATCTCAAAAATACACTAACTTTGAGGGCTATTTTCACCCCTTCAAAATGGATGGTTGCCGATAAAAAAACACGTGTCAAATATTTTTCAAAGAACTATGTTCTCCCATAAGTTTCGTCAAAATCGGATTTTCGCATCTGAGTATGTTCCCGTGCGATTCCACCCAATCTGGAAAAAGGCCCGGATAGTACCCATTAAAACCCCTACTCCTGGGACCGTTGGATGCCCCAAAAACCGAGTCTTTTTGCTCATTGTTCTTTTCTGTTTTTCTCTTTATCATCCTTGTAGTGCTGCCTATCTCTTCCTCTCTTCCACCATCCTGTCTTCCTTCCTCCCTTAACCCCTGGTTGCGTCCTAAACCGTCCCTGATTGCTAGTCTCGAGACAGTCCATCCCACCAATATTGCCACACCGGGGAAATTGCGGGGACCGCAGTTACCCTCTCTCTGTAATCACCGAATTAGTCACGTGAGATTATGGCACCCGCAGGACAGAGACGAAACACATCACGTGACGGAATCACGGCGAAGAGTGGGGATAGTGGCCACTATTCTGGTTTCCCTTCAAAGCACGCATAAATCGTTCGCCTCTTACTAAAGATTTTCTTGGAGGGGAACTATTGATGAGTCTATAAAATAATTTTTGATGTGCATACGAAAGTGTTACGTCGGCGATATCTTCTTCTCGGCGTGCAAGGAATGCCGCTGAGCATCTGGATCGCGTAATAACTATACGATTATAATGGTTGCGATAATATGATGGTATAATACGGTATATAATGGTTCACGATTTTTATGTTGTGACTTCTATTTATTTATCTGTTCGCGTTTTCTGTAATACTTGTTCGTTTGTTTGTTCGCGATTTCTGTCCGCCATCGCCTCGGTTTTGTCGTGATTGGTTGAGGGTAGTTTGAGGCGCAGGAATGTAGAGTTTTTAAATTAGTTGTAGGAATGATGGAAGGAATATTATCTAATGCTACGTTCGACGAATCGAGAGAGTAGCATTAAAACATATTATGGATGCTACAGTAGATACTTTTCCCTCTCCACCGTCAAATTCCCCTCTCTCGACTCTGCGCGAGGCACGCGTAAGTGACACGAGAGGATACCTCACATTATTCCCACTACGAGGAGAATTGAGTTGTATTTAATGGTAGAAGGGGAAACATTTTGAGGAGAATACAAGCCCATCTGATATTCCTGACACATACTCGATAGCTGCGGTTGCAGCTATTTGCTGCCACTGTCGATCCACAGGTGTGAAGGGCTACCGTCATTCTATGATCTCTACAGCGCAAACCTGATCAGAAGCAAAAATGTATATACAGTATTTGCACGACAGTGTTTTATTTCGTTACCGTCGAGTCGCAGGGAGGAAAAAAAACATAGACTGCCAGTGATAAACTGTCATTTGTGATCATCTGTCATTTTTATAAAAATTGCCAAGATGAAGCAGTAAATTTTTTTTGTTTTCAAGATTAGGGTTCATTGTTTTATGTGGTATTCATTACGTTCGTCGCGAACTATTGCACCCCTTTAAAAGTTTAGGAGAAGTTGTTAGACTATTAAAACTGTTAAAGTTGTAGAAGTTATGAACATTCTCTCCCAATTTACATACTTAATACGATCCGTGTACATATAATGACTAATTTACATTATATCTTCCAAAGTAAGATTTTCAAAATTAAAATTAAAATTACCGATTAAAATTATGGGATCGTAAGACCTATTTGATGACAGTTACGATTTACTGCTCAGTTTAGGAATCTGCCACAACAAGAGGCAAGCGAATATTAGATAATGGTGTCTACTGTGTTATAATATAATCATTAATTGATTATATTACATTGATTATACTATAATACAGCACACACCATTCTGCCTTCAATGCTCTCTTAAATAAGAGCTTAAAAGTATGTATTTGGACACTCTTTAACATTAAATAGTTCCTTAGAAATGGAGTAAAACGACTTCAATTTTTCGTTAAATTTTATGAAAATACGTTTATTATTTAATGTGTGAAAAATTCTTATTATTTTATAATTCGTAAGAATGTTGACTCCGAGACTGGCTGTAAAGCGTTCGGTAAAATTCGAAGAAATTTCAACTGGCAAATTCTGAGCTGAATTTAAGCAACATCTTCCTCTGCCAGTTCGCAATTTGACACTTAGTTTTCGAGTTATTAAAGAAAAACACGGACCAATCAGAGCGCGACGAGGGCTGGTGTACGCCAGCGTGACGTCAGACTCGAGAACAATGGCGGCAGATCTAGGAAACCGTAGCATCAGTGTGACGGCGTATTTACTGCAAGACGTTACGGTCTCCTAGGTGGCGAGATGTTACTCTGCTTCCGTGTAATTCTTTAGAACTATAGTACACACAAAACAAAAGGTTAGAATAGAAATTAAATGGACTTTTATATTTGTTATTGTTTTTTTTTAAATTTAAATTGTAATATTATTATTACTAAATATATTAGATTTGAAATATCACGAGACGAACGAAACGCTGATTATGATATTTAACAGAAGCAATAACGTGATTGAAAAGAACCATTAGGCAGAAGAAGAATGAAAATAACAAGAAAAGAGAGAGAAAAATAACTAGAGTAAGATTGAAAATGGACGATGAGTGTCCGTAAGCGACTAGCAGGGGACTAAGAAATCAATTCCAAGGAGAAAGAGATACTAAGGATACAGTCTCAGTAAACGACAAAACGGGAGACCAAGAAACAAGAAGAATAAATGAATGGGGCGTTTCTAAGTTTTCGTTAGAATTAATTATCAATTCAATTAATTTTCACATTGGTTTAGAAGTGAATTTTCATCTGCTAATTAGTTATCTGTTATGTTCGCGTTTTCCTTCTCATACGAATCTAATGTAATTATATATAACCGAGAAAAATATTTAATTTTAGATAATTCGAAAATGTCTGCAGTACATTTTTATTTTTTTCTTTACCGTATTCACCGAGCTTCTTTTATTAAAACAAATATATATGAAATTTACAGAATCACGGAATTGCTATTTTAAATTTCATCGATGGAAGACGTAGAAGCGAATGACAAAAGACATTGCAAATTGAATACACAGAATGGTTTTCAGTTTCATCAATCATCTACGAACAGTCAGCTTGTTTTTCTGGCGTCTGAGGCATAGATTTGAATTAATTACGGCTGTTCCGCGTTCATGAATTGTCGATACAATGCATAGACACGTACAAATTATTCAGAATACAATATTCCTTCTCCACTTAAAAACGCAGGATATTGAGCAACACGGTGTTTAATTTTTCGCGTAAAAGCAGATATATTCGAGCGTTTATGATTGCGCGATCACGTAATATCTACATATTTAGGCACGCCGAATTTGCTGAAAACAATAATCGCAAAAAGTATCGTAAAAATATTGATCGTCCACTTCTGCCAGGACGCGAACGAAATCTGTGCATTTTTATCAGGATTTTCGCTACAAAAAATAGTCTACAATACGTTTTCAAAATAATTATGAAATAATTCATCGTTACCAGCTGTTGTTGTTTAAAATCGAAAACTGTAAACTCGCATAAATTTAACAATAATTTAACAAGAGAATACTTTGCAAAATAGACATTTCTAGGTGATGCAATAATGTGAAACTAAGTATACTAAGATGGTCAATCAGTAAGATTGTCATTTCTTTTTTATTGTATCAAAGACCCGAATAAACAAGCTTAAAATTCTAATCTCCGCTAATTAATCGTCGAACACAATTACTCGCAGACACATCCGTAACCTACACGTGCTGATCGATTCGATCGGACTTTATCAGACTTTACGTCTTCAGATATTACTGGAACGATTAGACAATTTAGATAAATAGTTTTATATTTCAATTAAAAAATTGTAACTTTTTATAAAATTTATTTTTCCGTAATTGCCGCTGACAGGAACCAGGTCCATTTTCTATTGCTTCGAGAAAATTAAAGGTTATTAATATTAGGCAATTAAAAAATATAGGTCAATTGTATCAAGTCTGGTAATGTTACTTCTAATTTACCAATTTGTAATTTGATTATATAAAATTCTTTTAAGCGAATTTAACTAAAATAATATATATTTGCGGGCTGCAAATTGACTTACACCCACTTTCATAATCAATGGCAACGTAATTTCTTTTATTGATCAATCTTAAATTGAACAAAGCATTGCCATTTTTTAAGATATTAAATATTTACTAATTATAAATAAAAAGTGTACACTAAATTACGCGCATGTTACGTTATATCTCATTTTAAACAAACTGGACTTGCACCACTTTCAACGAAACGGTCCATATACCTGGTGCCATAAATGGTGTCCAGAAGTAGCTTTGGTAAAATGGCTGTCGCGTATTTCTAGTTAAAGATATACCGTTAAAATTTTCAATAAACCCTAATTAAACATTATGCAATAAAACATATATTTTGATCTCTTTAAACAGACATAATTTTGCATATGAAAAAAATTATTGAAATTAAACTAATTTTTCAATCACATACGGTGTTCTGCAGGAATGCCTTTGATAAAATGACTTTCATGTTTTTCCAGTTGAACATCGTATAATGAAATGAATATATTGATTTTTAAACAAACATAATCTTACACATACGATAAAGTGTTGAATTTTAACTAATTTGTCAATCACATAGGATGTTCTGCAGAAGTAACACTGATAAAATGGCTTTCATGTTTTTCCAGTTGAAGATTCAGCAAGTAGTACTTAAACATCCTATAATGGGATGTACATATTGATTTTTTAAACAAACATAATTTTACATATAAAAAAAATTCTTGAATTTTAATTACTTCGTCAATCGCATACGGTGCTGTTCTGCAGAAGTAACTTTGATAAAATGACTTTCATATTTTTTCCAGTTGAAGATTCAGTATGTACTCCTTAAACATTGCATAACAAGATGTACGTGTTGTCTTTTCAAATGAATATATTTTTATTTATAGAACAATCATTGCGTTTTCCTGTCGACCATTCGAGGGTACGTAACTGGTTAATTTCGAATGGAAGTGGAAGTACTTTTATCCATTAATGCTTTCCGCGTCTTCGTCCGATCGCCGAAACACCAAGGTGTTCCCCGATGCTTTCCAACCTCCTGTATATTAAATGCCGTTCATGGTTCGCCAGTCAAATTGAATCCCGGGCTATTGGCAGATTCTGAATAAGCTCTAACAATGGAGTCTGTTACACGAGCCTTCCTACTTTCTGCCACCCTTCGCAGCCTTCATCCCACTTTCGGTACCTGGTACCTTCGGAGCTTGCTTCGCTTCCCTCCACCGAACCCTCATTCTTCGGTTTCCTTCAATTTCCGAGACAGGAAAGCCATGTCTGTGCAGCATGCCCCTCTGGATCGGAAATTGGAAATAAATCGTGACGATATCGATGTAAAATGTAAAGGTGATCGTCGGATCGTCACTTTTACAAATCTTAGTTATCTGCAGGTTATTGAACTAACTAAATCAACTACTGAAATTACATTGTTATTTTTGGAGTTCAACGCCAGAGCTACCACCGCGATTCATATGATCCTCTCAAAACATTTTACAATTACTGAAGTTACAGAATTACTTTCATAAGAATCAATTCAACAGATTCGTTTATTCGATGATACATAATGTATATAATAAAATATACAATACTAAAGTATCATTAAATATTTAATTTTATAATATAATAAATATTTATATTCTATAATATTTTATATATAATAATAAAAATTCAAAGAAATTAAATTTTATCATTTTTAAACAATGTTTGCTGACATCGGAATAACCCAGGGCCCTTTTTAATTGCATTCACAAACTGAAATTAAAATTCATACATAATTTTCATTAATTACCATTTTTAGAAGACAATATACATATTTTAAAATTGTTCTTCTCACAAATAATTTCAGAAACACTGATTCGTAATTATTTGTTCAGGAATACCTAAGAGATCATGCACCGTGTTAAAGCGATCATTCTTGTACAAGATGTCTGTAAAATCCAGTTCATTGCTGAAGACCCTAAACATTTTACTCCAGCGCTGCAATAGAAAAACATACATTTTTGGTAAAGTGAACGTCATCGGCATATTTGAACGGTGCAAATAAAAAGTTAACAGTTTCATTTAAAATTCATATAATGAGGTTAATTTCAAAAACATTGTTTCGCTGTTCAACTTAACTAGCACAGGACGATTATTTTTCAATTGTATTTTGACGATTGTAAAACCTGAGGCTGCCCATTATGCTAGCGAATGGAAAAAAGGGTTGGTCGGTCAGTTTAAAATCAAATTTGGCCAATAGACGGTTGTTAACGCGATTCTCGAGGCTGAAATCGGTGAGAGGGGTGTAACAAGGGGTTGGAGGGGGAGAGGGTAGCTGTCGAGGAAGTAATTAAGTGATTACCGAGCGTTCGGGGCGATTTTTCGTCATAGCGGAGATTTAATTCGTTGATGTAGGCAGGAAGATAGGCGGTTGCATTGTCTGCAGGATGTTAAGAGGGTTACCACGGGCGATAGGGGATGTCGGGTGGTGGGCGTGCAAGGGTGTCGGTGTAATGAAGAGCGACAGTGGCGCCCCAAACCATCGCTAATTTGCCGCTAAGTGCCCGGCTTTGTTTCCGTACGTTGATCCCATCGTTCGCAATATCCTGGATCTGAGGCGACGTTCTGCGCCACTTAAGAGAGACGTCCAAATAGCCCGCGGGACTATAGTTCCGCAATTGACTACGAACTAATTTCACCGGCCGGAAGAAAAGAAAAAAGATTAGCGAAGTATCGTTTGAATGGAGCCACTGTATTGGTTGATCGAACCCGCTGCTCGACGGTTAGGGAAAAAGAGTATCCGGGAGAGTGAAAAGCAACCCTCGACGTGATTGCCAATGGTAGTTCTTTAAAATCAAAAGCCGCTAGTTATCGGAAACTATTTGCAACAAATCCTTTTCGCCCGATTTGCTCTACCATTCGGTATTTTGTTTCTTTTTTTTTTATCGAGCCGAGATACGCGATATTCGTGAACTCGTGGTTGGCGTGGGCGGTAACCGATTGTTTTCTGCAGTGCTTCTGTGATTGATTATTAACGATAGATTTACGCATGTTGTAAAATTGCTACTAGGAATGCATGTGTCCAAATGTTAAGTCATTTTCTGTAAAATGTACCCAAAGAAATATATTTGTTCAAGAATTCTTCGCGTATGAATCTTTACGATGGCGATAATGTAAATTGAAAATATTAGAGCCCACGAATCTTAAAAGTTAAAAGATTAAGCTGCAAAAATAGACGAGAGTAAAATAAAATTGTGAAGGCATTAATTTGAGTTCAATTTCCTAAAACTTGCAAAATGTTTATTTTGTGTAATATGATAATTAGACCAGAGTAATAGATTTTATACAGTTATGACAAAAATAGGTAGTTGAAACACAGCACAATACAAACGTCACACGATTTTAAAAAATAAGAGTATATTGCTTGAGACATAATGAAATTATTATGAGGAAGGATAAGTATCTATGCAACTCCACTTTAATGCAATTAATGCATGCAAATTTTATTACTCATATAAATCCACAGTGTAACAACGCTCAGCAATTAGTACATTCCGATAAGATTAAAGAACTATATTTCAGCAAGGGGAAACAGCGAAGTTGAAATTTACAATGTTAATTGTATAATTAATTCTTTCGGAAGTTGTCGTCGCAGAAATAAATATTTAATACAGGAGAAATAATTCTGTGAAACGTCTGTGACATGGAAGTCGATATATTAATTACAAACATTAATCATTAATTTGATTACATTTTACCAAACAATGACTGGTAGTAATCGGTCAATTCTTCGTTATCTTCCTACATACCATAGCTGTAGAAAACATGACGAGGACGCTCGTTTCAGAAAAAGCATATGTGCGAACAAATTAAGCGAGTGCAATGAACTTGGAAGGCCTTCGCAATTGTTCAAAGACAATGTGCGAACGTGATTGCATGCGTGCAGGTTATGGTTGCGGATGACAAATAGAATGTGTGAGAGAGACACAGAGGAAACGTAACAAGGAGAAGAGATGGAACAGAGGAAAGAAGGCGAAACGAGAAGGAACAAAAGAATGAACGCTAATAAGTATTACGAAGCGACATTAATAATTAACAAAATGAGAAATCGCAAGAAATATTTTAGAAATCACTGTCGCGCAAAAAATCATTCGCTCATTTCGACTTTCACGAAAGTATTCGGGCAGACTTTAAACCTAAATAACTCTTCTAAGATTGAACTCATTCGCTTGACTTTCCTTGAGCAATTAGATGCATCGATATACTAAATGACATACGAAAAGGATTTTGAAAAAGTTTCGAAACCGCAATAAAAATAAATATTAATCTGAACGCGAGTAATCAATAGAAACGATGAAAGACTAAATATAAATTTTCGTCTCTCATGCGTAACTTATTATAGATCACAGTTTTTTATTTTAAAATGTAAAATTTTACATAGCTATTAATAAATACCGAGTTTTATGTTGCAGGAATGTTTCGCTCGTCAATGATTTTGACTCCTACTAAAAGCAATTGACCCAAAAAAATATGATGGAATTTTAAAGCTAATGGAAGTGAGGAATATTGGCCACATTTTCGTAGAATTTCCCATTCGAAAGATGGTGAATTTTCTTTCTGGGAAGCTTTTACGGTTGAATGAAAACGCGCGTATTTTTCTTCCGACGGGTGCCCTTTTAAAGGAAGGACTTATTTTGCACTAAATTCCCCGCGAGTGCGTATCACGCGTAGAAAAATGGTAATCTGAATGGAATTACGCGGTAAGCCTTGATAATACGATTTATAAGAACAATCCTATTATTTATAAAAATTGTTTCTTATTGTGCGCACTACTCTAGCATATTCTCGTCAACAAATTAAAAAGTAATTTTCACAGTTTTCCAACGAATAAATTATATAAATAAAATCAAACGAGGAAATACAGTAACTCACAATTTGTACACAAAGTAGAACCTCGAGTGTTTCACAGTTATCTTATTTATGGATGTTACTTATATCGATACAGGATTTCGTGCTGTTATAAAATGCAACGAAACTCGTATCTGTGACACCATATGGTGAAAGATAACTGGAGTGTTTTCTAGATAGACGCAATAATGTGTAATATCGATTTCCTTTTTATCTATATTCACAAAAATTCATAATATTAATGCAGTTATCGTTATTTGCCAAATATGTTTGGTAACATGGGAAATATTACATTTATTGCAACTTGTTTGCATAATGCACTAATTCAATACCCGTTGCTTTCATCAATCGGTTTTCACGTGAATCAATTATCTCTGAATCATAACCGATAAACGACAACAAACACGTGAGATTATGGCAATGAGCCTTAAAAATGATAATACTCGACGTCTGTGTATATCTCGAAAACGAGATTCCAATCTTTCTTCAGTGTTGAAATATTACACAATATTGATCAAGTCACATCTCGATATCACAGAAGGGATGATCGAAAAATGGCACTGTTCATAATTAGCAGTAACGTTTGCAATTATCCGGTCATTATTGCATTCAAAACGAGACTATATTTCGATAATTGTATATATGCCACGCCCCGTCGTGAACGCTTTAATCCTTAGCACTCTGACACTTCCAAGGCGTCACTAAAAATTGTCATAATATTATTTACCAAACTTTCATATTGTTATATTTGCGGTCAAGAAATAGATAAAAATTTTAGTGTTGTAAGTACGAGTAATAGTATTAATATTATTAATATTAATTAAGAGTACTAATAATATTATTATAAGTAAAAATAAATAACTAATAAATAATATAATTATCCTAAGCAATTTTAATAAACAAGAACAGAAACAATTTCTTCAGAACAAGTAAAATCATTATAAAACAAGTTAAATCTTTAGAAACCTTTAATAACTAAAACACGAACAAAATTTTCTTCGATCGAATAGTATCTATTAATTAGTATGCTATTTTGAACGAAGAACTTAAATCAAAATGCATTGGCATTCTTTTGCTTCTTTCCGCTAGCATTAGTATGTATGAAAATACATTAGAAAGGTGTTAGTATGTTATTATAATCTGAATAAAACTGCATTAATATTAATAAGGTTTTGAGTTTATACGGCGGAGCTGCAGAATTTCCTTAAAATGAATTTTAAATAACAACAATTAACAACGATGACATAAAATCAATACTCATAACGACAGAGGTGTTTCATTGCTAAATTATTGCAGCATCTAACCAATAATCAGATCGCGGATATGAAAGTAAAATAAAAATCGTTTTCGAATTGATTCCAAGACACAGGAATTATATAAACATTCCTTTTTGTTTTCTTCGCGCTAGGTTTATGGGATGCACACCTATTTTTTATTTACGATTATTGGAATTGTAAAAATTCATCTATGAGAAATGGGTCGTCAGATTTATTTCTTTTTAAATTATTAAAATAATGCTAAAAATTTGGCCAGACAAATTCTTGTTACTTTTATAAAGCAATGTGAAACGGTCGCTTTCGGTGCACTGTAAACGCAGTATCAACAATTTTACGGATTGAAAATATAATTCTTATAGTCGTTTAAAAAAGATGGGAAAACCCGAAAATTTCAGGGCCGTTCGCACGTTATGAGACACTGTTTCGTAGCCTTCTTAAGCGAAGCCATTGAAACGGCCCCGTTAAATAAATGAAAAATATTTTCCTAGTCGGTTTCTTGATTTTTCCTTGTCACAGCTTCACTTTCCAGAAACACTCTTTCTCCAACTTAGCACGTAATATTACGTGCTGCCCATCGTAATATTACTATATGAAATCGGCATTTTTTAATGTTTTTTTTAGTTTTTCGTTGTTTACAACCAGAGTTTGCAACGGAAAAATCTGTAAATAATACCTAACATGTGGCATAGTATCCGGAATGTGTCAGAATTTTTTTAGAATTTTTAATTTATTAGTTAGTTAATAAATAGGGAAAATATGCCAAGAAAGCGTTTTTTTATTTTTCTCAATAACTACCCTTACAGATGAGATATGGGGCTGAAACCTGGCATACAGGGGTCTTTTTGGGTAGGCTATGACATATTCCAAGCTCGATCAAAATACCGTCGGGGGCGAAAATCACCTACAAACCCGGCCATAGCCTTTGACAACCTGGAATTGTAAATAACAAGCACGTTGCTGTCGTAGGATCGATGTTTCACAAAGTTACTAAACAGAGAAAGCGTTGAAAATATCGAATACTAAAATTCTTGATAGAATACGATGACAACAGATAACAGCTAAATTGCAAACATTGTAACAGCCATTGCGTCGAATATCTAATGTTCTATTGACAGATAAGAAGTGACAAAGTATTTTTCCGGTGAACCTACACAATTAAGCGAACTATCCGCTATCTGGGAGAACGCTCGTCAACAAGCACTCGGAGATAGTGGGTCGACCGGTAGGGAGAGTGGGGGCATCAAATCATAAGCTGCTCCTGGAAAGAAGAAATTATGCGTGGCAATCCGTTCAGAGTGGCCAGTCTTCTCTACACCATAGTGGCAACTACATCGAGTCAAGTACAATTCTCATTCCATCTCAGAATGGACGCTCTGTCAGTTGCATTGGCGGTGGTGGCTGTTCTAATCACGGTGTACTACTACATCTTCAAGGATTTTAGCTTCTTCAAGAAGCATGGCATCGAGCATATCCCACCTAAGCCGATCGTCGGTAACCTGGGTCTGTTCGTTTTCCGCAAGGAGGCGTTATGCGATACAGTGAAAAGAATCTACAACTATAAACCTGAGGCAAAGTATGTCGGCTTCTACGAGTTTAGCCAGCCGATCATCATGCTGCGCGACCTCGAGCTCATCAAGTATGTCGCGATCAAGAACCTGGAGTCGTTTATGGACCACCGACCGTTCATCGAGAAAGACTCGGGCCCGCTGCTAGACAACATGCTGTTCGTCCTCAACGGCGACAAATGGAAGGACGTGAGAAATCAGATGACCTCTATTTTCACCACCAGCAAGATCAAGAACATGTACCTGCTGATGAACGACGTCGCATCCCGCTTCGCTAATCACCTGGTCAACCTCCCAGCGGCAGAGCGAAAGGAGCTGGAGATGAAGAACATGTTGACAATGTACACGAACGATGTGATCGCCAGCTGCGTGTTCGGCTTCAACGTAGACACGCTCGAGGATCCGAACAATGACTTTTATACGCAAGGAAAAGTCGCGACGAATTTCACCGGGCTCCTTATGGGTATAAAATTCATGATACAGAGAAACCTGAAGACGTTATCGAAGCTATTGGGCGTCCGTATCATCCCAAGGAAGACCGAGGAATTCTTCGAGAATGCGATTATGGACAACATCAAGTACAGAGAGGAGAACAACCTGCACAGACCCGACATGCTGCAACATCTACTCGATATACAAAAGAACAACAAGACCGAGAAACCGTTTGACACCAAGGAAGTGGTCAGTAATGCTTTCAGCTTCTATTTTGGAGGTTATGACAGCATAGCGACCCAGGCCTGTATGATTCTGCAGAATCTCGTGGAAAACCCTGAACAACTAAAGAGATTGCAGGACGAGGTCGACGAGGTGATCGAGAACACGAAGGGACAGGTGACTTACGACGCTGTTGCTAGCATGGAGTATTTGGACGCGGTGATGAACGAAGCGATGAGGCTTCATCCGGTAGTCATCTTCCTGGACCGGAAGTGCACGAAGGACTTCGAGCTACCGCCGGCGGTGCCCGGTGCCAAACCGTTCACTGTCAAAAAGGGAATGAACCTGTGGATCCCAACCTATGCGATCCATACCGATCCTAAATATTTCGAGAATCCCGACCAGTTCGATCCGGAGCGATTCATTCAGAATGGTAAGAAGATCTTGGGTTCGGGAGCGTATAGTCCTTTTGGCATAGGCCCGAGAATGTGCATCGGTAACAGGTTTGCGTTGATGGAGATGAAAGTGTTGATTTTCCATATACTGTGTCGCTGCGATTTGAACAGATGCGCGAAAACGGAGATACCGATGAAAATGTCGTTGAACGTGTTCGGCAACGTTGCTCGTAATGGATATTGGATCAACGTCGAGCCGCGAAAGAATTGTAGCCAGTATATTGATAATCTGTTGCCTAATGGCACGTGTAATGCAGAATGCAAATAAGTCGTCGCGTTCGACGCTGCGGCTGTCGTTTCTGATAGCTTGTCGATATTCCCACCCTCAGCAAAAACATTGTATTACGTCGAATATTTATACGTTCGCAAGAAAATCACCGTAGGGGTAGATTTCTATTGTAACAAGCGCAAACAAATTTTTTAATATTTTCTTTGTTGGAATATTTGAAATTTTTGTACCTTGTTCTGTTGTTCTGTGTGAATCTTTATTAGCTTCCTCCTATCGTTCGTGAAAATATTAATAAAACTATGAGCAATTCGTCTTTTGTTTCATTTTGATCGTCATGAATTCAAAAATTATAATCGTGATGTTTTTTCGAATCTTTATCATGATTTACGAAGTATAGTATTGGAGCGTTTAAAATGTAAAATTTTGATGGGGATGAGAAAGTTTGTCGCAGTCGTTTGAAGTAACGGAAAATATTTGCAGTCGTAGGTGTTATCACGGATAATGTTTTGAATGAATTAATGTAGGATCAGGATCCCTCTGACCTAAAAAGACGTAGAAAAATTGGGGAAAAGGCGCGAAAGGCTCAGAGAGTCCCGGAGTCCGGCTACCTTAGTTTTTCCTAAGATCCTACATTACTGCAAGTAAAGTCATAGAAAGTATTAGAAAATTTGTAATTCTCCTTTACCGAGATAAATTATATACAAAGTACAGTGAGTAACGAAAGTATTCGAACGGAAAGGATTCCGACGGATGAAAAGTTTGACGTTGAAAAAACATAAGTCATATTACGAATTACAAAATACTTTTATTTCTGTAATAACACATAAGTATCATGATTATACATGTTAAATTTGAAGTGTCTCTGATAACGTAAACAATACTTATAAAATGTTTCTTGGTAACGGCATCTAAATGAACGCCACAAAAGTATTCGAACGACTAAATTAATAGTACATATTTTAAACAACTATAGTGTTTTAATATTTTGTCGGATCACCGTGAGCACTTATTATGGCTTGCAACCGTCGTTGCATGCTATCAACCAAATTTTCAGTAATATCTTTTTTTATATTGTTCCAGACGTCCAAAATTCTGGTCTTTAATGCTTCCTTGGAATTAATACTATGTTTGCTAAGTTATTTGCCAATTTCTGCCCATAAGTGTTCTATGGGGTTAATGGCCGGACTTTGTGGAGATGTTTCTAAAACGTGGGGTACGTTGTATATGATCCATTCTTTAACAATACGTGCGGTATGTTTTGGATCATTGTCCTGCTGAAAATGAAAATTGTCTACTACCCCTAATTTTTCCGCACTTTGCTTCAAATTGTCTTTCAATATTTGCATATATTTATATTTATCTAATATTCCGTCGATAATGACGAGGTTTCCAACACCACTGGACCCCATACATCCCCATACCATTATCGACCCACTCCCATGTTTCACGGTTGGTCGTAGATTTTTAAGATCCATCTCTCTATTTGCTTTTCTCCAAATTTTATGACATCCATCTGAGCCAAATATGTTAAATTTGCTCTCGTCCGAAAAAATTACGTGTTTCCAAAAGTCCTTATCCTTGTTGACATAATTTTTAGCGAAACTTAATCTCTTCTGTTTATTGACTTTGCTAATAAATGGTTTCTTTCGAGGAATACGACCATGAAAATCATTTTTACGGAGAATTCTTCGACAAAGTTCAGGATGAACTTGTTTTCTGAAGCTATCAGCAACTTGTATAGCAAGTTTTGGTGCAGAAATTGTTGGGTCCTTTCTTATTTCACGCACAATTATATTCTCTTCCCTCTTCGTTAATTTCCTAGGCTGGCCAGAACGGACTTCATCCTGAAGGATTCCAGTGGTTTTTAACTTTTTTACTATGTAATAAATGGTAGATTTACTTTTCCCTAACAATTGTGCTATTTCGCCATAGCTCTTGCCTTCATTATGCCACTTAATTATCAATTTTCTATCAGTGATGCTTGTCTCCGATTTTTTTCGGTACATTATTAATATGAATTTTACAATCTTATTAACACTTGCAGCACTGAACAAGGGAAGTGTGTAACACCAATTGAGAAAGCCAATCTTTACTGTTTGTCAAATTCAAGGATTGTTTTGTACTACAGGTTTCGTCGTTCGAATACTTTCGTGACATCTGTTTACTCGACGTTACCAAGAAATCTTTCATAAGTAATGTTTACGTTGTCGGACACACTTCAAATTTAACATGTATAGTTATGACACTTATACATTACTATAGGAACAAGAGTATTTTGTAATTCGCAATATCACTTACATTTTTTAAGCGTCAAACTTTTCATTTCAGAGCGTTCGAATACTTTCGTGATTCACTGTATATTCGAGGATAGAAACGTGATTGATCAAGCGTTTTCACATTGTCATATTGAAAAGTGAATCTCAGCATTTGGTTATTGATCAGTATCATGCTAGTCTTCTACTTGATCGTGTTAATTACGTGTATAATAATGTACAGTTAAACACCACCATTTTGAAACATATTTCATTTCAGTCTTAATTAGTCAGTTCAAACTATACGTTTTGTATACTTTTGAAATGCTCTTTAGAATAGTTTTCAAAAATTCGACCATTTATATATTTAATATATAAGTATATAAATATATAAATATATGTAATATATAAATATATATAATATATAAATATATGTTTTACACAATGTTACTGTTTTGATACTAAAAAAGTAATATCTGATGTAAAACAGTACAGTGTAAATGTCTAATTAATTTTTGGACGAATTAGAACTATGTGTATGAAATGTGTACAATGAATATGTAAACATTCGCTGGAATAGATTAATGTCAGAAGAGTCGCATAAAAAGGTCAATGTAAAATGCATTATTAAGAGGACAAGGAAGAATCGGCATAAATAAACATTCAAAAGTGCTATCACGTCTTGGCTATGCTACAGGCAACAGTCCCGGCACAATTGTAAACATTGATGATTCAGAGGGAAACCGGTTTCGAAGACTGGTTACATCATCTTGCGATTCCGTTGGAGTAATTTTACATGACTTGAAAGCGCATCATGCTTATTGCGATCCAATAGTATGTTCACCTTGGTAGAGGGTAATCAAAATATTTACTACGAGAAGAATGTAAAGCATTTAATTAACATACAGCAACGCACACGTTCCTGCTCACACTTTCAAAGTATAAACAAGCGGTTATGTCACTTCTATTTGCTCGTTCTATTTGAAACGTTTTCGATTGATGTGTATTTTCAATCCGTTGTCTGAGAAAGATTTTTTCTGCGTTACTCGATTTAAACAAAGATTAGGTCGTTTCGTAAATAATTGAACTTTCTTCATATCTTTCGAAATACAAAAATATAATCACTGCAATTATATACAGGTCTATATAGAAAAGTAATGATAGTGATTTTTTAATGTGGATTCTTGCCTTTTAAAAATATAAAAAGAAATTCGCATTAATTATGATATGACCTAATATATTTACAATGTTTAAAATAAATGTAAAAGGAATTGATTAGAAGCACGTATTAGTTCAAGATTACATTAGAAAAATAAATATGCATACGTTGATTTACTAGTCATAGTATTACATTATTTATAATGAAAACATACCAAATGTGCGTATTGTCGATGAAAGTAAGATTTCTTACTTTCCATGCGAAAGACTGATTGTCAAATCTGCTTTGATAAAATAATGCCGATTGTATCAATTGAATGCTGGTGCTTCAAGTATTATTTCTCTTAATCTGTGCAATGACTCACGCGTGCTACTCAATGAAACATACTATTTAAACAACAGTGATATGCAAAAATATATCAGGTCATTGACCGATTGATATATACCAGCTTATGGCCATGGGTGACCGATATCGATATGAAAGAAAAATCATTCTTTCATTGTTATTATTTTACGCCTCGTTGTTTTCAAATTGATTGTCTCTTCCGCGATAACAGTTGTTTATTTTAAACATTATTTAAATTAAATTAGCGAAAGATTTTATCCATTTTAGAAATATTAAATTTTAATAAAAATCAGTTTCTGTGTAGCATTCGGTGGAACGACAAAAATTGTCCAGTAATGAAAATTATTTGATTGAGATAAATATTAATTGTATAGCTTCAATCGAAAGATTTGTATGCACAAGCATTTAATTACTAATCGCTTTAATAATTAATGCGTAGATATATTTATTTCAAGTGTTAGTTACTTCACTGATAAGAGGTTTGTTGCGTGCCAGTAATAAGTGTCAACAGTCTGGCATCGGTGCTGATGTCATCAACGCCAATAGATTAAATTCCACTGCAGATTTGTGTGCTTAACAACGTTTTTGTATTTCTTAAATGGTAACAGTAGACATTTCTTTCTACTTATACTAGTTTGAATAGATTGAGAGTAATGTGAAAAGAATGTTTACATTTTTCTTGCACACGTATTTGATACTTAACCCTTAGCGCTCCAATGGCGCCTCTGAGGCGACACTAAAAATTCTCTTACTATTATTTAAAACAGCTTTTGCATTGCTCCGTTTGCATTTAAGGAGTCAGTAAAATTCGAATTATTTCCGTCGAAAAAATATTTCGATTTTAAAATTAAAATTGCTTGGAGTGCCAAGGATTAATATTCTAGGCAATCTAATGATAAACGCGTAAAATCCGTAGTTTAAAGATGTATTCATATGAATTCATGATTTGCTAAAGTAACGTGGATTGTAGTCTTTGGTCATGTAATAATAAAATTAAATAAAATTAGTTGTTGCGTCGTCAGCTTCAATTTCAGTCTGGGTTTACGCTACGATCGATTCAGGTAATATCATTTTTGAGAAAGTCTCCTCTTTAACAAACTTATTTTTTTACAAACCGGACATGACTGGAAAGTATCAGCGAGTTCTCGTAAGGAAAACAGCTGGGCCCTTACCGCTCTCAATGACGCTTGACGTAGCGTAGGCCCATTCAAAGCGCCAGAAACCCGTAATTTATAGGTTAGTTTCTAGAATGTAAGGAACTTGGTGATCTTTCCCGCGTACCCTTCTAACAGGTTTACTTTAAATTAACGCACCAAACTGTGGGCGTTACGCAACTCCGGAAACTGTCCTAGATACATGTAATTAGTCAAGATCATTGCCCCACCAATTTCCGATTTTCCTTGCAGAGAGTTTTCCAGCTTTCCTCTTTCTTGATTCTTTCGTTTAACACTAAACTTACCAAGCATTAAAATTGGCTAGTGTATATACTCTTGTAAAAATTATAGTATCTCACTTATTTAAATTTTGTGGAATTTTTACTGCAAAAGCAATTTCATAATTTCAACAATTGAAAAGAGTCATTTGACCTGGTGTGGTCAGAACTTTGGCATTATCAATAGCTCTAAGTCGCATTTTTACTACTGTACATATATAAGTATTCTTTTTTATTAAATACATATATATTGTTATAAACCAGTGTAAAGGTTATTTCTGTGATAAAGTATCACGATTCCAGAAACTAGCTCACTCAGTATTAATTTATTGTAATTTCCAATCGTTTCTTATTATTTCATTGCCACAATTCCTCACGAAACATATTCTAAGCGTTGATTTTAACTATAATGGAACTTTTGAAAGGAATTAAAAGCTGGTGCCTGGACATCTTGATACTTATACAAAGACTTGATAATGCGACACAGCTGTATGTACGATTGTCAATAAAAGATATTTAAAAAATGTTCAAATTATCGTGGAAGAGTGTATGTGGAATCTGGAATGATGAAACGAAGCTGTATGTAAAATTTCGGCGGTGTACAGTTTGGGGAAGGTCTTCTCGCCTTTGAGTAATGATCTATGAAAGTAGGGTGCCTGAAAAATCTGTTCCGAGAAAGGCTAAAAACAAATAGACAGTAAGATCTGCTTTCCCTTCTGTCTGTCTGTTCGCACCTCTTTCCATTAACACGACAAGACAATACACAGCAGGGATCTACCCTCGCGATCTTCAGTTCATTAATTCTGACCAAAACCCTCTCTTCATGCTCCTCCTTCGATCGCTAACCTACGTTCAACCACTCGAGCAACCCTTACCGGTGGCGGTGAGTGAATTACATTAAAGGGGGTGGTTTTATCGGGTCAACTTGCCAGATATTTCCTAGGGAACCTAAGGGATGTTCGCTTGGAAAAAAGGGACTTTTTACAGCATCCAGAGAAAGTTCAATGATTATCCGCACAGATTGCTCTCGCTATTTAGAATAATTGCAGAAACATTGTTCCTGAGTCTTAAAAACAATTTCCTTGGACTTTGTGACATGACAAGTTTTGAAAAAGTGATTAACATTGTGAATCTACACGTCTTTGGTTTAGTCAATGAATTAATTTAATTTTAGCGAATTCGTGTAGTCACTGACTCAACAATTAACACATTAAAGACTGTAAATACTTCTAAGTATATAACACAAATAAAAAACAAATATATGTTTTCTATTACAATTTATTAATATATTCATTGAGCAGGAAAGACTTTAACCTAAAATCATAAAGCATGCTTTTGTGAAACTGATGAATATAATTTTTGTTGAATTATTTAATATTATATAAATACTCATGTTGGTTGTTCTGTTTGTATCTAAATAGTAAGTCTACGTCTTTTTAAATTACACAGTTTTGTAGAAATAATTTTTACACATTGTTTCTAACAAATTTCAAAGTTGCATTTACGCGATTTTGAACGTCTAATTTATTGATATTTACCTAGTCTTTTAATTTATTCGCATTTACACAGCTTTTGATATTTTTTAAAGCATACATCCAGTAGTTGGTTGTAGATAAAATTTTCTTACATGGTCACAAGTGAACTTGTACATTTTATTATTTGTATTTTAATGTTACACAATGTTTTATAAAATTTGTACGAGAAAGTATTTAGTAGATTGCTTAGGACTCCAATCGATGCATATATCAATTTATAAGAAACAATATCTGCATAGAAATAAAAATGCAAATACGAAGCAAAATATACTGGATATTTTCTCCTAAAACCTTGTCCTATTTGTACTATTTTTTAGCTGTAAGAAATTATCTAAAATCCAAAAACGTGTTTGTTTCTCATTTTCTGCTGTGTTGCACGACTACAAAACTACTGTCGGTTTCTATATTATCCATCATTGACTCCGTCTTTCAAACATAGTTTTCTGTGATGACTACAGATGTTCTTTTGAGTATGAACTCAATTTTACATTAGTCATTATTTTCTACCAAACAATGAATCGTCATTATCTGAAAATATCTTCGATAAAACTGATTCGTCAACAAAGACAAACAAAAAGCATCGCCTTACTATCACCAATTTTTCGATTTAAAAGCAATTTACTTGACTAATAATTTACTAGTAAAAACATTTACTTTTGACCATTTACTGTTCGTTTCATCACGGATAATCTGTACGACGAATCAGACCAGAATAGTCAGAAAGACGTTGATAAAATCAGAAATTTAATTAAAAGCGAGAAGATAAGAAAAACTGAATTCGATGTATTTAAAATAATAAACAAAAAATTAGGTACGAAATTTAGAGCAGGTTTCTTCTTTCTGCGACGTAACAATCGTGTTACTGCAAGTTTCATTCAGATATCCTATAACATCACTGAAAACAATCAAAATGTTGCACACGTATTATCACGTTTTCCAGGATTGTATATGCTGTGTTCTTGTTAAACATGCAAGTATATGATCTTCATGCACTTATGGCATTTCTAAAATATAGGGAAACGTGTATATGGATACTGTAGTAATGCTTTTATCAGTCAGTGAAAGAAATTTTTCTGTTATTTTAGTTTCCATAAAATTCGATACAAAAATGGGAATTGGCAATCAGAGGATTTTAGAGCAACATGGAATAGCTGACGATTGAACGACTCGACGATCATCGTTTTTGAAATTAATCTATAGAATGGCGATTGTACGAGACGCTTGATCTCGGACAAAGATTCTTACAAAAAGAAAGATCGTCCCAAAAAAAGTTCAAAATTCTCTGAACATTGTGCTGTGCGCTAGAATTATAAACAACTGCATTCTTTACACCATATGTAAAATCATATGATGATACTTTAATACGCCATTTTAAACTCGATTATTCAAAATGTATATTAATTCTCAAACTCTCGATTTTGATTAGAGTACTTTATGGAATTTATAAATGTTACTATTTCACAACAATGCAGTTCAAATAGAAATAAGCGATTTTGTTCCAATTAGTGTTGTGTGATTATCTGAATATGTTCCCGAGTTAGTTACCAAATATGGCTCCATTCTATTATTATTGAGTTGTTCGGAAAGTTCGTGCCGATTTTGACGGATGATTGAAACACAACGCATTTAAATTTTGGTATATATTTATTAAAAATAAAAATAAATCGAAGAACCCAATACTTGTTTGCATCAATGGGACGCGCACTTTCTAAGCAGCGCTTCACGTCTCACGAAAATGTATGAAAATTGCTTGATGACTGGTTTGCCTCAAAAGTGGGACATTTTTGGTGATGTATTCACAAATTGTCAGATAGATGGGAATAATGTATTGTCTATTATTCAGGCCTCGTCGGTCCCTACGGATCGGCGACAGATTTTTCGTTCTGACTCACTAATTCGGACCAACGACTTTACGCGACGCTGATCGCGAAGGTGTCAAGTTGAGCCCTGCCGTCAGTAAAGTGGTCAGGCTGGATCGACGGGTTGGCCTTCGAAGAGCAGAGCCGGCGACGCAATTCGCGTCTCCGTAATCGTCTTTGCGACTCAATCGGAGGAATGTTCCTGCTGATATGTGGGTTAATTGTATGAAAGCGCCTTCGCCAAAGCGATCGCGTCGCGAGTTATTCAGGGAAAACTGATTCGCTCTCGAGAACGGCCCATTCGCGGGTACTATTCGAAACGAGGAACCTGCGGACAGCAGCCTAGCCCGCTCATTAAGGCAACATTCACAAGGTCGTATCACGTCTTTGACACCGGCCGATCACGTACCCGGAATACATTATACGACTGTTATACATTGCGCAACGCCGCGTTACGTGCCGGTCATGTAGAGAAGGTCGATCCATTCAGGAGATTGTAATTGAGATGGACGCGTAACAGGCGTCCATTACTGCCGTCGGAACTCGGGAAATGGTAATTCTTTTCTCTCTCTCTTTCCCTCTCCCCCTTTCTCTTATTTTCTCTTTCTCAGTCTCTCTCTCTCTTTCCGTCTCTCTCTCTCTCTGTCCATCTCTAGCTGTGAAAATTTTTATTTTTTCGCTTGCAATTTCATCCTGGCTGCGGTTTGCGTTGAACGACCACCGCTGGTGGTTTTTCGAGTAGCTTCGATTATTCCCCCGCTCAACGCGCCGATTATTATTTCAGCTCGGTCTTGCGAAACATTTATTGGCTGCAGAAGCAACTTTTTTCCAATTAACCTCACGTCGTTAACGGGTTCAATGCCATGCCAATGCTCACGAATGTCGGTGAAGTTCAAAACATTTCCTTTATGCCTCGAATGACGAGCCATTCAACGCATGCAGGATGTACTAAGAACAACTTTGATAACTTGGAATATATACGTCTATAGAATAACGTATATAGAACATATACGTTTGTAGTAATATTATTATTGTTGTGTCGAACACTTAAAGTGTCACGTTATAGTTCGTTGTAAAAAATATTTCAAATGAAGTTTCGGAACAGATATGTTGTGTGGTGACCACGAGTCCTCTCTAAGTGGGCGTGCTTTCACATAGTCGACGTCAATATTCAATGGCATTAGGTGACCTTGGATGTTGAAAGTATTAAAGGTCAGTAACTCTGTCTTGGGATAGCCTACGCACTTAGTTAAATGAAAACATTGAGCTTGCAAGGTGACCTAGAAATCTCCGAAATCCCGTTACCCCTATAAAAAATTTTTGCATTACAATATTTCCCCCTTTCTATTATGCATCATTTATATATATTTATATTATTTACATATATATATTATTTATATATATAAATGTTATATATTTTTGTTAACCTTGAAGAAAATAAAATTTAGTTTTCACGAAATCATTTCTACAAGTACCCAAGAATATTTATTAATCATTTTTTACGTTTAAAATTTATAACTGAAGTTTATACACACAGTTTTATTTGAAATTAGTCGTGTACGAATACTTCCCACACCGACTTTATATAGTATAAATATATAGTATAAATATATAGTATATATATATATTTCATTTTTTCTTGTTATTAATTAACGAATCTATTGAAGGAACTTATCAAGGAAAAAAGTAGATATATTAATCTTTCTATTATTCCTAACACAAGATCTGTTAATTTATTTCAGCAAATACTAAATATAATGACGATTTTAACATTCTGGGTCAAAATGGAACTAAGCATCGATGAAAAAATCCATGTTTAAATAATATAGAATCAATGAGAATTTGCGAATGAATAATTTTCATTTGAATCGAGCATTCTTCACGTTATATAATTCATAACGTTGCTGAACTCAAATGCAAGATAAAATATTCTTTTCCTATACGGTTCGTTAATTACTAAACACTACTCTTATCACAACGCTTCTTGTATGTGCAATCATTTCCAGAATTAGTATAGATGAAAACGTTATATGTCTACTTAAACAGACTACATCAAAATCATATTATTAGGCTAATTTATAATTGAATTTATTATGATATATTTTTAACGCGAATTTAAAATTTTAAACACACGAAAAGAGAATTAAGTAAATCATAGAGTCGACAAATGTTTGTTTTGAAGAAGAAATTAAGTGAATATAATTTTTCATGAATATTATACATTGCATAAAAGTTTTTATAGGTGTGAGTAATTTATGTAAATAATTAATGTTTAATTTTTTATACTCTAATAACTCTCTCTCTTTCTCTTTCTGCGTGCCACAGATAGATTCTGAGACGCAAAATGTTCGACAAATTTTCAAGTTCCGACGTATTACATTCATCCTTATACATCATGCACACTAAATCAAAGAGTTAACAACACTTACCTTGTTTACTTATGTTTGCTTACTTACTTTATGACGCTTCTCAGATTTGTGTTAATTTATCTTACTCGCATGAACCTCCACACTTAGTTATACCGAAACGAGTATCCTGTAAATGAAGTTTTAGTTTTGTAATTGACAAAAACGAATGTGAACTCTGCTTTCAAGTGTACTTGCACAACTTGTAAAAACGTGAGTACAAACTTCATATTTAATTCAATAAAGTTCCTACAAATTACATATTATAAAACATAATAGAAAGTATAAGAATATTGTACGTACGCGTCATTTAATATTTTAAATATTGAACAAAAGAATTGTAAGAAATTCCTTTAAAAATTTAAACATTGTTTTCAATTATTTAAATTGAAAGCACTAGGCAGTGATAAAATTGTTCCAATCTTCTGTATAAATTCACGAATTTACATTGAAATAATCAATTTTTATACAGATTTCTAGATACACCAGTTTTGTGTTTCCTTTGTAAAGTATTGTATGAAGTTTATAAATTCGAATATACCTGTAACAACATTTTGTGCAGCATTATCTATCACATGGTTAACAAATATATTTTTCAAACTGTGACTGTAATAGTTTGATAACCAGACAATAATTAGAAACGGTAAAACCATTAAAACAGTCCATGACTAACAATATAATACTCCCGAACTCTAAAAATAATTAAATACACAAAGACACTCCAGAATTTCTCGTTAAGATTAAGATATTCAAGAATTTTAAGAAATTCAAGAATGTCTAATTAAGATTACCGTCATAAAAATGGTTAAAAAAGAAACAAATTCTTCGTATCTATTTCTCACAATACACAAAGAAACCCAAGAATTTCTTGTTAAGATTAAGATATTCACGAATTTTAAG